>OZ005740.1:72139254-72685706 GCA_963930735.1 Dioctria linearis | reverse complement strand
CGAATTGCTTCCCTTCTTGGATAGTTATTGCTTTGTTGATAAGATGGTGCCTGCTTGTTTTGATAATGTAAAAGAGTGTGGTGTTTTTTCTGGCATAACTTGCAGGTGTACCGGCTTTTACATTGTAGTATATTGTGGCCTTTTACTAGGCAGTTCTGGCAAAGGTTTGCCTTTTTTACAGCTTTTAGTCGTTGATGTACGCTTAGATTACTAAATGTTTCGAATGATATATTCTGTGATTTTCTCCACAGATAGCGCAATGCTTTGAAATGATTTCCAGGTATACTTTTGTATTTTTCCCATTTCTTTCGGGTTGTTTTGGTTACGATGGCTCTACTGCTTCAAGACCGCGAAATCGATTTTCTAGGAATTAAAGAAATTTGCTTAGTTCTTGAACTTCTCTTGGTGTGGCCACTGATTGCTCATAAATTCGGTGAGTTTCTTTATCCAATTTTGTTATGATTATGTGTATGATCAATGGATCCCTAGATTTTTGATGCCCTCTAGACATTCAATTGTCACGTCATGTAACCTCTTCAAGCCTTCCGATGATTCTTTGAACGAACAGTGAAGGTTGTTTTAGAAGTATATTTAATTGCGCTGTCAAGAGAGTCCTCTTATTGTTATATCTTTTTTCAAGAATTTCCCAGGCCGTCTCAAAGTTTTCGTTTGTTATTTGTAGATGCTGTATGAGTTCACTTGGGTCACCTATGAGATTGCCTTTGAGATAGAATAATTTTTGAACTCCAGACATCTTGTCATCTTTATAGATGTGTTCCATGAACAAATTTCTAAATGGTTGTCACTTGATATAGTCACCGTTAAATGACGGAATATCGACTCTTGGCAACTTTATTTGTGTTCCCCTTGACTCGTTGGTGCTTATCGAATTTTTAGCTTGAGGATTTAATTTATTCAATGCTTCTTGTAGTTGAATTGTGTTAGTTTGATAGGTACTCTCAATACTTGAGATTATATCATTCTCCATATATTCATGTTTTGTTCTACCCATCGACATGATCTCTCCATGGTTTCGGACAAGGTGCTCCCAATAGTCATTCACCAACTTGATTTTTTGCATACAGTAAGCTGCAGATACCTCTTGTTTAATCTCTTTTTTAATTGAAACTGATGCGTTTTGTAGAGTTTCTATAATGGCATATTGCTTCTTTATTACCTTCAGTTGATCTTGCAATACTTCAGTGATTTTCGCTCTTGACATTAAATCCGCCAAGGAATTTTCTAACATATCCCATGTTTCTTCATACAATTTTTCCACGGTGTCATAAAAATTCTCTTTAAAGTATGGCTGTTCTGAATTAGTTTCACGGTATAGTTCCAGATCATCATTACTTTTGTCAAAACTTTCCCGTAGCTTGCTTATTTTAATCAAACGGGTTTCAAAATAATCCCTTGTTTTACGTACGTCAAAATCTTTGGTGTAGTTTGTGATAAACTTCTGAAGTTTTACAGCATCTGCCTTGTTTGCTTTAATTAACTGCTCCATAGTAGTATATATTCGTTGAATTTTCGAGCAGCTGATGAGCTCATGTTGCTAGATTGAACGGACTTCTTCGCTTCTCGCCAATATTGCTTTAGGTATTAGGACTGGAAAAAATATTTATTATTAGTAAATAAATTGCCTGAGGACACTAAGTTCAACAGGAATTTCTGCGCTGAGTAACAATTAACTGCAGACACTAAGTTCTGCAGAAATTTTGTACTGCTTTGAAGACACTAAGTTCAACAAAGCAAGCTCGAAGGACCAATGAATGTACTGTGAACTGATGGATATAAATTAAACTTGATCGATTGCTATCTGATAATCAATTCAATTTTTATTAATTCGATTCGCTTATTTATACAATAATTAATATACATATATACATATGATGACAATAAATGAAAAACAAATATAACAAAAATTTATGTCAATGAAACAAAATCACAAGATCAGCATAAATTTTCTTCGTAGGCAATGTCACCGACCGTAATTTCACTTGTACTTCCATGCAAGTGCTGACATAGAACTTTGGTGAATGTAAGAATTGCATAGCTTATTCTGTAATAAGTTATGACTAACTATTTATTTTGTATCTCTACAGGTCCCTTCTCCTCATATTATTCATAAATGATGTGTTTTATGTAGTTACCAAATATGATTTGCTAATATACGCAGATGGTCTAAAACTATATAAATCTATCTATCTATCTAAATGGTATGAAACAGTTCTCTCATTTTAAACGTTGATAAATGTAGGGTAACCATTTTCGCTCGTAAGCGAGTCCCTTCGAATGTTGTCTATACTATGAATGGGTTATTAACTTTCGAAAATTGATAAAATATGTGACTTAGGGATATTGATTGACGCGAAATTCACCTTTAGCTTCCACATAGATCGCATCGTTAATAGGGCAAACTCAATGTTAGCCTTTGTAAAGCGTTGGGCCAAAGAATTAGATGATATCTATATTACTAAAGCTCTTATTACCCCACTTGTTAGACCCATTTCAAAATATGCCAGTCCTGTCTGGTCTGCCTCTTTCAAAAATCATTTCGATCGTGTTGAGAGCATGCAAATGTGATTCTTACTTTTTGCTCTAAGAGGTCTCGAATGGAGGGATAGACTTCATCTTCCTGCTTATAACGAAAGATTAAATTTAATACACCTTCCTACTCTTGAGACTCGTAGAAAAATTTGTTATAGTAGCTTTGTATTTCAACTTGTAAAGAGTGACATCAACATGCCTTTGATGCTTCAGAAAATTAATTGCAATTCACGATCTCGACACTTGCGATCTAATGACTTTATTTATTTGTGTTCCCATGGCATCAACTATGGTAACTTTGAATTTGAATTTCCATTCGATAGGTTTTAATATTAATAAGACTCAATTACGAAAAATTCTCAAGAATTGTTCTGTACTTTAGCTTTAATTTAAGTATTGTGTCCTGGGACATTAAAAAGACCGCGTGTCGTCTCAAGTTCTCTTTCCAAACAAGATCAACTTTCATCTTTGTTAAATGAGCGTAATGTGGGCTGTGACCAGTGATGATACCAATCACAGTTCTCACTCGTTTTCTTCCAAGCCCAAGAAAAGTTCCGCGAACTTCCTATTTTGCCAATCAAGAAATACCTACAGTACATAATTCCAAACACACAAAACAAAATATTAACTCAAAAGCTACAATTTGATGCTTTAATTAACTTTCGTTAAATCTCCCTTCTGGTTCAGATGAATTTCCTGCCAGAGACCTTGAATTCTATTTCATTTTAATTAAAAACATCTGAACTCCATAAAATTAGCAAGGCTAATTATTTGTAAATAAAATGAGGCTGATACTCGTTTTTCCCCTTCCAGGGATGTGATTATATCTTTTTGACAAACGCTTAATTTATGTTGTAGCAGGGAAGAATAAAAAAATGCGTTTCATAATGATTTATTTTTCCCCAACTTTTTGGGACTGTTTTATATGTTCTGAAAAGTATGCTAATTTTGTCATAGAGATGCTACAATATGAACTCATTAATTATTTTTACATTCCACCGTCCTACCGACATTATTATGAATTTTTCATTCGGCAGAAAGCGCCACTTACCTTCATCCTAATATGGTTCATATTCTCTACATAAAGAGGTACGTTAAATATCATATATGCTTAAACCACTCCCTTCTTATGTATCTATTTGTGCTTGGGGACGTTAAGTTGGCTTAACCCTTTACATAAATAAAATCTTGTTTTCGTAATCTTCTTTTTTTGTTTTCTTGCCATCAAACAGTTAGAAAAAAATCTCTTTTCAGGATAAATAACTTCATTCATTGCGTAATTCTCTGAGAAATTATAAAACATGAAGGTCGCGAATCTTAGTATGTACCTCTACGTTATTCCATTAGTGAGTTAGGAAAACGGTTGTCCACTTCTCTTTTATTTGATCATTTTACTGAAGATTACAAGCATTTTTTGTAAAATGAAATTTCAGCTGCACTGCCAACATCCATTCTTTTGAACAGTTCTTGTCAAATGAAGCGCGACGTCTCCTGTCAGCACTATATGTTTGCACGTTTTTTGTTCTCCCAATATTACACATTCTGTCATAGGTTTTATGTAAGCCTTATCATTGCGAGGTTAATTACTCTGGAGATATAAGTACCAAGGAGAGAAGGACATTACGATCCGGTAAGTAGATACAAAGATTATCAAATACTGATTTATACAAAAAGGTTCTGTGAGCCAATCAGGATAGCATAAAAAAGATCCAAAATGCGGACCTCACACGGTAAGTAATAATGATATTACCAGTAATGCCATCAATTTCGAAAGTTTGTTTTCATTACTTAATCTTTAACCCCTGTTCACGAGCGCGATACGATACCATGCGATATTTTGGTGACTTCCTGTTTCTCCTATGGATCTATCTCTATATGCGACTGGGTTTTTCTTACGATACATTCATGACGTTCACAGGCCCGGTAATAACTTTAATATGTTTTGGTTTTGTCATAGCAAGAAGACATTATTGTAAAATTTACATATATTTTAATAGATTTATATTTTTATGTTGATATATTTACATATTATAGTAAATTTCAACATCACTGCGGATCTTTAGCGTCCGACTAGAAATGTAAACAGACATAAATTATGAGGTTAAGATGAAAATTGCACCACAAAAACAGCATCTATGCGATAATTTTATTTATCAAACGAAAAGTAATAAGCAAGTTTAATGACAACCATATTGCTGCAGTTAATCAGAGCTCTGTCGCATGCGATATATCGCGTTCGTAAGCAAGTCCTTATGTTTAAACTTTACGCTGTCATTAAAAATGGAAGTATATGTTTCAGTACTTCTCAACTCACTGAGCGAGAAGTTTATTTATGTTGTGTGAATTTTTGAATATATTATATATATTATAATTTTAAGATGACGCACAAACAGAAGTGTTAAGCGCCGACAGTGCATGAAGAACTAGCTACAAAACCGTGAAAAGTATTCCGATGTTGTTATCCGAAAGGAAATTAGTTTTACGGAAGCGGAAGATTACAAAAGCTATTTGCGCATGAATAGAGGCACATATACACACACTGCTGCGAATGGCGGAACAATATTTGCATGGCTCTATATTGCACACTTGATAAGACATTGTAACAGGCATGTCCTAGGGAGGAAGCAGTTCAAGCTTTTTCGGGTGCTTGCCCCTAGATATGGAAGGAACGAGAATGCATGCCTCTTCATTGGACACTTTATGGCAAGGGCGAATCCAGACATTTGCTCTAGGGGAGGCGATAAAATAAAAAAATAAGAATTAAAAATAAGAAAGTAAACTTTACTTTTATTATAAGTTATGTTAAATATTCTCTAAGCTTATTTAAGCTCTCTGTCATTCGAGATTTCTCAAATAATCTATTTTCTGCCAAGTCAGAGCTATTTTCTGACAGTCTTCGGAGCATGATTTAGCTGATTTAAGCTGTGGTCCGGCAGTGGAGCTAAAAATTAGCTACAGGAAATTTTGTGTAAAAGATCGAAAATTGAAATGCAGACATTGCTTCGCATTTGAATTGATTACTTGATAAAAGTTCCTGCTGTACCTTTTCTTCACAATTAAATTGATTGCTAACGCCTTTTGTTAAGTATTGGAGAAGCTAATTTGGTCGATCAAGATTATTTCGTTATAAAAATGGAGTCGTGAATCATTCCCACCAAGTATTGTCCAGCAATATAATTCAATTACTTACTGATATGCCTTGGTGCAATCATATTCGCCAACTTTTAAATTCCGGCACATTAAAAATTCCGAAATTAGAGTGCAGTGGAATTCGGTGGAAATGACGAGACAAAATCCGAACATAGAGTGGGTGTTTAAATCAGTTTTCTCTCCCATTGGAAATAGTTTGAAAATTATAAGCAAACAGCTTTCCCGTCTGTGGAACAAGCATTATTAGAATTAGCGCTTCAATGGTGAATTGGAGGACTATTCTCTTTCCGAAGCTAAGTATTGAATTGTGAAAGTTATTTGGTTCTGAACGAGTTCCGTCCGGCGAGTGTTTATGGTCTGCTCTTCACCTAAGTTTCTTGATTCTTGAGTTAAATAATAGTTAAAAATTAAAAAAAAACAAGAAGAACATTCAAGTGGCGCCCAGCAACCCCACAAAGAATGACACACCATATCCGCACCGAGCTACCCACATAATACAAAATCTTGTAACAAGTCCATGTAGATTTTAGCGTATTTTTCTAATAGGCTCCAGCCTGCAAAAATAGCTTAAGCTCCAGGGCATACATTTTGAACGCGGCCATGGAATCTAGATTTTCGCTATTTATGCATATTTTAATAGAATTTTTCCGCCACTAAATACTCCATTATATTTAAAACAATAATTATTTCAAGTTAATTTTCTTTTAAAATTTTATTTTCTGTTATTTTAGCTTATTCAATTCAACTATTAAAAAGATAAATAATTCAGTGTTTTGTTGCTAACACTGGCAAATGCTTAGTTTTCGGGGTTGAGGAGAGGGACAAAATATTATAAAGCTACAAGCTTCTTCAGACACATTTCTGACACAATCTACCTATTCTTTATTCCTTACAAATAAAAGCCTGTTTAGCAGGTATAGTAATAAAAGAATTCATATATGTATGTATATTGTTACGAGATATATTTACATTAAATAAGGAGCGGCAAGATATATAGCTACTTTTCACAATTCTGTGTTGTTGTATCGCAACTTGGAACATTAAGCGGGAAGCACAATGCGATGGACATCAGCACTGCAAAATATCAAAACGGTTTGGCGGAAAATGGGGAATAGCGTGAAAAAAATAGGAGTTAAGTATTTCTGGAAAAGCTTTGACATTTAATAATCCTTTTGCATCATTTCTTTATGCGTATACAGTAAGAGTCTTAGAGGATGTTAAGAGGATATATACCAAAATCATAAACACAATCGCCGTCCTAAAAGACGCATTTTGCGCTTTCATAGCTCAACATCCTCTATCAGCTCCTAATCTTTGAACCATCAAAAGCCAATCGCAACGGCGCAGCAAGCCACATGATGCTCAGCTAAATCCTAAAGCTGAATGAAGCATCAAATGCAGTATTAGAAACTTTCTAACCTCTTTTGTAGTTGAAATTTGTTTACCTAAACGTTAACACCTTAATACAGAGTTCTGTTTTTTCTATATTTGTGCTATATTTATTTTTTACTCCAGTATGTAGGCAGAACTGTCGCAGCATGCATAAAAATTTGAACTTTCCACACCGAGTAAACAGCATCTCCGCAGGAAGCATCATGATGCTTCGAAAAAGCCGTGTACCATATGCTTGCCATCATATAAAACCGTGCAATGTGCACCACAGCTGATGCTTGCTGTGCCGATTGTGATTTGTCCTTCAGGTGTGGACCGCCCTCTAAAGCTTCCTCTTTCTGTTTCAGCATGAAATTTCATTAGAATCCAGATATCGGCGGAGTTCTTTTATTAATATAATATAAATTTTTGATCACGTAAGCACAGTGAAATTTGGTACCACATAAAATAGACATTACACTGTTTTTGTCTTGCCTTACTCCAGGGCCCTATTTCATAAAACTACATGTGTACAAGTCCAACAACACTTGTACTTGTAGAATCTGTACCACCAAAATTATTCATCTTCTTGTAGGAAATTTTAAATTTCCCTAAAATATTTTCCGTACAAAGCGATATGTTGCATGTAGTAAAGCATAAATTCTTTCATATAAGATTGTATAATGAAAATATAGTTTATTAGAGCCGAAAAAATATTTCAAGCTTTAATGCAATAGATTTAATTTTGGAAGTAGCGTAGACTTTGTATGACTCGAACATGTAAAATCTTATCAATCCAAGGAAAAGAAGCATAGAAGTATATAGGTTGAAATTAATAAAAATCCGAGAATTCTATGCATTTCAGAGAAAATGTTCGTCAAATCCAATTGCTGCACTACGGTTTTAGGGAAATGAAATTTTTCAATAAATGTTTTATTGTCTATTCCAAAAAAATTTAATCTCTCTATATACTTTTGTTATTTGACGGAATAAAAAATCAATATTTTCATCTGACTTTAATTAACTAAATCATTTTTATCTGAGCTTGAACTATTTACTACACAATATATTTTATTATAAATAATTCTTTTTTCCAAAACAAAAATTTTTGACGTGTTGTGTTTCCCTTGCGTTTGTTTCCGTAATTGCTTTCGGCTTCTTATGATCTATAGCGGTGGGGTCACTAGGATGGTGCGGGGAGTGCGGGCCACACCGGGTGACACCAACATTAGGGCGGTTCGTATAATTTTTTTTTTCGAAAGCTGCAACTCCATTGATTTCATGTGAAGTAATATGGCACAATAGTATGAAATCCAAAAAAAAAAAAAAAATTGAAATCAAACAATATCTAGATCCTGCTCCTCGAATGGAAATTTTTTACTATAACGCGACGAACCGCAGAAAATGTATGTTATTACATTCTACTTATAGGCGACAATATACTTCAATGCGACAATACGTCATGACCTATGTGTGACGTATTGGGCGCTCAGTTTGTTTGACTGAGTTTGACTCATTTAAACAAATTTAGCATAGCAGAACATCGATTTTTTTACCAGTACCGGTATATTTTCCGTAATTATTTTCAAGCAAACGATGAATGGATTTTTTTTTTTTATTAATAGTTGTAGTCAATATATACATATTTAATATTGTATACAAAATTATGTACTAGAATTTCGAAGTATAGTTTGCGGTGTACCCCGCTTCCAAGAGGACACTCCGATTACGGCGGTTGACAGCAATTAAGCCATAAGGTTCATCTGAAAAATGAAATAAATATATATTTAGAAACTAGACATATAGGTTTATAGCACCTGTATGTTTCTGTTATTTGGCACTGGGTGACTCGATGGAGGTCTATGGGGTGTCGTGAGGGGGTGACATCATGAGTTACCGCACAGGGTGACACCAACCCTAGTGACACCACTGATCTATAGTACTGTGTCGGGCGAAATTTAATTATATTAACGATTAATGCATACGATTAAAAGTATCAATCATCAATCAGGAACCATGATTTAAATATTTAATCGTTTAAAGAAATCATGTGAAACGTTTAATGATTACTTAATCATAAAAAGTAATCACATAACACCATTACCGATTGTTCTTCGTTAATCGTTTAATCGTTTTTAAAAATGATTAATTTATTTTAATTTCCACTAATTATATTGATTAATTTTCAAGCATTTTTAATGCTTTTGAGTAATCTTGTTAGGCACTAATCAAAGAAACGAACGTGCCTTATGTATGATAGGGAATGGGGATTATTTGCGCCAGTTGCATTCCCGTGCTCCCCTTATGGTAATATGTTTGAATTTTGAGAGAAATAAATATAAACGAAGCTGTTTTTTTTAAGTATCTATAAGTCCCTATTCTGCATTGAGTAGTTTGAAATGTAGAATGTTTAATTTCAAAAAATTGGTTCTATTTTCTAACACTGTTTTCATGGTTATTTCATTTTTTTATTTCATTTCATTACATTTCGAACTAATAACCAATAAACGTATCTTGAGTTACCAATACCTCGTTTACTTTTTCAAATTAACAAATTAATCGCAAAATACGATGAACGACTAAAAACTAAGGAGTAAATAAGGATTAATACCTGCTGATTAAACTTCATTATTATTATCGATTATTTTCTTGAGATTAATTTTTCAATTATAATGTTCAATCGTTAATTTAATTAAAAAAATTTAATCGATTAATGCCCAACACTGCAATAGTACATATAGTTTTGAAAGCAATACGGAAACTTCCTGGATTTTCGGGTTGTCAAATGTTAGTTACTGCGTAGAGTTAATTATTAGTTACCATGTTTGTATCCTAATTTAAATGATAAAACTAATTAATTCTAAATGCATAATATATATTAGTTATTTTCGGTATTCAAATTGTACTTTTTTACTGACTTGTACGAAAATCTACAAGTTTGAAAACATGGGTAGAAAATTCACTAAGTTTCTACAAGCCATGATTAATTTTCAAGTCGAATTGTAGTTTTCTGGTACAGTAAGTTAAACAAGTCAAAATTTCCCACTTGTAGAATTAACGTTGTAGTACAATTGTACAATGAATTCTGCAAGTATTACTTTGTGGTACACACAATTTTCTGACTTGTTGAAAAACGCTTTTAGTACAAGTGTTTCGTTCAAACACCATGATTTCCTGAGCTGGAATTTGTTGCATAAATTAAAGGCAACGTTTTAAAAAAAAAAATTCCAATAATTTCTTTTCAAACTGAAACCTTGTTAAAGTAATTTTCGAGGGATGCTAATTAGGTATGGTTAATATATGTATAACCCAATTTGCTTTAAATTAAATCTTTGCGAGAAAACTGAAACTAATATTAATTATACCGGCAATGATGATTTTCCCAACATACTAAGCTGTAAGCTTTCGACCAGAAAAAAATGCAAAAAATTTTTTGTACTGAAAATTTCTTACTAATAAAAAAATAACATTTTAAAGAAGTTTGCATCAAAATCCCCTCTAAAAAATAGGTAATCATTATGGAGAAATTATTTTCTATTTTTAGTGTCGATTTAGAAGCAGTATTTTATAAAAAAAAAAACGTTTTATATTTTCAATTTCATTTGATTAGAGTATAAATTTTAATTTATTAGAGCACTAGCGCTGTATCCGCCTTTGCTTTATGGGACATTTGTATAGGCATGTCCTTGGGATGAAGCAACACAAACTTTTCCAGTGCTTCTTCTAGCTTCCTTGGAACGAAAATGGATTAGACACCCCCGCACATTTAAAAGAAGTTCCATTTTTGGATACATGCATTATTGAGAAAGTTCTTTATTCATTTTATTTATTGTGCAATGTTGTCCTTTAGTAAAAATCATAGCAATTTACAATTAAATTTATTCTGTCCAAGCGAAAACACAACTGCGTGTACTTGGTGTCACAAATGAAACAAGAACAAGCTCGAAAACATTCGTCGACTTTCCGGGCCTAATCTGGAATGGATCAAAAATTGTTCAGCTTTTTCATCTTTTTGCACTAAGTTTTACTGCTTCCACAAGCTTTCACGTGGAAGGCCTGACCAGATACCCGCCAGGTAGCCACAGGAAGACACTTTGAAGATCACAAGTTTTCAGCTTCAATAAGTGATGCATTTATAGAAACTTGTGAAGCCCATATATGTATACAATCCGGGACACTTGATTACCCTCATTTGAAATTTTCAAATATGTAGGTACTTGCTTGGAGTTTTATTTGAAATTGCAGACAGTATATGACTAAGGTATTTTAGCTGAATCAGCAATAAATATTTCCAGATTCTGGTTTACTCTTAACTCTTAGAATTTTTTCTATTTTTTCTGTATTTAAGCAGGGACTAGTTAAACTGCTAGATGGCAAGTGACATTTTTGTGACATCCTTAATAATCTATTGAAGTTTTTTGTTATTGCGAATATTTCTTGTATGTTTTCGAAAAGCTTAACACGGGGCACCAGAAAACATTGTTGTGAGAAGAATTCGGTATGGCATTCGTTAAAGTAAGAAAACTTTTCATTGCTTCTTTGTATCTTGTCGCTAATGAGGGTGCCCAAGTTCTAGTTTAACTACTTAAATACAGTAAAAATGGAGAAAATGTACGAATTAATAAATATAAAAAAAAATCCAGGAAGATTTATTGCCGATTATACTACGGATACGAGCCAACCAAGTTAACCAAGTTATTTAGAGCCCGCTATTCGAAATAAAACCCTTGGAGTTTGAACATTTCAAATAAGAGTAATCAAGTGTCTGGGGGTATGTCCCGCGAGAGTATACAGGACGATTTTGAGTTGGCGGTCATAATTCATATGTTGAAGTGTTATGAACAAAAAAAAATTATAACACCTAGGCGGGGGGGGGGGGGGTGGTGCGCGGCTGTTGAGGTAATCTCTACCGTTTCGTAGTTACAAGGTAATTAATAAAATATGCTAGTTTTTCACAAAACACCTCGTATCTTCATTGTAATGCGATCGTCTAATGTGCTCTGATGATAGTAAACCGTACAAGCTTTCCAAAGAATGTCGAAACATTACTCCACCTAAACAAGGCGTTAGTTGTATGACGTCAAAATCAAAAAATTCTAAATGAAATCCTAATAAATTTTAACAACTTTCACGACAGGATTCCACAGTTCCGGTAGGCTTTCAAAGGCTCTCAATGAAGTTCCGAAGAAGTTCCATCTCTTTTGTAATACAATCAGCCTCAAAAAACTTACTGTCACTATCACGATCCATCTTCTACCTATATAATACTTCTCCAAAATTGGAAGGGAATTGAGAAATGAAGTGAGTAATGAAGTGCACACCCTACACCGTCATTATAAATGACAATATCCCCACTATGTGCCAGTAATGCTGCCTGAATATCAGAAAAACCGAATAATATCATTACTAACTATCATTATAGTTTCGAAAACCTTACATGATAATTACTAATGTCATTGTGATAAAGTTATGATATTATTACCAATCGTGTAAGGTCCGCACCAGAGTTGAGGGAAGTGCATATATCAGTGTGAAATATACGGAAAACAGTACAATTTAAATTCAAATTCAGTATTAGCTATAATTTATCTGACCAAATATAGATACTTTTAAATTTTCTCTCTGACCTTTTTGCAAAAATAATTGAGGTTAAAATAAAAAAAAAGTAAGAAAATCCGAAATTTTTAGTTTAGACAACCATAATTCTTGAGGGGAGAGGGGTACGTAGCTGGTTGAGCAGTCGTTGGAAGGGCCATGGAGTTTTGCATACCATGACCTCTTCACTGTGACCGTATGCCCTGCAGTTTTTATGATACAGGGTGTTTTGTGGAAAACTAGAAAACTGTGTATTTGAACCCTGCCTGAAAATGCGTCGACGCACAAGAGCTGAAATTTGGTACTTGGTGTTTTCATAGCAATAGGGCATAAAATTTCAAGAATAGACCAAATCGGGCAACCCTTTTTTGTCGTTGTCATATAAAATGCTTGGTTTTTTATGTATACTGGGAACATGATCAGTCCTAGATGTTTTTATTGACTGAAAAGATCTTCAGAATATGAAATCCTATGAAATTTGTTACAATAATTTTTGTAGTTCGACGAACCATTCTAGAAATATATGCGAAAAACCCCTTCAAAAATACGGGAATTCAGCCGGGTATCCACTGACTTCTAACAATGGACTGAGCGATTTGATATTTCATGTGGCACGAAAAATATTTTGTTTCTGTATATCAGAGTTTGTGCACCCTTTAAAACGTTCACTTCATAGAAAACATGTAAGACTCAACCAATCAGATGAAATTTTACATCCGAAAATCGAACTAATTAAAAAAATTTATTTTCTTGTGTCCAAGTGATTTTTAATTGCTTATAAGCATTGTTATAAGAAATTAAACTAATTCCGACTTTAATTGTCAAAAGGTTATTTTTACCTGAATCCTGCGTATGGACAAGAAAGACGGAGCATAGTACATAGTAAACACCGGCATCATAGATTCGCCATTTTCTATGTTAGTCGATTCGCATGACGCGTTCCTTTAAAAGTGAAAAATATAAAGTTTAATATTTATTCTACTGGATCAATTGAAAATCTTAAAAAAGTATCATTTTACTTTCTAAACATAAAGATAAATTGATGGAAGATTACTAGAATATTTTAATTTGCCACTAACCCCACTTTTTACACTTCGTTATGATGCATTGCAAATTTGCCTTCTATTTGAGAAAATTACGATTACCACTAACTAATTTCATTATAGAAATAATAAACAGATCTTAAATAATCAATTAAGAGTGCAAATTATACGTATTTCAGTCTTATTTTGCATTTTTTTTATCGATAAAACTGTTGTGGCACTTTCTTTTGATTCGAACTGATTTCCTTGAAATGAGGTTTATACTAAAAAATTCAATGCATATTTATGGTAAGAAACTCATATTATATTTATTGCAGCATTTTCAATGGATCCAGTGGAATAAATTTACATAAATATTATCACTTTATTTTTCCCATTTCAAGACTCGATTCGTGTGACGTCACACGCACTTGACAGGCCGGACAATCATACCTTGTTACTCTGTATATCGTGCTTTACCTTATTCTTCCTGCGGTGTTTGCATCTGCAGCCAACATAAAAACATTAAATGGCATAAGAAAATGTTCAGTAAGCGAGGTAGGTCCAACTCTGCCATAGCACGAAAGAGAAAACTATAGAACTTGTGCTATTCCTTCCTATAGGAAAAAGACAATACGCTCAGTCCCTTGTTATAAATCAGTGAGGGTATCATACGAAGTGGCCTTAGACCAATTCTCTTTTTATACTAAATAAATGGGACAGAAAGTTATTTTAATTGTGAAGATGACTGAAATTATGTGATCCTTTGAAATCTATTCTAATACTTCTAGATGGAAAATTTTGGGCTGTCCTCTTACTTCTATAGAAGTATAAAGATCTTTGATATTCCTTACTGGCCCGATTTTTTTACTTTTACAGTAACAAAATCGTTTCATGGCAACGAACGTCGCATGCATATTTCATGTACATGAACATATGCCAGTTTATCTGAAAATCTTAAGTAATGGTATGTTCGTACCTACAAAATCGACAATAACTTTTTGCTATGCCACAATTTTGATTTTATTTTTATTTTTGTGTCGTTATTATTCTTATTGGATTACTTGTGAAGTAGATCTATAAAATGTAAAAACACGTTCACCTTGTTGAAACAAAATAATTTTCATTGAACTGATATTTGATAGTGTGTACGAATGTGTATCTGTTCTGCTTATGTCTGCTCCACTTCTTAAAACACTCCTGTTATATAACGACCCTAAATTAGGATCCCATTCGTGCCACTGCCCGTTATATTTTATTTGTTCAACTTTTGATTATCGCTGTAGCCTCTGCAGTTGTCTGGTCGCCTGCCAAATACTCTGTTCCCACTTCAGTATCTAATCTGAACTTTCTGTTATTGGTTTATTGTTTTCATTGCCCATAGGACTTAGAATCGAGGAGATTACCCCGATTAGGCTTCAGCAGACGACAATGATATTTTCTGAGATTTTGTTGTCAATTACAAAATGATTCAAAGAGTTAAGAGACACGTAATAGAGTCACTAAACAACTATATATGATTTATGAGTGGAAGAAGGGAAATTTACATATTTACTGCCATATTTGCATAATTAGTTAGAATGGCTCGTACTCTTCATTCAATGTAATAGATTTTATGATCTTTATTCTGAAGAAATAAAGGCAGAATTTTAACTAATAATTTATAATCCTTCAAACAGGACAATATTGAATGATTACAAATTTTTCCGGATTTCGATGGTAAGAAATTGTCAAAATGATTTCAATAACCCATTGATTGACTTACATAAGTTTTTGTAGACCGGAAAACACATAATTTCTTCAATGGACGACAAAATGCATTCTAGCGAAAAATTAATAGAAAGGTTCTGCATAAATCTTTTCAGGGGCAACAGAAACTTGAAACTCATGTGCGTTACACTGAACAGAGAATATATGCAATTAGTTAATATAAATAGAATTGTGGAAATAATGTCATCCACATATTTCTTAATAAATGTTGGCTTGTAGATGGTGTTGTCAAGAGAGTCATTGAGTATGTGGTCAAGCTCAAAACCATCTAGAATACCTAGCTCCCATGGCCAGTCTGCATGAATTTTTGTTTATATATTTTGTTGTCATATGAAAAATATTTACAATCAACAACGCAAAACTTTACGGTCTCTATAAAAAGGTTCTAGTTAAAGGGAGGCAGGTTTTTGTTTTCTATTAAATGTCACTTTTCATTAATGACATGGAGAGCTAATTGTGTATCCACATTAGTAAATAATGAAACCACGTCTAATGAGATAAGAATATTATTATAGTATTTATTTGTATGTTGTCAAGAAAGATTTTTAAGTCTTTGTGCGTAAAAAATATCGCTGAGATTTATTAATATATATTTCCTATCAGACTATGTACTAATCTATTGTTTTTTCTTTGAAACTATGAAATTGGATCGTTATCTGTATATTAACGTATGCTATTGTGTTTTGGTACCCAACCATTCACTTATTATCCGCATGCAGGCGTGGACTATTAGATCTTTACTGAAGATGAGAACACACATTATCCAGGCCACACATTATTCAGTTTAACTGACAGTCCAAACCTGCAGGCCATGTCTGTCAGGCCGTAGCCTGCAGGCAAGCTGCAATTTCGCCACACAATATTAATTCGCCTGACAGTTCAACTTCATATTTCAAAAGGATAAAATGACTATTGCAAGGAAAAAGAAGCTGTGCTTTTTGTATATTATATTGTTTTTATTAAACAAAAAGCCGACAAAAATTAAAAAAAAGATTTTGGGAGAAAAATTGGCTCCTGGAAGGAATGGCAGAAATTTTCGCATGAGATGCTCGTGAAAAGTTTAGAAAACAGTTACACGAATAATTTGATGAATTATGCTCGTACGGATAACGGGTGTTTTAAAACTTTACTGAAGTTGGTTGAAGCTTACTTTAAAAAAAAGTAAAAAAGCTAGAATTGGTCCAAGACCAATTATAAGCAATACCAGATGAATGCCCGTATGTAATTTCGTATGGGCTTTCACTCATCTGTGCAAGTTTGATTTTTAAAGCGGTTGTCCGAATATTTTTCTGGAACGGTTTATGGGACAGTAAAATATATTATAACCAATTTCATAGAAAACGTCCAAGACTGACTGCGTTCACAGTAATCGCGAAAACCCCCAATTTTTATATGTCAACACCAAGTAGAGGTTGCCCATTTTTGAAACTATCTTTACTATTTTTATAAAAAAAAAAACGGTGCATTAACTTTCAGATCTCTACGTTGACACGTTATTAGAATGTGTCCCATATATAGAGAGAAACGAAATTTTTGTATGGCAGCGCCACGAAGGATATACCAGATTTGTTCCGTTTTCGAACGTAAAATAACTTTTTTTTAAAGCCCGTGTGCAAAATTTCAGCTCTCTAAGTACACGATTTCTGAAATTATCGTGAGCATAGATGGCCAAACCGACGGACGGACATGCAAGAATTAAAATAACTTTTATGGGTGGGTCAATCCATTTTGCTCTAGCAGAATTATCTCTACGCGTTACAAACGGAATGACAAACTTCGAATACCCTATAGATTTTAACCCGGGTATAAAAAAATACCAGATCAAGACGTGTTATAAATGCAGAAGAGATACTTATCGCAACCTTGAAATTTCTAGGCACTGGACTTAGCTTCGAAGATTTGAAATTCTGGACGATTATATTGCCTCAAGCTTTGGGAACCATTATACCGAAAACATGTAAATGCATTTATAATTCGTTGAAAAACGATTACTGGATTTTGATTTGATTTGCCATTACGCCATAGTATTAGGTAAAAAATCCTACTTTTTGGACATTTTTAAAATTTTTCTATGCTGGATTTCGGCTAAAATATTTACAGAAACAAAAGTTTCATACGACGGCCGTGGACGACGATACTGCAACAAACACTGTCAGTTACTTATCAGTTTCGTTGGACTGCAGGCCTGGATATGCAGGCGACCTGTAAGTGTATGGTGGGAATCAGTCGGCTGGCCTCTGGCCTGTGCAGAACGACTATGAATGAATGGGTACCATTAGACATTTTGGATTGGTAATATTCTTCTTCATATTCGTTAATTTATTATATATTTCCTTTATCCGAGCTAAGAATGCATAAATCGTTTTAAGAATTTTGTTGTGATTTTATATCAATGTGAGAAGAATTTGTTAATTTTATTGTCAGAGTCATCTTTCGCTGATGTGCTATGGAGTTGGCAATATTTGTGCTTTTTGGCTGCCTTTTTGTCTCAAATTAAATATTCTGAATGGTCGAATATATTTGAACTTTAACTTAAAGGTGAGAAGGTCGGTAACTTGAATAAAAGCTTCCGGCTGCAAACATTAGGGTTCTCAAAACAAGAGAAAAGGGAAATTGTACACTTTGTAGTAAGAGTTGCTCCATCTACCGTTCGGCCAGGGCAATGTTGTTCAAATATAAAATTGTGACCCACTAAATGGGTCTTCAGAGACCAAAAAAGTGGTCTGTTGAGGTCAAAGTCGCTCGCCGTATACATTTACATTTAGTGTACATCAGAGTACTGCACAGATACTTGTTTTACACGTAGTACTTGACCTGCAGGTATAGTGCCTTCAATTGAACTGCAATACCTGTATCTGCACAGTTCAAGTACAATAACTTAACCTGTAACTGCAAGTATAGATGAGCAGGTATACCAGCATGGACAGATAACTGGTAGAGCAGGTAATACAGATAAACAAAACGTGGAGAAAGAGTAGGCATTTTGAAATTTGTGTGTGGATTTTAGCTCCTTTTTATTGAATTATTGAGCGATTTACTCCAATGCTACCATTGTCTCCCCGATAACAGATATATCGTGATCCCTCAGTCACAAAGGATTCCACATTCGGAATAAGGACATTTAGGTGAGTTGTCTCCAGAAAAAAGGACCAACGTTTTTTATCGTCCTTCTTGCAGCACAAAAGTCATTTTCTATAAGCGTCCTTTTAATAATATTTTCCAGTGAAAGAGGATGGGGCGCCGCCCTTCAGGAAGAACGAAAAGAACCTTCACTCTTTTTTTTATTGGTTTCTGGGAGAGGTATACATATATCTGTACCAATTGTGAATAATCAGGTTACTCAATTAACTAACTTCGATCATTTATTCAAAATTGGTACGGATATTCGAGTGTGGGAAAACAGCAAAGGAGCTACAATTCTACACTGTTTTCTGTAAATCATACTTTTAATGGGGAAATAACTTACTACAATTGAAAGAAAGAAAAGAAATTGTATTTTGAATACATTTATGTTTACACGAATAAAAGAAAGTAAATAATCCAGGTGCAAAATTCAAGATATATATGTACTTGTGGAAGGGTGGTGCTTTATGCAATCATCATTCGCTGCTAGAGATACTGTGGATAAATAAAATGCCATCTATATTATCCTCATTCAACCTGGTTCGCCGATTTTCTAACACCCGACCTGCTGTGCTGAGCACTCTCTCGCTGGGAGCACTGGTGGCAAGAATAGATAGCACACGTCGTGCCATCTTACTAAGTTGAGGAAATACCGACTCATTCATTCTCCACCACTTGAGGACATCCTCCTGCTCCCATAAAGAACAAGAGTTCTATTTTAATTCTAGTTGTACTGCAGTTTCTTCTGCCTCAGTACTGCTAACGGGAATGACTTTCCATTGGTCTATAATATCATTAAGAGGCACTTCATCGTTCACAATACTCAGGTCATGACAACTCCTCTTTCGTGAAAGTTTCGCGGTATTTTACAGTTTCCTCCCTTTGTTCCGGGGGTAAGCATCTTAATTGCCTATATTTTGGCCACAAAAATAGTGCAACTTTGTGATAAATTTCAAATTTAAGTTTTGATTGTAGTCGTGTCAATATTTGTTCAGCAATTATTTTTACTTCACGCTGCCAGCTGACATTATCTTCCTCAAGATCTAAATTTGTTTCAACTATCTTAGTGACAGTCACCTTTAAAGCTTCAATTTGCAGTATAACATTATTACTGGGAAATTTCTCTTGTTTCAATGTGTCGGATGATACTTTTAGCGGTTTTAATAGATTAATTAAAACTATCACGAGAAAAATCCATTAAAACTTAAGGCAAACTGATCTGATACAAGGATTCCATATTTTAATGTTAAATACATATACATAAATAGATATATCGTAAGGATCTTTATCATAGCACGCTTTATGTGATTTATATATACTAAATATACATAAATTTTACCTTCTAATAACGAAATTGTGATATCATCTAATCGTGATTCTGAACGTTGATTGTGAAAAATATGTTGTACTGTATACTGTCCAGATAATTACTCTTCCATTAAAGGTGAGAAGGCCGAAACTGTATTTATACTTATTTGTAATAAGCCAATCCCAGCAGATTTGCTACCCCAAGAAATATATCCATTTCTTGCAATGCACAACATTGTCTTTCATTACATGTTTGTTTGAAGCTGATTATTGTTACCGTGCTTAGGTACCTGTGAATCTGATCTGATACTACAAGTACAGGTATATTATTGTACCTGCACTTGCAACCACAGGTAAGCAATGTCATATTAACTGTACTTGTTCATAACTTGAGTACTTGTACCTGCAGCTGCAGTACAGGTAACAATACGTTACTTACCTGTGGCTGCAAGTGCAGGTACAACAATATACCTGTACTTGTAGTATCAGATCAGACTCACAGGTACCTGTGCTGGGCCACAGGTACCCATGCAGTACTCTGGAGTGCATAAAAGATTATATATAGAAGTGTCATATAGTATAAGTTATTTAGTAGTACTTATTCTCTTGTCTCTACGACTATAGTCAATTGTAAATAAAATAAAAATACATTACGAATAAAAATAAAATGAAAATAATAAACTAAAAGAAAAAGTTTAGTTGAAATAAAAATATATACATAAAAAAATATTTGTATTAAATAAAATAAATAAAAACTAGAATCATAAATAACTAAAAATACTTTATTATTCTTTTTCAATTAAAAGATAACTAAAACAAAATTTTCTCTTCTCTCCTGTATGTAAACGTATGTTACATGAGAAAATTGGGATTATAAAACATTGATGCAATCTATCAAATTGATGACAAGCGACATAAAAAAAAGCAACACTTGCACCTCAATAACCATCAGTGGGTTTCTTGTGCCATTTGCCCTCATAGGATAACTCTTAAAGTCGCCCTAAATCCATCTTGCTTTCCTTCTTTGATATGTAGCTTTCCCAAACTTGAAAGGAAGTAGCTACCTAATAGCCTACCTCTTTCATTTATCAGAGTGGGGTACTCGCACAGTGCCTACATGTTGGATGGATTCCATTTCCTCCGGGACTTTACAGCTCCTACAAAAATCGTTCGCAGCCATTCCCAATCTTCTACCCTGGTCTCCTATATCGTTTTGACCCGTAATGACCCCTACTAGATTTCTAGTATCAGTTCTGCTGCCATTAAGTTCTCTTATCAATCAGAGGCTTGATGACCTCTTCTTTTGAAGCTTAGATCGGGCTAATGCTGCAAAGCTAACTATTTCGGAGCCCTTTTTGGCCAACTCATCAGCTATCTCCCTGTAGCCAGGTACCCATCATAGGGTTACCTTGTGCAGTCAACTCGTCACGGCTGGTTTTGCATAACTGCACCAATTTTGATTAAGCACCAGCCGGCATCCAGCGCCTTAATGGTTGAGTTGTTATCAAGGCAAAAACAAATAAAAATATATCATACTATCACACAAAAAAACCTTCGTGTTGCACCACTTTATATCAAAATTAAATAAATCTATCAATGGGAACAATCTTCCAAAACAAGAAACACATGCAATGAATGTCATGATGCTAGATGGAAGCTTAGTAAACTCCATAATATCTAATAAAACCCTAATATCACTTCAGAACTCTCGGAAACTTTACAAAATACACTGAACATACTAAATTAAGCGTTACCGAGAAAAAGAGCACAATATTTGCATTCCCGATAAAAGCACTCCATTTGTATTTTTATCGGTAAAGCCCGTTTGGCACTACATTTTTTTCCACGTTTTAAAATGAATTAAAACACAGGAAAAAGATAAAAGAGATAGCAGAGATTTTGTGAAAGAGATCAATAGTAATTCTCAGTAAAATCAATATTTCAATAAACTCTCACCCATTCTTTTAGAAAACTTTGTCAAAGTAAGTAGTTCATTTTAAAAGCAAGTTAGTGAAAAATGGTGAAAATACATTGGGACGATGTGTTTGTATTTTATCTTATAGATAAAGTACACAAAGCAGAGAGGTTTAAACGCACTCTGATACTCGAGATTTTTGTGGCTTATTTATCCCAATTTTAGGAACTGTTGCAGCGGATGATGGGGATGAGCCGTACATTTCCCTTTTAGCCTATCGCGATGAGGTTTACATGTTGTACTTTATATGGGTTTACTTATGATGCTTTAAGATGTGCATATAAGATATCTGTATTAAAATAAAGTGTATTTTGCTTGTTATTTGTCATATTATCGTTTCCCCTTGTTTACTTTTTTTATTTTATTTATATTACAATCACATATACAATCAACTAAATAATTAGTCAACTAGCCCATAAGCGTTAATCCCTTTTCACTTTCAACTCTTCTTACCACTTACTCAATTCATTTCCAATGCATGCTATAAATGTACTTTCAAGGAGATTCTTACATAGATTGAATTAAGTTGAATTGAATTCCATTTCTGTGTGCCTATCATAATAATATACCAGAATGAGGTTGTCTCAAACGTAAGCATAAATACCAAATGAAAAGTCCATACAAATTTATTCAATTTAATGAGAGTTTCAAGGTTTTGTATTTGACACAAGCTTTCAATCATTTCCTTAAAATCCCCTTACCAAACCCATTTAAAAATCGACGTGTGTGTTTTTCTGACTGTCACTTTTATAATTAGAACAGCATAAGTACAATGTTCTCCAAAAGCTTGGGAATTCCCACCAATCAATTCAATAAGGTTTAATGTATGTACATACTGTCGTTCTCCAAGAATTTCATTGAAAAGTGCTCGAGGCAGCCTAACAACAACAATACAAAGGGCCTACGCTGTAAAATATAAGATGAGTCCTGAAGGCGTATTATTTTGATAAATGCTGATGCGTACTCATTGCACTGGTGAAAAATTGCTTTTCCTTCTATTACACCCGATTACACATTTACGCTCCACCATCCAAAATCGACAAACATCTTGGAAAATTGAAAAGCTTCGTAAAAATGTGGAATATTTTCCCAAATTTCGTTTTTCCCATAGCATAGGGAACAATTTTGCGGCAGTCTTTTGCGATTTTATAGCATGAAGTGGGCATAGATAGACTCTCGTGAGAAAGTATTGAAAAAAAAAATTGTAGCGCTGTCTGTAATAAGTTTTTGCTTAAAAGAAGATGATGATAAGACGACTTGTGTTATGTTTTCCCTTTTAGTTATATTGTGGGAAAATTTTACACTTTTTGAAATGGGCCAATGCATAAGAGAAGCATTGAAATGGTCTGTTAGAGAGCATATGATAATAGTACCTACTACAGTTATTCAACAAAACTTTTACAAACAAAATTTATTTCTACGAGAGTTTTTTTGTTAAATGACACTTTTGGAAATGTCAGTTTCTGATTTTTTGGACTTATGTATGTATTTTGTATGATTTGATACATGCACAAAATGGTATTTATATTTATCCGTATGGTACAAAAAAAATTAAATTCACACGTGAAAAGTTTCATACCATATTGCTTTGTTTTCCTTGACTGAACGACGAGGCAAGCGTATCAGCATTCAAATTAATTAATTAACCAAGGAAATTACTTTAGAATTCTAAGGTATTGAATATATATTATTATTCATTGTAAAATCGAAAATGCTTGGCTTTTCCTCAACGTGAGGATAGAGCACCATCCTTTGCTACTTTGTAGAAGGTATTCAATTTAGGAAAATTAATTTTCTAACTCATCTCCCTGGATGTTTCTGAAGGTAACCTGTCAATAGTGGCTGGCAAATCATCGTCTCTTATCAAATACGGTCGAAGATTGTGTGGATTTATCTTTAACGTTCGTTTCTATCCTTGGAGCAGATGCACCGAATTATTAAACATTTTCCTCCATGTGTGAAAACGACAGCAGCTTTAATTTGGACCGCCATCCGTTCCTAAGCGTTCTTTTTCTACATAGACATATCCATTTATTTTAACATAGCACTTCGTACGGTACCGTTTCGCTTAATTGCTGTATTTAGTCATATAAGACAGAATGACTTTATACTACTTTTTTGTCGTAATCTTCGTTATACCCATCTCCTATCTTTTTGTTTTAACATATTTTTGTTACGGTGGATCAACCAAATGCCATCGAATGAATTGTCAATTGGAAAGAATAGATGATATCGAGTTCTATAGTCTGAAATTGTCGAGATTGATAAACTTCTTTACCGAATTGCGTTCTGGAATAACGCCCCAGTTGTTAGGTCACATTTAGAATTTTTGCTTTGGGATTTGCTCTAACAGTCTTTTTCCTAGTTGAGGTATCTCTTCAATGCTTGTAACGCTCTTTTCCACAAAGAAATTACTTTTCGTATAAATTCACCAATTTAGTAAATCTGTGAAGCTTAAAATATGCAAAATAGCCACAATTAATTTAATAAACCCTCAATAATCCGTTGAATATGTATACATTCTCGGAGATAATTCCTTGAAAGTGTGTATCTGGGCTTGATAATACTGCCCACTCTGTGAATATACTTGTCTATGCAATAATTTATGAGGTATTTATAATAACAACGCCAAATTTGATAATATCAGTGGGATTTCAATAACATTATCAAACTATTTGAGATATGTGGATTACTTCCATTATCATTTTAAATACGCATATTATGCATGCATGTGCGTACCTCTAATTGTGAGCTATAGGATGGCAAATTTATTTGTTTTTGGGTGATAAATTTATGCTTATCAGTGATTCATTTGTACTACATTTGTAGCTGTCATGAATTAAAATTAAATTTTTTTCTTAATGTAGGTACTCGCATATCGCTAATTAACATTTTGATATTTTTGCGAAATTCTATGTTGTTCATTATAAACATGCCGGCTTATCCTTTTAATTAATTTTGAATTAACTGACTCTGTTCTGCCCGTTGTCAGAGCAAAGATGCAATAAGGGAAGGAATGTGATGAAAATTTTGCCATTGGTTTAAAATCGCTAATGCCGTGGTTTAGTATGTCGTTCACTAAGCCTACATTTCACCTTCATACTAAATGTTCCAAGCTTAATAAAAACAATAGCTTCAGAAATACAAAATGTATACCTATATATCTATGTATATGAATTTTATAACCTTAGTTGATTAAACCAATATTTAATAAATGATTGAAGATAAGTTTGATTTCGAACAACATTGTTGCAGTTGACATCGTTATTGACTTTCTATTGAGGTTTAGCATTGGGATATTGTTAATTCCAGGCGAGACGAATAAAGTGATGTTAGTAATTCGAACTGCAGTCGAGAACCTCAATAAGAATCTTTAATCGATACCCGCAATAAAGTGTTTTTGTTAGCAAATTTCTTATTACAGTCGATACCAACAATAAGAATCTTTAATACAATCTATACCCGAAATAAAGTGTTTTGTTAGTAATATATTCTTACTGCACAGTAAGAATCTTGTTACGCCTTTTTTTGTATTGCGCGAGCACAGCTAACCGTTTGGAGGATTGGGGGTGGGTCCCTTTAATCAATCATGCAAACTGCACGCGGCTCAAGGCCAACATTCCACTTTTTTTGTTCTTTCTGGGCGCCACGTTGTTTTTTTTTTTTGGTTGAAGAAACCACGAAAACTCCTACTCCGGCCCTTTAGCCTGCTAATTAATAAAACACAATCACGCACAAGGTATATTCCTAAAATACTTGTTTTATCGGTGCCGCCTCCTCTAATGAAGAGTGCCACACAAAAGAAAAAGGGCCCTAGGCTGTAATTATATTCCAATTAAAGTTAATGCGGTCAATCGCGGACCAATATACCCAATATGGTATTTATAGTATGATGTTCCCAATATTCACCAATCGTATGTCCGAAATCCGTGGACTAAATATACTAAGTAGAATACTTTATAATATAATAAAGGAAATTCTTACGCAAATCTATTATGTATATGCAGATATATTAAGTATAATACTTTCAAATATAATGAAGGAAATATATTAATTAATTCAAATATAATATTCTTAAATATAACTAATTACGGAAATTCCTAAACCAAAATGCCAAATATAATATTGTCAAATATAACTGAGGAAATTCGTTAGCAAATCTATTCAATATAACATCCTGGAATGTAATAAAGGAAACCGTAATTCATATATTGAACCGGTATTCCTTTGTATTAGATTCCGTTCTAAATCCGCAACCTCGTTTCAACTCGGAATTGCTTAGCGCGTTAATATAGGACACTCCTAGAATTCACGGTCCCAATAAAAGAAAACTATAAAATTATTACTCACTTGCCTCCACAATCAGCATTCAGCACGCCACTTTTCTTGGTTTCATATATTAATTATTTTTTTATGCCGAGCTCGATCAAGAATCCACGAGGTCTCCTTTTTATTATTCTGGTCCTTTACTTTTAATCTCTCGTCCTTCTCTTTATTTATTTAATGTTTTTCTTCTTATGATTTTAACTTCTCCATCTTTTCTCTATTTACTTGTTTTTTACTTCAACTCTGCTAATTTTCCAATTAGACCTTCAAATTCTTAGCACACGATCTTGACACAAGCTACAGGCTGACTTTACCCGCCGGAAAAAAGAAAGCATCGCCCCTCCATTTTTATGCCCCATCTTTCGGACACAGTTTCGTTAGCAAGTTCACACCGAAACTTGTTAATGCCCGTTCACATTGGCTCCGCTTTGCAACTTATACATTTCGAAGACTTTGGCGAATGCTAGCATTTTATCCGTAAAGGTTGATCTGCCTTTACCGCTGTGAAGATTATTATTGATTTATATATATTTTTTTCCTTTTATCTATTTATGTTTCGTGGGAGCTTGATCGAACGTAAAGTCTCATAATATTTTTTTTCCAACATAACTTTTGTGCCGATGCTGATTGGGGAACGCAATGCCAGAAGTGCCTAAAAATTTACAGCGAGAGCTGAAAGTTGAAATGCGGTTGTGGATGATTACAACTATTATTAGTATACATTTATGTTCTTAATTACGATAAATCTACTGACAAATGCCTTATTTATTGCCAGTTGACAGTGCTGCGAGTTTAGTTTTGCGCTCCTCATAGTTGTGGTAGGCATGTTCCCGTGACATAAGTAAGGGTGTATGCGTGTGGGATTGTTTCCATTTCCACCTGTTCTTATTGTGTCTTATTTGCTGTGTTGAAACATAGTGAACGCGCCTGATCCGTGTAGAGTACGCTGCTGCGTGTGCTTCCGTATGCATTGTCCTGTTGATCTGCCTGTACGTTGTGTTTGTGTATGTAATTGGTTCCGGGTGAGGTACTTTAAGGATTGCTACCGAATCACTGGGTTGTTTCTTGTGTGTTTTTTTTTTTCTGGAAATAAAAAAAAATATCTCGGCAGAATCAGGGTGCTCAATATTTTAAGACAAACAACACGTAACATTTACTGCCGCTCTTTCAAAAAGGTTTTGGAGATATAAGCCAAAACCTTTTTCCCAACCTCACGAGGACAAAACACAACAATATCACAACCCTCATATTAGCACGGAAGTTCTACTAGAGACACATCCATTATTAAATACTACGTAACCATCTCTAATGTCCTATATTCAGTTAATTTTAAGGCTGAGAAAAATTGCACACATTGTGCCAGACCGTATATGTCGTATACTAAACTCTCCCATAGTTCCTTACAACGTATTACAACTTATTTACTTCTACATAGTCAGTTTTATTGCTCTTAATTAAAAATAATCGAGGTACTTAAATACTAGGCCGTAGAGAACCTAATCATTTGGGAGCTCTGACGTAAAAGGACGGAGGTCTTTTTCGTGCCAGACCCCTTTCAATTTTCCATCTTTACCTTCTAGTTGATATGTCCAGAGGGAAACTTTGCGGGTCATCTTAAAAGGACCTACATACTTTGGGGCTAATTTCGAGCTGAATTATTTACTAGCGTCCGATAGAACATAGTTCCGACGCCAAACCCCATCGTTGGGGAGGAATTGTTCGTCTCGCCTACGAAGATTATATGCTTTTTTACTGATGTTGGAAGCTTTATTTAGTCGCTCTATCACGTCCACCGTAACTTGCTCGAGGCCTTGACTGTGCGCAGTGGTATCAAAAAAAATGGCGTCAGTTTGGTTGCTTCATGGGTCGACGTTCGAATCGCACAAGCTACTTTATGTAAATGGCTATCCCACTCTCGGTGGTTATCCGAAACATAGGCCCTTAGCATGGTTTTAACGACTTGGTTCATCCGTTCAGCCGGGTTCGCTTGAGGGTGATACAGTGCTGTGTATTTCAAATGTATTCCAAACGAGTTGCAGAGATTGCTGAAGTCTCTAGTTCTAAACTGTACGCCATTGTCGCAAATTATGCCTTTAGGTGCTCCAAAGTGCAGGATGACGAAATTTTCAATACTTTCACACAAGACTTTACTGGTAGTAGAACGCAAGGGGAAAAGGAGAGGGAAATTACTAAATTTGTCTACGACTGTCAGGATATAAAAGAAGCCTCGCGTTGAACGAGGTAATGCCCTAATGAAGTCGACACTGATAACTTCCCAAGGATGATCCGCATGTTTGCGTTGGGCCATAAGCCCTGCTGGCTTCTTTAACTGTGGCTTGACAGTCTGACATATCTTACAAGCTCGAATATACCTAACGACATCTGCTGCCATCTTAGGCCAGTAATGCTTTTGGGATAGGCGATCTAAAGTTTTCCATACGCCCACATGTCGGGAAGCGTCATGAGCTTGCACTAACAGATTCTTACGACTAAATGTGGGGACCACTTCACGCCAATAATCAGAATCTAACGCTAGGGATGGATATTTTACGGAGCGATGCTTCCAAAGAATTCCGTTCACTATTTTCCAATCTGGACACTTGTCAGGGTATTCTCGCACATTCTGCACCATCGTATTATACCATTTATCTACTAAAACTGGACCTCCTGTATCTACCAAGTTGACCATGGGCACCGTACGAGATAACCAATCTGGGAGCAGATGCTCTTTTCCTTTCCGATGCACCACATCAAAATCGAATTGTTGCATTTTGACGGCCCACCGTCCAAGTCTACCTGTTGGATCTTTAAGGTTGTTTAGCCAAACTAGAGAGGCATGATCCGTCTCGACAGTAAACTTGGTACCCTCCAAGTATGGACGAAGCTTTTCAACAGCCCACAGAACCGCTAAGCATTCGCGCTCCGTCGCAGAGTAGTTCCTTTCACAACGATTTAGGGACCTACTCAGATACGCTATAGTATTGTCTTCTCCATCTTGTTTCTGAGTGAGGACTGCTCCTATACCGTATCCAGAAGCATCTGTGTGCACGATAAATGGTTGTTCGAAATCTAGACAAGACAGAATAGGGGCATTGACCAATTTCTCTTTTATGTTCCGAAATGCTATTTCACAATTCTGATTCCATTGGAATTTCCTTCCCTTCTTTCAGAGTTGAGTAATAGGCGCAATTAATGTAGAAAGGTTTGGTACAAACCATCTGTACCAAGATACCATACAGATAAAGCTTCGTGCTTTCTTAAGAGTCTTAGGATTTTGTACGTCCAATATACATTTGACCTTATCTGGGTCTACCTGGAGCCCATTCTCTCCGACCATGTACCCTAAATACTTTAACTCCGGCCGGCAGAACTCACTTTTCTCATAATTAATGACCAAGCCCGCGTTATATAACGTTCCGAAAACTTCTTTTAGTACCCTTAAATGATCCTCAAAACTCTGAGTTACGATGTCCAGGTATACAAAGACGTGGCTTTTCAAAGGCCCAGACAAAACTTGGTCGATAAGCCTCTGCCATGTGGCTGGTGAATTCGATAACCCTAACGGCAGTCGACAGAATTGGAAAAGTTCTCGGCCCGGTACAGTAAATGCAGTGTACTGTTTTGATTTTTCCGCCATAGGTATTTGCTAAAATGCAGATTTAATATCTAAAGATGACAAGTATTTAGCATCCCTAAGTTTATCCAGGGTTGCCGATACATGAGGAATCGGATATGCGTCTTTTTTTTATATTACGAAAATCTATACAAAACCGGTAGGTATTATCCTTTTTCCTAACCATCACTATGGGAGACGACCAGGCACTATTTGACGGCTCTACTATGCTTAATTCAAGCATGCTATCCAGCTCTTCGTTAATAATCTTCTGCATCGCAGGTGAGACTGGATAGTAACGCTGCTTAATCGGTGGTGAATCCGTTACAATAACGTGTTGTACTTCTGTACAACAACCCAACCTTTTTCCCATTCTGCTTTCATTTTCTTCCAATAAAGCCTCAAGTTGATACCTTTGTTCATCAGTTAATTTTGTTTTCCCTCCTAACGAACACAAGAAAGTAGTTTCAATTTCATTTGAAAATTGCCAAGAATTGCTTCTCACATCCACGACTATGCCCATTTCGTTCCAAAAATCCGAACCCAGAATTATGCTAAGCGGCAACGATGGAATTACTAAAACGTCGAGAACTCTTATGTGACCCTGTAGCTCTATAGATAATTGCACGACGCCCAAAGCTTCAATAATCCTTCCATCTGCTAACGTTACAGATTTCGCATCGGCATTCTTATCTTACAGCCCTAAACGTGCTAATAAGTTCCACCCTAATCCACCAAGTATAGTGCGGGAAGCTCCAGAATCAAGAAGACCTTAGAGATCCGTGTTAAAAAGTGAAATCCTGAGATAAGGTCGGCTGTCGTTGTTGACTTCCGAGAGTACATAATCCAGCATAGCACTTAACGCCTGGCCTTCACTATCACAAGATTCTGATCCGACATTCTTCGAATTTATAACAATTGCAGCTCCTATTGCTAATTCAGAGCTCAACTCGCCGCTTATGACTGAGCTCTGTTTTCGTTTCCCGCATTTCTACCCATAGCAGATTGTGAATTATTTCCATTTTGCGAAGTTGAGGGACGCAGATTGTTTTGTTGTCGGCTATAAGAATTCCTTTCCCCATTCGGTCTCATGTTGTTATTTACTGGGGTCCCTGGTCTATTCCTACAGTTCGTACAGTTCATTCGTATAACTCCTAAAGCGCCACATCCATAACACCTTCGTCTTTTCCTGCAAAACCCCGATGCGTGACCGTCTTTTTTACAATATGAGCATTGAAATTGTGGACGTTTATTGGTATGCTCAGCTGTGGAAATGGGGGCTCTGTCCTGTGCAACATATGCCAGATCGGGCTCCAATAGGTTACCATGTCGCCGAGAAGGGGGTGGAGCAAAAGCCTCCACTGAAGCCCTAACGGATTCCAATTTCCTACCTTTGTCAATCAGATCTTTAATGCACACTACCTCACTCAGACCAAGCTGACTCTGATAGAAAGGATTCATATTTCTTTTTAGAGTTTGAGAAAGACGTGAATATAAGCTAGACATGATGGCTACATGAGTACGTCGTTTGATCTCTTCCATGAGTCGATTATCGTAGTATGGTGGTAAGAATTCAAGGCGCAGTTCCTTAACGATATCATCCCAAGATTTAAATTGGTGTTTGAAGGCCCGGTACCAAATAAGAGCTCGCTGACAGAATAGATCTATGGCTGACCGAAAGAGTGTTTGTTGTGATACCCCTCGTGCTTCGCTTAATTCAGTCACCCGTTCCAAAAAGGAATTTAGCGACTGCCCTTTTTCACCAGAAAATTGTATTCCCCATTTATAAATCGGGACTTTAGGAATTGAAGGACGAACACGAGAAAATTGCTGGCTTCGCGAACTTGTGAGATCGCAAGAAGAATCGCTGGCGTATTCGTCGGATTTATCGTCGCTTTTCGCTTTACTATCCAATTTACCCAAAAGTGAAGCCAAATCAGTGTTCAACGCGTCCTTCTTCTCAATCTCTTCTTTGGTTTTGGCTGTGCATCTTTCCAGTCTACCTACGGCCCGCATAATCTTAGTCCGAATCTTAAGATATTCGCTGGACATTGATGTGTCAACAAAATTCTCGAGTAAGGCTTTAATCTCTTCCAATTTTCCTTCAATGGCTTTGATGTCTTCATTAAATTTAAATGGATACCCCGCAGCTGGAAAACTGCTACCGGTATTTTCCTTTTTCATTACGCCCCGCAAGAGTTTGCTCATTTCGTCAACTGACCCGATTTTTAACCCACGAGCTACAATTTCGTAACTTAACTCTTTCTGGCTCAAGCGATTACCTTCCATTTTATGGTAATTCCCTTTCAAAAAAATTTTTTTTTTATATTAATAATTGGCACTAAGCCACGGAAGTAGGAAATGTATATTGAAAGCAACTCAATTTATTCACTGAAAGTACGAAAACGAGATTTGATTGGAATTCAACGCCAAGATTAGAATTCAGATTGAAAAAAAAAATAATACGCCACAAATGTATACTCCAACGACTCAAGAATGTATCAGTCAGATGTACCAGAGAAGCTAAGTATCCGGCACATTATTTGGTAAATAGATATTTCCTTTTCCTTAATATGAGGCCCAAGGCCTCTAGTATAATTAAATTGTTGAACCACCGCCTTAAGGCACGGCGGCTTAACTTACGATAACTATGACTGTATATATCTGATAAGTATCGCCTTCGACTTAAAGTGAGGAGGTGATTTCGCTGTGTTTGATTTGCTTACAAAAAAAATGCGTATTCTTATCACTTTCTTTCCGGTTCACATTGCTATACTTATATACCGACAGGAAATTAGGATACCTGCATCGAATGACGTAGCTTATGACCGGATGTATTACTGAATAACTTCGACTAATAATACCAATAAATTTGGTTTGAAATTACACTAATCTGCCTTGCGAAAGATAGCATTTATTCGCAGAAGTATAAAAATATCAAGTTAATCTAAAGCCGCTTTGTAATGTCACTGTTATACTATCCCCAAAAACGGGTCAGTATGCTTCCTACGTCCCTATAACAACTTGATTATAATGCAGGCTGAGTGGAATTCCTCCCCTAAGGAAATGTATTATATTCTTACCACAATATTTTTACACAATTGGATAGTTAAGTTGACTACTGGAGTGCCATTACGAAATATTACCTAAAATACTACCTCAACCAGTAGTTTATAAATGGGCTACTCGCCGCCTTGAAATGTTCTCTATAGGACACTTTTTAATTGTGCCTTAATCATCACAATTCTAATTTCGGATATACCGTATTTTACAGTAAGGCACATATCATGTCTAGAATTCAGAACTCACCAAAATGTAATACAAAAATTCATAAAAATGGAACGAGTATATGCGTAAATATTCTGGGCACCCTTGGGGATAATACCCTGCTGCTAAAGAAAAAAAAATTGTTTTATGTTCAACCGAGTAAAGGCGCTATCGATGTTCCTGTTACTGTGTACCTATAGAGTTCTGTATTCAAATACTTCAAGCCATAAATCGAACTGGAAAACACAGAACACGACCTTATTCTAAGTTAAGCTCATTTTTTCCTACCTGAAGTATACTTGTTCGAGTAATAAACCAACATCGATCAGTTCAAGGTAAAAAAAAATAATCCTTTTAGTTAAATTCAGATTTCAGCCACTCAGGTAAAATTCAAGAATACTTGCGCGGTATCCAGAAATTTTATTGCTCACGACTGACGAGTTGGCAACGTGACCGACGATATGATATATTATCTCTACTGCGACATATAGGTTGAAGAATATACCGTCCCTTGAGGTGACCTCTTTACTACACCATCCCGGACTAAGTTGTAACCGAAATTTTTCGAGCAATGTTAACCCGTAACTTATACTGGTATCGCGTGCTAGTAACTGTTTGGATACGTGTTCCCGTATTCCAAAAAAAAAAAACAAGTGAAAAAGCTAGAATTGGTCTAAGACCAATTCTTATGATACCCTAGATGAATGCCCGTATGAAATTTCGTATGGGTATCCATTTGAGCAATTTTGATTTTTGCAGTCGTTTTTCGCATATATTTCTAGAACGGTTCGTCGGACAGAAAAAATTATTGTAATCAATTTTATAGGATTTCATATTCTGAAGAATATTTTAGTACAATAAAAATGTCTTGGACTGATCGTTTTCACAGTATACATAAAAAACCTAATTTTTTATATGGCAACACCAAGAATGGGTTGCCTGATTTAGTCCATTTTTGAAATTTTATTTGCTAGTACAATGAGAACACCACGCGCCAAATTTCAGCTCTCTACAGCTACTCGTTCTCAGGCAGTGTTCAAATATATAACGGAAAACGAAATTTTTGTATGGAAACCCCACGAAGGAGTTGCCCGATTTGTCTCATTTTCGAACTTAATTTTACTTTTTTTTTTAAAGTCCGTGTACAAAATTTCAGCTCTCTAAATGTACGCGTTCTTGAGTTATCGTGCGCACGGACGGACGGACGGACAGACGAACGGACGGACGGACATGCAAAAATCAAAATAACTTTTAATATTATGGATGGGTGTCCAATCCATTTTGCTCTACCATCATTATTTCGAGGTGTTACAAACGGAATGACAAACTTAGTATACCGCTTTAGATTTCATCTAGGGTATAAAAATGTGAGTCGCGTAGCTCATGAAGTGGTACCTCAGGTACCCGTTATAAAGACTAACTGTCTCGCTGGAATTCTTTAGTCCTCCACCAAAGTTTAAGCAAAGTCAAAATTTATATTAACAGAATTCAATTATTGAATTTTATATGAATATTAGCACATCCAAAATTTACATTTCATAACTTAGGATCCTCATTTGTGGCCCCACGTTGGGCGCCAAATTCTGTTACGCTTTTTTTTGTATTGCGCGAGCACAGCTAACCGTTTGGAGGATTGGGGTGGCTCCCTTTAATCAATCATGCAAACTGAACGCGGCTCAAGGCCAACATTCTTTTTTTTTTTGTTCTTTCTGGGCGCCACGTTGTTTTTTTTTTTTGCTTGGAGAAACCACGAAAACTCCTACTCCGGCCCTTTAGCCTGCTAATTAATAAAACACAATCACGCGCAAGGTATATTCCTCAAATACTTGTTTTATCGGTGCCGCCTCCTCTAATGAAGAGTGCCACACAAAAGAAAAAGGGCCCTAGGCTGTAATTATATTCCAATTAAAGTTAATGCGGTCAATCGCGGACCAATATACCCAATATGGTATTTATAGTATGATGTTTCCAATATTCACCAATCGTATGTCCGAAATCCGTGGACTAAATATACTAAGTAGAATACTTTATAATATAATAAAGGAAATTCTTACGCAAATCTATTATGTATATGCAGATATATTAAGTATAATACTTTCAAATATAATGAAGGAAATATATTAATTAATTCAAATATAATATTCTTAAATATAACTAATTACGGAAATTCCTAAACCAAAATGCCAAATATAATATTGTCAAATATAACTGAGGAAATTCGTTAGCAAATCTATTCAATATAACATCCTGGAATGTAATAAAGGAAACCGTAATTCATATATTGAACCGGTATTCCTTTGTATTAGATTCCGTTCTAAATCCGCAACCTCGTTTCAACTCGGAATTGCTTAGCGCGTTAATATAGGACACTCCTAGAATTCACGGTCCCAATAAAAGAAAACTATAAAATTATTACTCACTTGCCTCCACAATCAGCATTCAGCACGCCACTTTTCTTCGTTTCATATATTAATTATTATTTTATGCCGAGCTCGATCAAGAATCCACGAGGTCTCCTTTTTATTATTCTGGTCCTTTACTTTTAATCTCTCGTCCTTCTCTTTATTTATTTAATGTTTTTCTTCTTATGATTTTAACTTCTCCATCTTTTCTCTATTTACTTGTTTTTTACTTCAACTCTGCTAATTTTCCAATTAGACCTTCAAATTCTTAGCACACGATCTTGACACAAGCTACAGGCTGACTTTACCCGCCGGAAAAAAGAAAGCATCGCCCCTCCATTTTTATGCCCCATCTTTCGGACACAGTTTCGTTAGCAAGTTCACACCGAAACTTGTTAATGCCCGTTCACATTGGCTCCGCTTTGCAACTTATACATTTCGAAGACTTTGGCGAATGCTAGCATTTTATCCGTAAAGGTTGATCTGCCTTTACCGCTGTGAAGATTATTATTGATTTATATATATATTTTTCCTTTTATCTATTTATGTTTCGTGGGAGCTTGATCGAACGTAAAGTCTCATAATATTTTTTTTCCAACATAACTTTTGCGCCGATGCTGATTGGGGAACGCAATGCCAGAAGTGCCTAAAAATTTACAGCGAGAGCTGAAAGTTGAAATGCGGTTGTGGATGATTACAACTATTATTAGTATACATTTATGTTCTTAATTACGATAAATCTACTGACAAATGCCTTATTTATTGCAAGTTGACAGTGCTGCGAGTTTAGTTTTGCGCTCCTCATAGTTGCGGTAGGCATGTTCCCGTGACATAAGTAAGGGTGTATGCGTGTGGGATTGTTTCCATTTCCACCTGTTCTTATTGTGTCTTATTTGCTCTGCTGAAACATAGTGAACGCGCCTGATCCATGTAGAGTACGCTGCTGCGTGTGTTTCCGTATACATAGTCCTCTTGATCTGCCTGTACGTTGTGTTTGTGTATGTAATCCGTTCCGGGTGAGGTACTTTAAGGATTGCTACCGAATCGCTGGGTTGTTTCTAGTGTTTTTTTTGTTTTCTGGAAATAAAAAAAAATAATTCGGCAGAATCAGGGTGCTCAATATTTTAAGAGAAACAACACGTAACAATCAGTTTTTTAGTTGCTATCGAAACAAAATACTCTTAATCCAGTCGATACCCAGAATAAGAATATTTATTTTAATCGTCAACTAAACAAAGTATTTGATTTGTTAAAAGAAATGAGAACACTAGGACGTAACACTAGGAATATATTGCTATTTGATCACTGCACGGCCAAATTAAAAACAAAAAGGGTCAAGTCAGATTGCTGTTTATATAGCCAAGGTTGGCACACGGTACCAAAGAATGGTATTCAAAGGCGCATGGCAACAATAATTAACATAACTTAGCATAGCAACTGCACCTCATCATTTGTTTGTAGAGTGTTACCGTTTTAGTTATTGTTGTTATAAAGTTGTTCTCGGCTAATTATCTTTAAAAATATTTTTAACAACATTTTATTTTGAACTGAATATGGTGTCAGTAACAAGAGATTTCGCTTTTGTAGAATATAATTCATACATACACAGAATAATTTTTACCTTATCAAAAGCAGTACTGTCAGCACCATACAGGCCGCCGGGCTTCAGTCCAGATAATCTAAATAGAAGTGAACGCACAAAAGCGAATTTAATGGAATGAGGACACTTATCTGATGTTCGAAAAGCATGAATTCTTTCAAGTACTTGTAGTGTCCGTCGTACATGCATAACTCCTATATTAAATAGAAAGCCAAATTGTTAAAAATTGTGAACAAACTCGAAATGATTAGTTACAAATAATACACATCACCATTTAACATAGAACAATATACAATAACAGCAAACCTTAAATTATCACAGTCACGTATAATTATCCCCATTTGCTTAACATAAAACGACATAAATTACACGGAACAATAAAGAAATACCCGACACTTAACAGATGGTTAAATATCTGCCACTTAACCACTTACTTGACATGATTATATGTTCCATTTCACAAAAATATATTCACAAGGCAATTAACGAAAGGGGATTAATTATTGTTAATATTTCTTATTACTGGTAAAATAAGAAAAAAAGAAAGAGAAAACAAACATATGATTTGCTTATGGGTCAAGAGGCATTGGCATTGAGATTGATGCAAGTCCGTTGAACTATGGAGGAATCCAACGGATAATTATACCGTGACTGACTAAATTCGAAATAGCAAAAACTCAACTACTTGGTCTATAGAAGTGAAGGTATTCAGAGTAGTTTTCCAATTGCGAGTTTCGTTCCAATTTGTATATAAATATTGTTAATGGGAATTAATTATTGCATATTGACGCCAAGATTTAATACTGTGAAGACGTTTAGTGTTGAACTAAAAATCGTGTTGCCCGACATTCGACATGCTCCAACAGATAATTTATAAAAATATAAAATCTCAATCCGCAATAATTTGGAAGCTTACTTGTTTGACGACCTGAACTAATGCAGCAAATAGAATTTTTAAAATAGTTTAGAAGTCCTCAGCAGCAATCAGAATGGAAAGCATAACATAATTTGCAAGTAAGCACTTCTGGGCCGGGGCTTACACACTTATTTAGAAGTCATTAAAAAGTAGTTCCTTGCGTTACCTGCACTATACGATGCCTCTACACTGTGAAAAAATAGGACAATTCCCTAAATTTAAGGCACGTTTTTTCCTAAAAAGTTTATATAATTTTCTCTCATATAAACGGAAAATCAGTTTGATTTCCCCAAATTAATGGAACATTGAATAGAAGTAGGTTGTTGGCAAGAGAACATTCATAAAATTAGGTATTATTCTACATTTGGAAGTCCGTACATTTTTAGGATAAAAACCTATTGCAATTTTTCAAGGAGGAGCTTTCCATAATCTTATCAGAAGATACCTAAGCATAATGGCACTCACCTTAGGGAAATTTTTTTTATTGTGTAATATGCCATTTAATCGTCTTGGTGAGTAAAATTTACCGGTGAAGTCAGTATTGAGGGTCAGTGGTGCTGACGCGTTGACGCGTGTAATTCCCAGGGTACAAACTTGTTAAGAAGAAAACTAAACCAACAACCAGTGGAGAATTGAACAACATGTATGTGAAATGCGGCGAGGATCCGAGGACAGCCAGCATGCGGTGAAGATTAACTTCGTCCTCGATATTTTCCTGTACGAATAGTATAGAGACTCAACAGAGGAGGAGAATGCGGTGGATGTGAAAAGAAGACTCGTTGAAACCCTCAATTCCAGAAATGAAGTGTATGGCAAAAACTGAGTTCTTTCCATGCAGATTGACATCAATCTAATGGACATCTTCAACTCCGCTCGGACTGCCCAGTGCTTTGGCTTGGCTGAGATTCCATCCTCCAGTTTCTTTCAAAATGCTCATGAATAATCTGAGCACCGACTATGCAACTGTGTAATCAATACCGAGCAGGTAATGTTTCATGTCATTTCCTTCTCCAAAGTATGTGGGGAATTTCATTTCCAGAGAATTTCCGGAGAATCTCAAAAAGGCTTACTTGACCACATTGGTATAGCAGTGAAAGCAACACTAATACCTACTTTAACACAGCTTCACAAATCGAATCGAATCCAATACTTAAGAATAACCACCAATACTTCATTGTCAGCTTCCTATACTTACTCAAGAGGTGAAAACACACAAAACGAAGCTGACATGACTAGAAATGAAAAACTAATTTGACTGAAGTCTGTTTATAAAATGATGTAATAATGTCAACACCTGAGCTGGAATGTTGTTATTGAATTATAAATTTAAGCTGAGATTAACACAAATACACTTGAAATCAAAAGATTTTCATTGAAACTTTTCCCAAAAAAAAAACACCCAGAAGTGACAGAAGTTTCTTCGGTGCTTTAGAACTTTTAATTAAAAATTGAAAATTAAAACAATTGACATGACAAATATAAAACCACAAAATCCGCAATAACAGCAATGCAGAAGCTTATTGCAGAATGTTTCCGAGAGGAATTCGCCAAAAATGATACGAATAATTTCCATGTTTTACTTCCGAAATTTAATTACGAATGGCAGCAGCGAAAATATTGGGAAAATTTTATTTTCAAAATCATGTCATGTATGAGACCATAGTGTAGAATGGATCAACCTTGCGATATACATATATATGCATATACGTATAATTTATGTCGATGAATAAAATTCGCATTTTATATAGGTACTGACTGAGAGTGTTGGACGAAAACATTTGTGGAATCTAAAGGATTCATAATAGGATTTCAAAGTGTTGACGAAGTGTAGGGCGGTACTCCTTACAGTATTAACGCCTAAAGTAAGGCCCTTCCGAAATTCACTTATTATTTTCTAATGGAGTATTGTAATGCAAGTCGTCTGTTTTCTTCTTCTGCGACAAGTTCCTCCTCATGATTGTTGCTTTTATACCATCGATGAGTCATACACAGTAAAAAATGGTGCACGTCTCCATCTGTTTAGGACACAAATTTTCCAACAAAATTATTGAATAATCTCTTAAATAAAGCCACAAACACTTCTGAAATACAACTCTAGATTTATTATGGGATTATGAACTGAAGTAAGTTAGTATGCATAGAAATTTCTGTATTCTAGTCTAGAAATTCGAAAAAATCGATTTTTTTTGTTTTCATATTTTCAAAGTTTAACTATTCAAGAATATACAAGAGGCTTTTTCAAATTTGTATCTTTATATTTAGTGTTCACTTGCATCCAGCTGCTAACAGTTGAATTCTAACTTCCAAACCACGTGGACGTATGGACTTTAAGGGGTAACGCCTCTGTAACAGCTAAAAAAAAAGATTTTTTTACGAATTTTTTTCTCCCAAAATTAAAGGTGTTTGAAAAAAACCTTTTAAGGGTATTATCGGGCATACATTGAACTTTATTGATAAATTTTTGACAGCGAAAAAAAAACAAAATGGCGGCTCCACAGCCATCTTCCCGGGACATGTTTCGGAGCAAGTTTGACGCGCGACGGCGACCTCCATTTTCAAAGGAAAAAAAAATTTCTCGTACGGGACCTTTTTTTTTCTTATTCTAGAGAGTTTAAACTATTTTTTAAGCCAATAAAAAAAAACGATTTTTCAAAAAATTTACAGTGGTGTTACACCTTAAACGCGTTTTTCTCGAAACTGCCTTTTTCAAGACGATGCCTACGATTTCTCAAGTTCTACTGGACCGATTTTCTTGAAATTTTTTTGAGAGTCTTCTTTATAGACTTGTCTATGTCCGGAACTAGCCGCATCCCAAATTTTCAAATTTTACTATTTTTAAAAAATTCTAAAAAGTCAAAAAAGTGGTACAAAAATTGCTTTTTTTTTAGGCAGCGGCCATTTTGTGAATTTTTTGAGGCCCCCCATTTCATCAGCAGCTAATTTTTTGAATTTTTAACTTTTTTAATTTTTTCTGTATTCTTGCAATTTTAATAAATAACTCATAAGAAAATGGATTGAAAAATATTGATTGTCTTTTTTTTTACGGCAATTCAAAAATCACCTAAAATTCGGGCCTCTAGACTAGAATACCCCCTAAAACAAGTGAAATTTATTTTATAATGTATCTCTCCATCGAAACTATGGAATTATTTCTGCTGACTTTTCATTCATGGCATGTTTTGTTTAACCCATTTGTGGCAAAGGTTTGGTTTTGTAAATTTTTCATTTTCCCTTTATTTGTTTAAATTATATTAGTTTAAATAAACATAAAAACAAGATTTTTTTTTCATATTATTCAAAATGGCGAAGCTATGCGGTGGTTCGCAAACGCACCATTTGTCTATTAAAGAAGAAATTTTTTGTATTTTAAATTTATTTATTATATTTATTTAGAAACAAATGTAAAACATAACAGCACAAAACCATAAATAATTCTTTCGCTGTCTATTTTATTGATTAACTTTAATTATATATTTGATTAAAAAAAAAAAAAAATATTTTAAATTTTTGTGAAACGCCTCAAAACAATTAGCATGTAGTGCAATGTTACATGAAGAACACTTATATATTGTATGTGAATGGCATTGTTTGCACCTAAACCGAGTCTCTCCTTTCACTGCAATGTGGGCCCCTTTTGATAAAATGTTTGGTTTTGCCATACTTTTCCTTTAGATAGTGGTTTTCCGTGGCAAATAAAGAGTGCTTTAGCTAACCTGCGCCAAAATTCAAGCTGATGAACGTTGCAACCGTAGTTTTTCGCTAAAGTCCAGGCATTAGTTGCAGCCAAATCTACCATCCATAATACCGTTGGCATGTACCACTTTTTGCCCCGAATGCTTATACGGTAGTTAGAAATATGACTGTCTAACAAATCCACTCAGCCCATATTTCTATTGTACATTCTAATAACACATGGCTGAGTTATGTCAGCCATTTGACCTTAAGAGTGTACATACCTCCGAACTGATCCGACTGGATCTTCCCCAAATGAGTTCGACAAAAGAGAAACGGTCTGGTTGTCCTTCCATCTGGTCAATATCATTTCATTTTTCTTGTCCACGTAGTTTTCGTAGTATCCCCTAGGATTTTTATTCATTAGTTTTTTGTCAGCCATGTTTATATTTTTTAAACGGTTTTCCCTCAAAGTTCCTGTCCCGCCAAACTGAAGGTCTCTGAGCGAATTTACGAGATTAGGTCCCGTAAAAAAATTATCAAAGTAAAAAGGACGCTTCCAAAATAAAGACAAAATATTTGGCTCATATATTATATGCAATGTACCATAAACTTTAATCTATTGTGAAAATAAAACAAAGCAAAATTTCCGGAAATATAACTGTTTGTAGACTTACCAATATATTTTAGATGCAGAGTCCATGTTCACAGCACAACAAAATTCATTCAACTAGTTCAGTGCGCATTTGCAAACACAATGACTCACAAAAAACTACAAATTTTGCTCGTTTTACTAACTGATCTTTCTGCGAACTCCCTGTGTGAAGTCAGATAAGACAGAGCATGCGGAATAAAAATAACGGGAAAAATACCGGTAGCATGTTTGCTGGTTCGCAAATGAACCATTTGTCATAAATGGGTTAATAGAATGACGAATTTCTTAGAAAAGATTTACTCCAGCATATACTATCCCTCCTTTATATGGATGTGTACATATAAAATCAAATTCCACTTACAAGTGTTTACTATAAGTTTTCCATCCGAAAAGGGGAATGTAAGGTAAGTTCGTAGGGATGTCGTGTCCCAAAGCAATCCAGTGAAAACACTCGCGTAATTCAATTGTAAAACAAACTTTATTTCTTTAATTACGTTAAATTATATGACGATATAATTAAAAGGAGTATCACCCGTGATCGATACTTCTCATTAAGCTCTCTAATTACAACTAACTGAAAAACGATACCGAACCGCTATCTTTAATAATACCCAACTTCTAACTGAACTCACCGATCTAGCGAGTCGACCGTGCTCACCTCCATTCAATTAGGCGGAAGCGACTTTGACCCAGTGACCAGCGCAATACCTTGCAATCATAATTACAAAGTATTACGCTAATCACTGCCGACAGCGGGAGCCCCCAATACTGTATGTAAACAAACAGTGAGCCCAGCTGAGTATTTCATTATGCGAAGTGAATTACTTAACCATGACTCAATGCCCAGTTACATACAGCAGTGGATGCGCCAGTTTACAAGTGCGAAGTAAAATGCTTAGTTATTGCAAATCGTTTAATTACTTGTGCATTTGCTGCTAGCTCGAGTCGTGATGTCACAATTGCACCAATTGAATATTGGGTCACGACATTCGTCCCCCCTGAGAAAAACTGATTCCCAAGAGGAATCAGATCGGGTGCTCAGTTTGGTTACAATACCTAACTTAACTAATTTACACAAAAACTAAGGTACAATATTCACTATCATTTAAACATTTTTTATAACTATGGTTCGGTATACTTACAATTTCTGTTCTATTCTTTTTTTTTTCTTATTTTTTTTTTTTATTACTAACAAAAATTTTTCCTTTTATATTCCCATTAATTACTTTATAGTATTTGTTTCTTTACAATGTTTGCTATCTAAATTTTCTTATTTGCCTTTTCTTTCATTCATTTCTATTTTTAATTTATTATCATATTTCATTTCTCTTTTTTTTTCATATTTAATATTTCTATTTGTATATAGTTATTTCTCTTATCTTTTTCTTTGCGCGTTTAATTTCTTTCTTATTTTCTTCTTACATTTAATTATCTTTTCTAAATTTCTTTGTTATACCTTATTTTGCTTAGTCTTTTTTTTACAATTGTCTTAACAAATATTGTTTTTTACTACATCCATTTCATATTCTATTATCTTTGTAAATAAAAATACCCTACTTCTTTTTTTTTACATGAATTTTACCTAAAAGTACTGCATACATAAGTACCCATATAATATATATATTTATCATTTTTAACTATTAGGCTTATCCTCCTTGCACATTAAAAGTATTTTCTCCCTTTGTCTTCTTCACAACATATTTTGTTTTATTATTTCCTGAGAACATTTTCTTCTTTTCTGTTTATCTTGCTTTCTCTAAACCGTTTCATGGTTAGTTTTTAAATAATAATCTTCCAATTTTATTTTCATATTTGCTCTTAGGAGAAAAGGATTAATACAATACATTCTTATAAATTTTATACTCTTCTTTCTGTTCATTTAAACAAGCTTCCCATATCCTACTCCTACATAGCTACCTTAATTTTTACATTACTTACAAATTTACTACTTCACTTAATATAGGTCTACCTTGACTTGACGCTCTTTATTACAATTAAAAACCTTAAATTTAGTGTAGTCACTGCAACTGTTGTTCATACTGGTGGGAAGGTACGGTCTGGATTCGCTGTAAAGGTAATATCATGTGAATAGTAAGGTCGAACCCGATGTCTGCTTCGACTTGCCGCTGTTTTGCATTATGAATTTGGAGTATATTGCCCTATAGTGGGTAGAACATCTAGCTTGGTGATGTCAATTTCTGTACTGTTTTTAGGGATGTTTTCAAAAATTTTACTGCATGCGACTTTGTGCTGCACTTATACACCTTGCAGGTATTGTTTCCTCTGGTGCATATTTCCTGCCTATGACTTATTTGCATCTTCTAATGAAACAAAAAAAACATTTCGATTCTCATGTCAACACCTGTTTTAATAATCGTAGTTATCAACACTATACTAGCATTTTGATTCTCTTTGAATATACCATTTCAGATCTTAATATCCTACATTTTTGGCGACATGTAGATATACACTTTAAAATTCAATGAGAAGAAAACGTGTAATAGCTCTCTGTTACATGGGCTCTCTAATTTATTACAATAAACTGGACAAAAAAAATCTTTGCTCTTATTTTTGACGTTCTAAGAGGATATTTTGTTCCAGGAGATCATTAGCACTCAATGTAGAAATTGTCTCGATTATGTAGTTGCCATGGGGTCGGCGGATTGACAATCGCATTTGTAGAAACACTATCTATTTTTATTGATTCTCTTTCGGCACGATGGAGTTCTCCCAATTATATTGAGAGTCCACCCGTACTTAAAGAAATATTCTTTAATTTCTACATTACATATTTATAGTATAGAGGTATGCACATATATTATATTACAAAGCTCTTAACATGAAGTAACATGCTAGAAATTTCAAAATGTTTAATAATCGTCGCCAAAGCGTTTTCCCAATGTTTAACCATCCTGTGCGGGCTTAACTTCCAAATTTCGCATCTACACGAGTTAAATAATCCAGAGCTCCGTCTAACATTGTCTTTCCTCTCATTCGCTGCGTACTTGATGGTATTGTTTTCGTCTGCGTACCGGTTTTCCCCCTTCTATTACCTATTATATCCCTCGTTGAACTTCTAAGGCTAACACTACGCTACATACATGCAATCTTTCTTAACCTCTAAGCCTTAAGGTATCTTATTATAGTAACCATTATTGTTCTTTAATTATAAACTGCTATATCTAAACATTATATTTTCGAACTTGATGACTTTTTCTTTTATCTTGTACGAACTTGTTAATTATCAATCGTTCTATGCATTTATAACATATTCACATTTCTTATTATTTTTATTTTACTTTTTTAACTTCTCTTTTCTTATTAATCTCTTAACCCTTTTTTATTTTTCAAGCTTCTCTTTATTTTAAAATTTTTATTTCTTCCTTTTTATTCAATTATTCTTTCAGAACTTCAATTTTTTCGTTCTTATTCACTTATTCTTATAAAGTCTTTATTTTTTTTTCTACTTTCTTTATATATTTTTTTAAACACTTCATTACCTTCACATCTACAATTTTACCTTACTGTCTGATTACCTTTATACCTCGTTTCCATATCCTTTTTTGTGGCCATAGACTACCAAACTCCGCTCTTCGAATTTCTTCTGAAATTAGAGGGAATTTGTTGGAAATCTTTTTGGTTACATACCCCTATTCCTGGGTCATAACCGTTACCTACCTTGTAAGGGTTTATTGAACTTGTAGCCAAAGTTGAACTTTCAACCTGAATAAAGTTCCGTTCCCTTACTTTCCTTCTGCCTTGATTGACTTCTGTCCTATCTGGCTTCCAATTATCTCCCTGCGATTTAAACCTACCTTTTTGCAGAATCCCCTGGACTTTCCCTAGTTGAGGATAACAATTGTTCCTACCATTATAGCGCCATCCAGATCGTTTAGGATACTTACGAGGTCCGTGCCATTCGTGCGAGGAGTTCATGGTTTTGACAGGGTAGGCTCTTGCATTCGCGATTCTAACAAATGCAGGTCCATCTCCCAGCTTATTTCCGCTATACCCGTAATACCTATGTTGTGTCCTACTTCCATTACTGACTTTTTCATTTCTTACCTTATCAAGTCCCGCACTGTCCTCAGATGTGCTCCAGGTCTTCTGCCATATTGGCGTGCTCTTCTCTCCGTGTCTTGAAGCGGGCTCTACATTGCATGTTATACCTTTCCCTTTGCTGTCTGGGTTATTGCTACTTGGTGTGATGTATTCTGCCACATTAATTTGACCCTCCTCTACTCTGTCTTGTGAAGGATTTTCTAGACTATAACAATGGAAAGCAGTCGTCACAACTTCTCCACTAGCGGCGACGTTCCCACAAACGGCACTTTCTTCTTCTGCTTCACCACCTTGTATCCACAACTTCCTCTTCATACAGTCGATAACAGCTCTATCGCTGAGGAAATCCATCCCAAGGATACCGTCTGCTGGAATTGAATCTGTGTCGCCTATGGCGTTAAATCGACAGGTTTGCTGACTGTTATCTATAAGCATTATTGTACATGCAATCGAATGCAATCGTCACTTCAGGAAATGGCTTCCTTAAATTTCGTGCTTAATTTGTATTGTATTCGTGTTACAAAATAATTTTCACGTTAGTACTTGACCAAAGTAGCAAAACAGCTGCGTGTTTCACTAAATACATTTCGCAGAGATCAGTTTCGGTCATATAGTTCAAATTAACGGATGGTGTTGTTGAAGTAAAAATTAAAATGTTTTTTGTTAAAGAGTGGGATGAAACTTCCAGTGTGAAAAAAGTTATTTCTATCAATGAGGATGAATTAAATGTAGCAACAATTCTGCAGAAAGGTAAGTCAAGTGAAACTTCTATTTCAGGCTGATTTTAATTATATTTTATTAAATTCTTAATACTTTTATAAATCAATTCATCAGTGTAAGATAATAGAGCATGAACAGTAACTTGTATCACATAACGGTGTATTGTATTGAACTGAATTTTTAATATATATCTCGACTAACTCAAAAAGGTTTGATTTGATACAATATTAAAGTGAGATATTGGAATATTTTTGAACTAATATCGTTTTCCCATTCTTCTGAAGTGTACATATAAAATGTGATTTTTTTAGTCTCTGGAGACCGAACAAATTGTTTCCGTGGACTAAAGTTCCTCGCCGTATATTTGGCCTTTGGAGTGCAAGCTATACGTTTTACATTTGTAGTTTTATTCCTATCCGGAAATTATCTTGTAAATTGCCAATATTTATGTAACGAAGAGTTTTAAACGTAAATATTAAAACGGAGGAAATAAATTCCTTAATGGTGTATAACATTTTTTTAAATATTATTATGAATATATATATATATATATGTATTTATGAATCGAATTCTGCTTCAATTCTGAGATGGCTATGTAATAGTTGTTTACTTTAACAATAATGTCATCTTTTTTATGCATTAATCGATTCTTAAAAATTTCACAAAGCCTTTAGGAATAATTCACATATTGAAATTTTGCATTTATTTTATCCAGTTTATTAAGATTACATAAAAAATAACTGTTATATATAAATTTCTCTAAATTTTAAATTTCCTTAGAGTATATCTGTTGCTTCAAATAAATTAATATTACTTCACCATTTTATTCAAGAAGCTTTTATTATCAAATCGAGTGTTAAAATAGTTAGTGTACACCAACAAGAACGGATACTGTTTCTACTCTAGATTCTGTGATAACTGGAACACTCGCTATTCCACGACAGGATCAGTATGCTTTCAGAATACCTTTTGAATCGCTTTCAGTCACTGTTGGTGATAAGATATTTAAGGATGAAAAACTAGATCGCAAAGAATATTCTACTTTCATATCTCCAGTTTCCAAAGAAATATTGAAAAGACATGAAAGCTCTCTTCGTAGAGATATTAGAGAAAAAGCAAACAATATATGTGAAAAGTTTCCTGGAACATTCTGTGACATTGACGATGATACAGGACAAAATATGGGAGAGGTAAACATAACTCTTTTAAAGAAAATTGAAGAACATATAAAATATTTGAAAAGAAAAAAACCAACAACATCACAATCAAATATAATTAAATAATAAAAAAAAGGAGTTTTCAAACAAAACTGAGGCCAAGCCGCATGAAAAAGTAGAAAATAAACTTTTCTTCACACACAGAGGTGGACTCAGATTTTTTGATTGGGACATTTCTCTTGAATATTCGTTCTCTTCATGAATCAAATCACTTATTACCTCTGATTGATCATACTGAAATATATCGGTGATTGTCAGCGAATAAAATTTGATTCCACCTCTACGTGTGAAGAAAAGCTTATTTTCTACTTTTTCATGCGGCTTAGCCTCAGTTTTGTTTGAAAACTCCTTTTTTTAATTATTTTATTTTCTGCCTTTTTCACTTTAACTAAATTGTTATTACACTCTGCATGGAGATATTTTAAAACAATTTTTAAGTCATGTTTGGTGCCGATCCGAAAACAAAAATTTTTCGAGTATCAAATCGTTGAAGTACTGCAACGGTTTTCTGAAATTCAAATTATGTTTTAAACAGCGCTTTTTAGCTGTATTCCAAATTGATTACATATAACAAGAATTTTCCCGATTTTCCAAGTTTTCCACAGACTTTTCCTATTACAATGAATTTTTTTTTAAAAATTTACATGAATTTTCCTCGATTTTTCATGCAAGTTTTCATGATTGTTGAAGAGAAAGTATTGATGCCAGTAGGACGGAAAAAAATGATTCTGCATAGCTCATAAAACTTTTTTGTCGGAAAATTCCGGAAAATTATCCAGAAAAATTGGAAAATTCTGCATTTTTCCTGAAACAGATTTATCACTAATCATATCGATGAAATTTCTCCGATGATTTTCCCGCTTTTCCGGGTTTTCCGGAGTTTTGCACAAAAGCAACTTTATGCAATTCATTTCGCTCTACAACTTTGTCTTAGGTTGCAAAACGCTCAAACGCTTCCTTGGTCTGAAAAACTCCGGAAAAGCGTTTTACATGAATTTTCCACGATTTTTTCTGCAATTTTTCGCCATAGTCGGAGAGAAAGTAATGATGCCAGTTGATAAGGAACTTGATCCTCCATAATTTAGAAAACTTTTTTACCGGAAAATTTTCCGGGAAAGTCGGAAAATTCCGGAAGTTTTTTTCGGAAAATAGGAAAACTCTGCATTTTTTCTGAAACGGATTTAACACTAATCAAATTTGTACTAAATTTTGAAATGATTTTTCCCATTTTTCGGGGTTTTCCATGGAAATTTCCTGTTCAAATTTTTATAGATTCAATTGTCGCGCGACATGAGAGTGTCGAAAATAGTAAAAAAGAAATATATAAATAGACAAACAAATTCGTGTACGAGTTAAAGGTAATGGCCTCAAAAATAGTCCCTGAAAGTGTTTCTGCTTAGAAAGAATGAATAGATTATTTTTTAAAAATGAGCTGGTAAAAGAAGAAGAATTACAGTAGAATAAAAGAAATTTTTCAGTTAACGTTCTCTGACCAAAAAGAATATTTAAATATTAATGAGCCAAGAGCAATCACAGATATTATTGAGAAATGGCCTATTTTATTTCACTTTGAATATATGCTTATGTATTTCCAGATATTACTAAAAACAGATCTTCTAAAAAATATTAGAGAGCATTTGCCGGTGATTGGGAGAAAGATTCAGCTTTTGACGAGATCAGCAAACAATAACGAATGCCTTCACAACATTCTACACCAAACAACATCTTACTTCAAAGAGGATTCGAGTTCAATAATTCGTTATTTTAAGGTAAAATTGTTAGTTTATTTTTTTTTTATTTATATTATAGAACATTTATTTACAGAATCACGAAACCAAAAGTGGCATGCTCTCTTCCTGTAAAGGATTCCAGTTTCCAGTTATTTTGTGTTTAGGTAAGATTAAGCAAAGAATCCTAAATTTTTTTATGCAAAACTAGTTTATTACAGGAGGAAATGAAGATTGTTACGGAACTCTTTACTACATAAGTGCTGAGGGGGTCATCGTTACAAACGTGGATTCCTTTGAAGAGGCAATATCAGGACTTTTTGCCACTTATTTCAATATAAATTTTTGCTATCCCAAAGAAGCTTCACTTAGCCTTGAGTTTTAACAAATTACTGCAGCAAAAATTGCATCTAGCAATACCGGAAAAGTATCAAGAGAAAAAACAAATACTATTTGTAATAAGGTAATATCTACAATAAATAAAGTAAAAGAAATTAAGTAAAATGGGACAGTTACAATGCATTAACTGTGGTAAAAATTGTGTTAAGAAAAGGCAATACATTACACACCTTCATAGTCATAAACATATGCATAATGCAATATTTGAATGCAAATCCTGTTTGAAATCTTTTCGAAAATACTTTTCTTTTATTTGTCATAATAAGAGATTTCATTCCAACGAAGATGAATCTGCACTTAATCAAGACGATTTTTTTTTTGTATCACATCAGATAATTTCGAATTAATCCAACCGCAAAAAATTAGTTTAGGAAAGGACAACTTTCAGAACGAAAGATTTTTTTATTATATACCAATTCTAGAATCCTTAAATGTGTATTTTTAAAACAATTTTCAGGAAAAGTAAGCAACAAATTAATTTTAAGCGATTATTACAGCGGTGATTACTACAAAGATATTGAATTTTTTGCGAGTAATAACATAATATTTGACATAAGACTCTACCAAGATGTATTCGAAATTTGTAACCCATTAGGTTCCGCAAAAAAAAAACATTCTTTAATTGGCGTCTATATGACATTAGCGAATATTCCGACCTACAATAGGTCATCAATAGACCAAATGCAGTTGGTTTTAGTATGCAAAGAGAGCTTAATTAAAGAATTTGCATTTAAGAAAATATTTCAGGTAATAGTTCATGATGTAAAAAAATTGGAAACTGAAGGAATATTCAGTGAAGAAATACAAAAGTACGTGCGTAGCTCCATTGTTTTTATTTGTGGAGATAATCTTGGTAGCTATGCAATTGGAGGTTTTACGGAAAACTTCAGTACTTCGCAATTTTTTTGTAGATATTGTTATATTAGCAGAAAAGACTTTACGGAAGATTATTTGAATATTGGAAAATGTCGTAAGAAACGTTCCCATGAACAAAATGTCAATGTTCTCTCTGGATCAGAGGGGAACATGTACAGGGGTTTTAAGGGAAATTCCATTTTTAATGAGTTATCATTTTTTCATGTCACTGAAGGATTGCCACCATGTATAGCTCACGATATTTTTGAAGGTGTTCTACAATACGATATACTATACCATTAATTCTCAATCGAATTATAAAAGGGTACAAATGGGTATCAGGATGTGTACAGAATTATGACTTTAAACATTTAGAGCTCGACAAATTAAATCAAAATTTTAGTCCGGAATTTTTTTATAGAAATGGCAAGACTTTTGGTCATGCGATGCAAAATTGATTCCTGTTGCATTATTTGCCATTTATATTGTCACAATACGTACTGGATATAGATTCACCTTGTTGGAAAATGCTAGTAGCACTTCACAAAATAGTAGAACTTGTTATGGCTCCAAATCAAACAGTTTATTTAGATGACTTAGTGAGAGATTATTTGACATTACGTAAAGAAGAATTTCCTGTTATTCCATTAAAACCTAAACATCACTATTTAATACACTATGGAAAACTTTTGCGAAAATATGGACCTCTAATTAAAGCATGGACACTAAAGTTTGAATCTAAGCATAAATATTTCAAAAGAATTTGTAAGAAATTAAGCAATTACAAAAATATTGAAAAAACTTGCTCTCAACGGAACTAGTTGTTACAAGCATACTATAATCAAAGTGGGTTCTTTAATAATAAGCCGTATATAGAAAAACTTCTTCTATAATATGTTTACGTGAAGATAGATACCATTATGTTAAAACTAACATTGGAAATTTGTCCAAATTCCGTACAACTGATAAAATTAAAATAACAGGCATATTTTATGCTCAAGATATGATTGTTTTCACCAGTGTTATTTCTGCAAATAAATTTCATGCTTTTAGAATTCAAAACATATTGTTTAATATAGAAAATAATGTAGTAGTTTTTTTAGGTCATCAGGTTGAAGTAATATTTAATGACTATGGATTTGCAAGCGGAAGTTTTACTAAAAACTTAAAACATGTATATATTACCGAAATGTTAGATTATCACCCTCTGTAGGTATCAAAAAGAGAAGAAATATTATATTTAGTATTACATCATGCCCTTTATGATTATTTTTCAAAGTAAGTGCATATGTAAAAACAAATTATAATTGAAGGCGTAGTTTTGTATTGCCTTATTTGTTGTGTGTCATTGGATGCAACAAAACTTAAATAAGTAAATTTGCAGAAAACTGTAATTCTAGTTTAAGATATTAACTTCGGATAGTTGTGATTGAGTATTATACTTGTATTTTAAGTCCAAATATTTTTAACAAGCAAAAAAAAATATAGTCACATGAACTTATTTTTATTTGAATTTCGAAATTTTTGAGAATGGTGCTTAGCTTCTCTTTTTTGAAAAAATGGAATTAAATTTTGGTTGAAAAGACTTATTTTCTATAGTTATCTTGTATACTTTTTGTAATGATCTCTTGTAAGAAACATACATATATATCTCAAAAGTCGTATTTTTGTTTACAATTATTATTTTGAAATAAAGCATTGTTTCTGTTCAAAATTCAAAGTTCTTTTTAAAAATTAAATCCACTGAAAGTATCCTTTCCTTTCCTTGCAAAAAATTCCATTAACCTACCAAAAAATTTATTCGGGTTTATTTTTGTTTTCAAAAGCTTTCGCATTCCATACATACTTCAATCTGTTTACTTTCATTACACTGGTTAAAAGCCCTTTATACATATTGTGTACTATGCATAAAATTCCCCAAGAGCGAACCACTGGAACGAAATTACCTTCAGATGACGGATAAAACACATATGTAAAGTTGCCATAGCGGGAAGATAAATATTTTTTACTGTGTAGGGTATATTAAGTTTGTCATTCCGTTTGTAAGGTACAGAAATAATGGTAGAATGGTTGAACAAAAAGGGTTGGACATCGACGCGTAATATAAAAAGTTATTTTAATTTTTGCATGTTCGGCTTTCCCCCTATCCGTCCGTCCTCACGATAACTCGAGCATTCATTCATTCAGTCATAACTATGGATGTATGTGCCCTCCCGCAAATTAACTTACTTGCGCAGAGGATGTATAGTGTTTCCCATAATTTTGCACAAGGAGATGAAATTGTTCGCATCTCTCTTTTTAACTTTTTAGGCCAGAATGGGAGAATTTCCACAATCTCGCAACAGTTTCGAGGATACCACAAGCAGTGTTGCCAAGATCTGTAGACAAACCAAATATTGTATGGCATAAGGGGGAGCATATCAACCGTTTAGGAGTAACAGGGTGATTAAGAAAAAAATGCAGGTTTTCAGAAATCATCCTGTATCTTCAAAACTACATGGCGTACAGTTAAGATCTCGTTGCATGCTGAGCATCATGGCCTTGCCAACGACTGCATCATGGCCTTGCCAACGACTGCATCATGGCCTTGCCAACGACTGCATCATGGCCTTGCCAACGACAACCAGCCCTGTATCCCTCTCCCCTCAAGAATTATGGTTGTCTAAACTAAAAATTTTGGATTTTCTTACCTTTTTTTTATTTTTTGCATAAAATCAACTGTGACGGTACGCCCTGCAGCTTTGAAGGTACAGGGTGATTTCTGAGAAACTAGATTATTTTCTTAATCACCCTATAACTCCTAAACGACTGATATGCCCCCCCCCCCAACTCTACCATACAATTTTGGTTTGTCTAAGTGACTACTATCACCTCCTGCTATAGTGACCTCCTAGGAAGAAACACCCTGTATATTTGGACACTCCCTGAGAATGCGTCTATGTAAAGAACAGAAATTTTGTATGCAGTGTTTTCATGAAAATACTAGATATAATTTCAAAAATGGGCTAAATCGGGCAACCCCTTCTTGGTGTTGTCATATAAAAATTTAAGTTTTTAAGTAGACTATGAAAATGATCAGTCCTAGACGTTTTTATTGTACCGAAAAGTTCCTCAGAATATGAAATCCTATGAAATTGGTTCCAACGATTTTTGCTGTCCAAAGAATCGTTATAGAAGTGTATGCGAAAAACCTCTTCAACAATCAAATTAGCATAGATGCATGACCATACGAAATTACATACACATCTAGGATATCATAAGAAGTGGTCCAGTACTAGCTTTTTTTACTTTTGTTTTAAGAACCAGTATGCAAAATCTCTAAGTACAGCTGTTCTCGAGCTATTGTGAGAGGAGAGGCAAACGGACAGACAGATGGACGAACGGGCGAACAGACAGACAGACACGCCAAAAACAAAATGACTTTTAATTTTATGCGTGGGTTTACTCTACCAACATTATTTCGGACAAACTTAGTATACCTCATTATATCATCATGAAATTGTAAAAAAGAAGCCTTCCGTTTGCGGTTGAACGCCTCACTAAATTCAACATTTTCACTATTAGGTATTCAAATTTTAAGGTAAAGCTGCTTTTGATTTTTTTTTATTATAAGTTTAGTAATATCAAGCTCCTGGTTCATATTTTTGCCTCCACCCCTTGAAAAGGACGAAGTTACATAAAAAACAAACGCATTTCATTTAACTTGCCGAGAAAACTTTGAAAGTTTTATAAAATTCTTGGGTAATATGCATATACATACAGTTTTTTGCAGAGAAAAATATAAAATAATACCTATTTAATTTTTCAAGTACTAAATATTTATGACACACACATTCACACAGTGACAAAGAATAATGTTATTCTTCTGTAAATTAGAAAATCCATTTGTAAATACCAGAAATTGCTATCCTCTACAGGAGTCTTGGAGTCGACTAAATACCTTTAATAAAATTATTTGTATTTTGATTTTCATGATTACACGGAAAAGTTTTAAGACCAATACAAATATAAAAGAAGCACAAGCATGAAAAGAACACTAATCTACTGGAATTTTCTTTTACTGAGTAATTTACAAATAATAACTATATATATAAAGTTAAAATTGCTCTAAGAACTGTGCTGGATGAAAGTCTGTGAATATATGTATAATCAAGAGATGCGACTAATATTTTGTCAGTAGAGATGAATAATGATCCGAGGATTGTAGACCCATTTACGGAAAAATTTAGACAAAAGAGTGAAATAATGCAATATGGTGGTAGATTCAAAACGCTAATGGGGAGGAAATTATCAAAACCTTGCAGACGGAAAATTTCACTCTTGATGAAAAATGGGAAATGTAAATTAAAACTGTCAATGATATAGGTAAGACCAGGGCTGGTAGCAGAAATTTTTTAGCGAGAGTTTTGGAAAAATTGGTAAAAAATAATAATACGAAACATTCATATTTAAACAATTCAACAGTATATATTTTAATATTGTTAAAATTTACATTTAATTTACACGACCATAATAAAACGTTCCAATTAATTTCAAACATTTTAGCTCTTCACACAAGTATAAGTAAATATGATATGACTCTTCTATAATTGAATACCGAAAGCCGGGCATCTTCAGATTGATGTGCCTTTAACAGCTCAAAAATCGTAATTTATCGTTTTGTATAAATAATAATTTGATTTGATGAAAGAGGCTTTCGCAACAAGTATACCTCAACAGATCATATGACTTAACCCATAAGTCAGAAAGATCTCCAGATTTTTCACACGATTTGTAAACGAGAGTTACATGTTATTGAGAATGATCGGAGGTAGGTCCTCTGCATTAATAGCTTGGTAGTATATAGGCTCTTTGAAGGTTTACCTGCAACTGATTTATTGTTCCCAAGTTGTAATATTCGCCAAGTCAGAGTTATGGCGATAACGACAGTCCTGCACCTGTATAAACCGTAGCATGACATCTAAAAGGATTCTAATAACATGTGAAGTCTACACAAACAAAGCGGTTAGTTATCGCTTTAAAGAAGAATATGGATTTCATTACATCATGTATATCATGTGAAAACAACTGAAATTTAATTTATGTACTTGAAAAAACTTTAAATTTGAATACAATTGTGTAGGTGAGGAGAGGAGGCCGATTAGACGATAGACGCCATCTTGCGAAAACTCGAATTTTAGATTTAATTTAACTCTTATGTGACGATGAAAGTTTTAACCTTCTATTACGCGAGTAAGGTACTCGGTTCCCTCACTTAATTTGCACGTCAATTAGTTCATGGAAAAAAAATGTCATGTTCAAAATCATCACTTATAACCCGAATTACACCTAATATAATATCCACAAATCCTTAGCGAAAGATATTTCGAAGTTATTGTCTGCGATGAAAGGGATTCGTCCAAAATCTGTACACCGACGTACTGAATTGATGGCACTGACGGGATTGGCAAGACTGTAAAGGGTATAATCAGAATAAACAAAGGGTACATTCCGCATCAGCTACAACAACCAAAAGGTTTTATCGTTAATATTTGGCCTTCATCCAGAAGCCACTTTAGTAAGCTACGTTCCGATGAAAAACAAAGTGTTACTATCAAGTATGCATTACCAACGGCATGTATTTGATAATGCTCCACAAAAACCAAAAATAATACACTTCTATAACGAAACGATTTAAAGAGTATGCACAATGGACAAGTTGTTGAGAAAATATGTCGCCAAACGTAGAACCAAAGCTGGATGTTATTTTTTTTGTAATAATAAATGTTGCATGTTTAGTAACTTTTTCCATATATTAGGAAAACTTTCACACCTTGACGCAACGAACAGTATGCCGCCGCTTATTACTCAAGGACTTGGGAATGAATTTGTGCCTGCCGAATCTAAATCAGTTTAAGTCGCTGTAAATGTGAAAGTAAAAGTAAATAAAAGTGCATGAAATCACGAATTCGAAATTTTAACATTTATTTGTGTATTTGTTATTTAAAATATATATATATATTTGTTATTTTAAATATAAAAGTTAAAGTTCAGGTATTGTGAACTGTATGTGTGTTTTGTGTAGGGGAGAGCGTCGATCTGGTGTTAGACATCATCGTGTAAAATCGCGAATACGTGATTTAATTTATTTTATTTCGAATATAAATCAGCCCAAGTGTAAAAGTGTATGAAATCGCAAGAGCTCAAAAGATTTTTGTGAATTAATATAAAGTGCTTCGTATATAATTTGTAAGTCACTGTATATGTAAAAGAAATATGAAAAGTGCAGGTATTCTCTATTGGGTTTTGGGGCCTGTGCAAAACGAAATGTAGATATTTGTCGCTGAGAAAAGACCGTGTTGAACGTATATAGGAAGAGGGCGTACATGAACAAGTGACATGTGAACAATGGCAAGGAAGTATCCCTCCATTTCTTTTGTTTATTTTTTTTTCTCTTTTCTTTTTATTTGTTTATAAAGGCAGACAGGGAGAAGGGATAAAATCATGCATGAATTACAATTCTTCTTACCCAGTTATTCCTATCAAAATTATTTCATTATTTTCATTTTATTTTTATGTGTCGTCTTGTGATGTAGTACCCTTAGATATGAGTTGCTGTTGCGATTAGACGCCCACCTTATTCCAAATACTTTTTTCCTTAAGTGTTTATTATTAGGCGGTATGGCTGGGCCTGACCGCTAAACCTGGATCGTTGTAACGCTGGGCTATACTCTCGATACAAACATACATACTCACACCAAACCTTAAAAGTGCATAGACTCTTTAGCACGAATTTAGAATATATTAAAGGAAGCTGTGATGATGTCAAAAGAAAAATATTCCCTTATTAAAGCAATTTTCGCTTATCTCATATGACGTTGCCGGAACTTGAAAAATATCTGGCAAAAAGTTGATAGTGAAAAGTGTGATATGAAAGTGAACCACAGCTGCAGATAGGACGGTCATGTCTTCTCATCATAGGTAGATATCTGCTCAGTTCGAGGTAGTATCTTTTTTAACTAAGTATTATTAGTACTTGTCCAAGTGTGTGCTTCGTATTACTCCTGTTATTTCTAAGCATATACCAGCCTTATTTTTGATCTTTTTCACCAGACACCCGACCCGTAGCAAAAACTGGGTCCAGTGGATGCTTTTATGGTTATGGTTTTATGGTTATATTGATCCGAAAGTTCGTAGCTTCAGGAGCTTCAACACTTCGGTAAAGCTTTCATCCCTTTCCATTTTTTTTCAGATATTCCAGATATTTAACTCCAATGACATCTTAATTAAAATAAAGGAAGACTTATCAATTGGATGAGAACCACTCTAAAACTGCCATCAATAATGAAATAAATCAGTAATGAGAATAGATAAGGTAAAGGCTATCACACAAAATAGGAATAGTTACTGTTTAACCCAAAGTTCCTCAAGGAAAGAAAGGTGTGGTAAATAAGTTAACACTTAGTTGGAGGAAGAGATTAATTTCTAAGGTACGAAGGAAAATATCACAAATTCAAGGACAGACATATTTAATTTGAAAGCATTTGTATAATAGGAATAGGATGCCATGGTCAATGAAATGAGATGATATATGGCTCTGGAACACATTATCCCACTCTTTAAATACCTCTGAACATAATATACCTACCTAGATATGAAAAAATAAGCAAATTAGTATTTTATTAAATTTTCAAAGCATACGCGCCTGCTCACTGAAACTTTCATTAAGTTTTAAAAGTGACAGATGCTATCGCAACAAAATGTTCCTCGCACTTATATTAAATAACTTTATTTATGTATTCACCCTTTGAATCATTACATATCACAAAAAAAAATGTTTCTTTGTATCATAAGCTCATTTACTTATAAGAAAAACTCATCCTCATCAAGTATTTATCCAACATTATTTCAATATGCCACGCGAGTGACTGGCTGAACAAACACTGTTAAGTGGATTGCAACCGGCAACGAGCATTCATAAAAAAATGGGGAAGAAGCTCTGCCAGAATGAATTATACTCCTGCCAAAACATACATAGGTAAATGAAATGGCCATAAAATATGACAGGTATTTCCTAAGGTAAACAAGGTAAACCTTCCCAGATGTATGGTTCTGCAGATCTACCTGAAGAAGACACAAAATTTGTCATCGCATCGTACTGCCGACAAGCAATCGACTACAAGTCTGCCGGTAATTTATAACCACTTGTCCGGATACTTTGAGCATATTTGTGCTTTAACCACTTGAAAGCAACTCCAGCAGAAGAGACTCTCGAAATGCAGTCATATGTATGCAAACTACTTGTCTAATAGGTTAATGTAGTGCCCTGCATTCCTTTCTTGTGTTGATTTAAGGAGCTATAAAATGATTTTCTGTGAATCAGATGAGATAATTGATTATGATGAGATTTCGTTTTTTATATATTTTGGGGAGTCCTCCTGGTCAGAGATAAATTTGTATTCATTGTTATCTTATGTCTGTTGAATTTAATTGATTTAGAAATTATGTTTATTTGGTCAATGTGACTTACATAAATATTCACAAATTTAAAGATTTGGCAGCAATATGAGAAACGGTTTAGGATATCGTTACGAGATGAATAAACTTCCTGTTTACTGGAAAGCAAATCACTCTAACGACTGCGGAATCGAGTTCTGGCAATGTACATTCTGTTATACTGTTAATTCTGAAAAGATCAACCAAAATCTCCACATCATGAGGATGTACTGCATACTGCAGAGCGCTAAATTTATTATGAAAAGTATGCATACGTTGGACTCAACCGTACTGCTTTCAGGACCATGGTGAGTATTTGCCGCAAAAGAAAGTGATTCCCACGTCAAGCAAACTGCGATCTCTGATATTAGTCATCGACACTGATCAAATCTCATAATAATCCTGCCAAAGGATCACCCGATTCCCAACGTTCTAATAAATATACTCACACACAGCACTAACACGTCATTCTGATCAACATGTTAAGCCACAAGCACTGCATGAACTTTCAGAATATTAATGCCTGCACCAGACATACATACCTACCTACTATGTAGAGGAATAACACGGCAACAGTTAATAAACAAGTGAAAAAGCTAGAATTGATCTAAGACCAATTCTTATGATACCGTAGATGAATGCACGTATGAAATTTCGTATGGTCACCCGTTTCAGCAATTTTGATTTTTTGCATTGGTTTCTAGCATTTATTTCTAGAACGGCTCGTCGGACAGAAAAAATGATTATAACCAATTTTATAGGATTTCTTATTCTGAAGAAGTTTTTCGTACAATAAAAATGTCTAGGACTGGTCGTTTTCAAAGTATATGTAAAAAACCAAAAAATTTATATGGCAACACCAAGATGGGGTTGCCCGATTTATTTCATTTTTGAAATTTTATTTGCTATTAGTATGAAAACCCAACGTACCAAATTTCAGTTTTCTATGTCGACGTGTTCTCAGGTAGTGTCCAAATATATCGTGGAAAACGAAATTTTTGTATGGCAACCCCACGAGGGAGTTGCCCGATTTGTCTCATTTTCGAACTTAATTTTATTTTTTTTTGGAATGTCCGTGTACAAAATTTCAGCTTTCTAAATGAACGCGTTCTCGAGTTATCGTGCGCACGGACGGACGGACGGACGGACGGACAGACGGACATGCAAAAATCAAAATAGCTTTTAATTTTATGCGGGGGTGTCCAATCCATTTTGCTCTACCATCATTATTTCTGTGCGTTACAAACGGAATGGCAAACTTAGTATACCCTATAGATTTCATCTAGGGTATAATAATATTGCTGCCAGAGAGTTGCGGAGACCGGGAGAGGGGTTTCGGATTTACCCGAGGGTTACACGAGATAGTACAGGTTGTATGCAAGCCTCCCTTCCTACACGATTTTAAACTTGACAGCAGAAGACAGTTCGGTTGATGCCTTGTCTTCTTGCATGCAAGTTCATTTAAAAAATGGCATTGAGACGTAAGGTCTTGCGTATATTGGAAAATTTTAGCAATAAAGGAAGAAGCAGAATGATAAAAACCCAATAAAAAATGAAGAGGAAGGTGTTGATAAATGATGTAATGCATTAATCCCAGAAAATGTTTTATTCCCAGAATATATTTATAAATTTCTCTCAGGCATTTCGTTTTCGCCATCTAGAAAACTTTGTAATGTCAAATTACTATCACCTTAGCTGCCATGGTTTTTCTTCATGCAAGTTCCCTGAAAACAGCTGACACTATGGCAGTAGAGGTTACACGTGCAAGATGTATGGCAGTCCAGCTTGCTTCCCGTGAAAAGAAATAACAATGAAGAGAAGATCAGAATTCTTTGTCCAGCACAAGGGCGGATCCAGACATATGCTCTAGGGGGCGATCGCCCCCATCGACCCCTATAACCGCACTTGCCATCAGATGTGGACCGATCTGTATAGCTTTCTCTTTCGTTTCAGCATGAAATTTCATTACCATTCAGATATCGCCGGAGTTCTTTTATTTATATAATATAAGTTTTTGATCCCGTAAGCATATTAAAATTTAATCTCACATAAAATAGACATTATATTGCACTCCTTGCTTGTCTTACTGCTGGTGTTTTTCATATAAAGTTCGTTTGCATTTCGTTCAAACACCATAATTTCCTGGGCTGGACAGCAATTTCTTGCAAATTAAATGGTTAAAAAAATTTTCGGAGAATGCTAATTAGCTAGGGTTAATATTTGTATAAAATTAAAGTACATATTTACAATTTTCCCAACATAATACTTTTCATCAAAATACCCGGCTATTGTGAGCTTTCGATCACAAAAAGTGCAAAAGTTTTCCTTGTACTGAAAATTTCTTATTGGTATAATTTTAACTTTTTTGAGAATAATTTATGACTAAAAAAGAAAAAAATAATAAATATAACAAATTACTTTTTAAACAACTATCTGGAGTTTTCCATTTAATTATTGTTGTGATCCCAAAATCACAGCCACATGTACAATTACTTACCCCCTATGGACATTCCAAAAGAGCATAAGCATTCATATTGCATAAGCATTCATATTGTGGTCTCAAAATACCACACCATGCATATACAAATATCCAAAATGTACAAATATCCATAATTACTTACCCTCATAAATTTCTTCATATGTCCAAATATGCATAAAATGCACAAATATTCTTATTACTTACCTCCATAAATTTCTTCTCGCAGAAGAATGCTTGCTCAACATTTTTGTTCAAACATAAATCACGGAGTTAATGTACGAGTACTCCACATCGCATATCACTCGCAATTTCAAGAGCGGGATCAAATTACAAAACCCAAGCCAAGAAATTGACGAAGTCACATACTTTAAAATCGTCTTATCTTTCCATTTTTTTATGCCTATTGTCCGATTGGCCAATTGAATGCACCAATCAGAAAAACTGTTTGATACTTTTGCTGACGCAGGGGCGTCAGATATTTTCGATGATAAAATATGTTGCAAGACTAAAGAAGTCGAAGTTCAGGAGAAGCACTCTTAAAGTGAATACGCGATTCGGGAAGTCTTTTTAATTCGAAGTTTCATTTAAAAATAACTTAAAAATATATATAATATAAAGTTGAAATTAAATTCGTTTTTTTTAAAGAGTGTTTTTTTTTAAAGGAAAACCTTACCTGAGCTTTCCCCTTAAGTCGCTCTTCTCCCTAGGGAGAGCACAGCGACAAATAGGGTTACAACATTATATATTAAAATTGGATTACATTTGTGCATAAATTTTAAAATTTTCATGATACACAAAGAAAGCAAAGTCAAAGCAAACTAATTTAATTAAGTATTTTGATAAACATTAGGAGTTGCAAATTTCATTGTTATTTACTGCAGTCTTAAAACTTAAATTGCCCAGAGTCTAGATTCCGTTACTGTGAAAATTTTTCCAGTGTACACGTTTTCAAAAACTCACAGTGAGGGAAAGTGTACACTTGAGTGTTGAATGAAAAGTGTTCTCTGCTGAATGTCGTTTGAGTGGGAAAATAGTCTTTTTGAAGAAGTTAAGTTCAGTTAAAAGAAATGAGTTACATGAATTCACTAGTATTAAGGCTAAGCCGTAGTTCATTTAAAATTTTTAAATTTTTTAAACATGCAATAATCCCTATAAAACCCATTTTTCTATTGCTCTTTATGATGATCTGACCAGATGGAAGTTTTAGTTTTGACAGGTACTTTATGGCAGTTACGGAGAAGGATAAAATTTCCTCGCTATTATTTGCACATAATGCCCGTTTTTTATACTCAAACTCCGATACTTTTCTACTGTTTAATATATCAAATATGTCGTTGATAATTCTGATGAATTTAGACAGTGGTTTACAATCACGGAACTCTCTCAACTTTAGCACATCGCAGCAAGAATCCAAAGCATCTGCAACCGATTTGCTAAACAGCTGCACAGCAAGTCTAACATTCATTTTTTTTTAGCAAAATATATATGAGCTTGCTTCAACCTATTTCCTAGATGCAGTTCTTCTTTCTCTTGTAGTTGCACCAATTTCTCCAAATATTTCCATGAAATGCATTCTCCTTCCCCGTTGGTAATACTTTTCATATCCCCTAAGGTATTTCGGACCAGTTTGATCATGTGGCTAGGATCAGAGTCAACTATAATCTTATTGTCATCGTTATCGATATTGAAGTAACTGCGGTCCTTAATGTTTCCTAAATCACAGCCCAGAGCTTTAACGGCGGATATATTGACTGCCGCCCCATCAAAAATTATTCCTATAATTTCAGCGCTAGTTGCCTTTAATTGCTCCAAAGCTATAGAAATTATATTAGCTTTTTGATCTTTTGTCATGGAGGCTATTGGCAAATAAGCTATGGGGATTTTCCAGGACCGGTTCAAACAAACAGCCATTAGCACACTAAAATTTGTGTAGCTGGGATTGCGTTTTGTCCACCATCTCCTGCATCAACATAGCCATAAGCTTTTTCTCCATCCCAATCAATTTGCTTTCGAATGTGAATCTCGTCAAATACGAGACTCAGGTATAACTTATCATTCGTTTTATTTGCTTCTTCGCAAGCTGCTTTAATGGCTTCCAAGGATTCTGATGTGAAACCTGGCCTGCAATCGACAGCTTTATACCATTCCCGTAGGGTACTCGGATGTGGCAAGCTATTCGCAAAAACACCTCTTACATAAATGTATGCCTTTGGCGACAAAAAATTCAAATTTAAGGCGAAGGTACGAATTTGTTCGCTATATGTCCTGGCGACTCGCCCCTTTATCTTGGAGAAATGTCTTGAAAGAACATCTCTGCGTGGAGCTGCGACTTTGGACAAAGCAACTTCTACTTCATACCCTATCAAGTTCTTCTCTTTCAAGTCACATATTAACTCTTGAAATATACATATTCTCTTATTTTGCCGCCGAATTTTCTGATGCAGTCGTCTTATGACCTTCACATTATTTCGGACATACTTCCTTAATTTTTTTAACTTAGCCTTCTTCACTACAACTTTTTCAGAATTTTCCGTGCAGCTGTCACTCGATGTCTCCATACAATTCTGAATTGATAAGTTATTCTCAAAGTCCTCCTAACGAAGTAAATGATCTTAGTTATGATGATTAATTAAATTCTACATATTTCTGCAAGCACTACTATTGGCGACAACACAATTTAAGGATAATGTTAGTAAGATAATTGGTTTTTTTAAAACAATGGGAAACTTTCATGCAAAGCAACAATAACTACAATGCTACGATCACGTTTATTGGAAAAATATATACATATTATAGATAAATATATATAAATAAATTTCATTTCGTAAGATCAGGCGCAGACGTGTTTGCACGCTGCTACACTGCAACTTTTCATACGATCAATGGCGCATAAGTTCCAAATCCTTAATTGGGTAAGGGGCTTGTGTGCCAAGTGATGTTAGCAGAGCTTGGACTTTAATTTAAACCATATTTTATAAGATTACAGATAGAAATTTCAGGCCAAGTTTTACTAACATCGCTTGGTGTGAAATTTGTATACATCGATGCAAGCTGAAGCGTCTGACCTGCACCTTAACGTTCCAACTTTCCTTCGGCAGCATTTGGAAGAATAAAAAAATACATATGTACATAAAGATTTTTGAATTTAAGCTAAAAATTTCTCTTTTTACTTACAATTGATAGCGTTTGCTGTGATTTCATATAAGACCTCGAAGATTCGCCAACGATAACACCACTTTCCTCCACATTTCTCACAGAAACAGGCTCCACTAGTTCCTCGTGATCCTGTACAAATAAAAAAATTAGGGAGATATTATGGTTCTTAATCGTTCTATCTAAACTTACCATTACTGATTCCTCAATAAACATCTTCGCAACGTCAATTAGCGGGAAGTCAACTATAGCATCACTTTTCTCCTCATAGTGTGATGCGCTCTCCACAGCATTTCTCACAGGAATGTGTTCCACTCGTTCTTCGTGATCCTGTACAAATAAAAATTATAAAGATATTATGTATCTTAACCGTTTAATTTAATCAGAAAAAAAATTAATATTTCAGTTTAAATGAATACAAATCCACCTACCACTTTTGTTTTAAGAGAAGGTATCGCATTTCTCACCAACCTCCGCCTAACTCCAACGATCTGGTAATCCATGGCTGAAAAGTGGTCCTCACAAAGAGAGTCTCTTTCAGCTAGCTTATACTCTGGCCGGCCAATCGCATCGAGCCATTTCTTTTTTAAAATTTCCTCCTTAGGAAACATAAAAGCAAAAAATAAGTAAATTTAGTGGAAACGTCTTAACCATTAACAATACTATATGTTGAAAAGTTCTAATTAAAAAATTAATCAATTGTATCTAATCGAAAAAATATTATAACAGTTTCCCGAAGGAACAAATTTCACAATTCAAATCAAAATACAAATTTATCACAGGAATGAAATTTTAATAAGTTACTTTTAAATAGGATATTTCACATTTTATCTACTCAAATCAAAAGATTCAGATAATTTTCCAAATGTCCTCTGAAAATATTTTTAACCCACCGCCATTGACTTATTATTGCCTTTCGACTTTGACAGTTGTCTTTTCACGTAAACAAAAAATTTTCTTACAAGTAAGTGCACAACAAAACTCAAGTTTTTACATTTGTTTGAAGATGATTCAGCAATATTTGGTATTATTACTTAAAACTAAATGGTCCTTTGTTATTGCTTTCCCCTATGAGGAGAAGAAAGCTTCTCTCATGTACACGAATTTTATACGATACCCGAACATATATCAATTCTAAGCATTTTCTCTCCTTTTCTCAAGCTTGCACTCTCTTTTCGCGCTACCCACCAGAGTGGATTTCACAGAGTAGCGTCAGATTGGAGCAATCCTAATCTCACGTTGATAGTTTCGAAAGCTTTTAACATTTGTTTCCAAATACTAGTTTCTAACAGATGTCGCACTAATAATTCAAACTTTAACTAACGAAAATTAATAAATTATAACAAAAAAATCAAAAACAAATATTTTTTATAAGAAATTAAAAATGTTTTTAGTATTTTATGATCCTTTTTTAACAAAATAAAGTCAATGAAGAATTCGAATTTTCTTATATTCGAATTGGCTTATCAATGGCAGTCGTTCATTTCGAAAGTGTCCGTACAAAATGTTAATTTGGATTTTGTGATAATTCAAATCGTTCATAGCTCATTCTGGTGTAATTATAGAAATATTTTCTGTAATTTAACACCATTTAGTTAATTATTATAATTATTATACGAATCGACAAACTGTGCTCTGTTTTTAAATATATTTCAAATGTAAACACATGATAATCTGTCACACTATTTTCATATGATTTCGAAAATCCGAATGAAGCTCACTCTCTATTGTGCATGCACGCTACTCTGGTAAAAGCTCACTCCACTCTACTCTGTCATTGTAAACGCTCCTTTATAGTTACGGAATCCGGCCACAGATCTAGCTTTCTTTGTATACCTTGAAAATTTTAAAATTTAAACACAATTGTAATACAATTTTAATATTTAATTAAATGCAGAATGAAGGGAAACTCTAGAGAACTTTTGTGATGTATTCATTAAGTGAAGGGAGAAATTATTTTAAATTTTTTTAATGCGGATTTAGGAGCAGTCTTTTTTAAAAAGTTTTTGTTTTGAATTTTCTATTTCATTTGACTAGAGTATAATTTTTGATTTATTAGAGCTCTAGGTGGGGCGATCGCCCCTATCGCCCCCCGCTGTATCCCTTGGTCCAGCACCTCAGGAATTTTCTCCATCTTATTTTATTATTATGATTTATACGTACATGAGATGATTTTACAATAAATTGTGTTGCAGGTGCCAATATTTTTTTTTTCGACGCGGAACTCAGTGCGACATTTCTCGACATATCCTATTTTAAGTTCAGTGGCGATGCCAAATATTGTTAAGTTCACGTTTAAGATTTTTATAAAATTTATTCATTATGTTTTATTTTGCTTGAAGCTATCGTTTTACATAGTTTATTTATTTATTTACATATGTGCATATTTATTTTTATTACTTGCATGCATTTTAAAAAGGATACATGATTTTATTTGCTTTTTTATTATTATTATTTCAAAATTTTGTTTGTAGATATATTTTATTTCCCAGCTTTATATATTTTTTATTGATTTTATTAGCCTCATTTTGACCACCTTTTACAGAAGTAGTATACTGTTATACTCGGGGATTCAAAATGGCAAATTGTGTTGCCATAATAATATGAATGGGCTAAGGGAGTTAAAGTCTAATGAGCTGGGGACCAGTTTAGGACAAAAGATAACTGCTAGAAATTTCTCGACAATCTCAAAAGATCCCAGTAGTGCAACAGAAGTTGCAAGTGATGAAGGGATTCCAGTTGTCTGCAACTCTAAGGACAATTCCAAAAACAGATATTTTCACACAAATGACCAGCACAATTAAATTTCATCAGCCGACAAATCTTACTGGGAGGATATTAAATGAGCACCAATGCAGAAATATGCCGAGAACATAAATATATATATATAAAGTAAATATGCAAATCTCCAGACAGCCACCGTATGAAAACCTAAATTGAAGAAGAAGGGCACGGAATGCAGCAGTTATCATGTATACATTCACTTCTCAACGTTCACAATATTTGTGAACTTTTTCTCAAACAAAGTGAAAAATTTACCTGTGGATTTGATATAGCAGTGAACCTGTTCCTAAATATAGTGTACTAGATTTCACTATGGAAATTCCATAAAAAGAATTTGTAGTATAGAAAGTGTTGAAAGTGTAGTGTAGAGATTATAATGAACAACAGTGAACTCATTGGTGAATCTAGTGATCTTTTTTCACTGACGGTTTAATTGCTTTCTTTTTAAAATTCTCCTTAATCAACTCGTTAGAAAACAATTACAATTTCTTAGTGATCACTGTATCCATGAATATGTTCACTAAATACTCGGATTTTTTCGATGCCCCAGTGACACTACTAAAACCACGCTCTTTTCCATATTTGAGAAAAATTCGGGTGAAATCAGAGTCCTCTGAAAGGATTCATGGATATGTGGCGACGCATCAACGTCTGTTTGCCACCTTTCTGAACGTGTGACCAATCAGCGTGTAAATCGGGCAATTTTAGGTATATAAATGATTCACTATTAATACCTTGATGAGTGTAGAAAGTTGTAATTAGGAAGGCGTGATTCTGAATTTTCAGATTATTTTGTAAACAAGAGATTTAATAATTTGGCAGAATTCAAGCTAGCAAGTTCTTTAATAAGTTAGAAATATTTATTGTAATATTTTCTTTTGTTGGCACGACATTAATTAATATAAAGAAGAAAAGAATAAAGAAGTTGGAAAGACCTTCCATAAATTACATCGCTTTGTTTGACATCAAGACTGTGCAGATTATGATGATTATGCCTGACCGGCAGTCAGGGTTCTATCATTTTCCTTCTTTGCTAGATAGGTCCTCAAGACAGCTGTAAGATCGAAGAGATTTTACTCAATTATCTATCCTGCTAGGATCGCAGAATCATTGAAGAGATTCTCTTTCCCATTGTTTATCATACTGGGATCGCAGAACATAAGCACAATCTGATGGCACCCGCATCGACCTAGTATAGCGTAGTTCCATCTCATCAGCACGCCTATTAGATTTGTTGGGAAACACTGCAACTATATTGGCATAGGGACAATTGGTTTCGTTCTTTATGTGTGTACCCTTTATTCAATTTATAGGTTGTTCCTTGATGTAAGAAGTACTTATCGCGGTACAGAGTTATCACCTCCTCAAAGAAGATTAACTCTCCTGTACCTAAGAACGTCCGGAAGACATCACTCAGGACATTCTTTTATTACCCGGCCCAATTACTTTAGCATACGACGGCGTTGTCACGTTCACGCCAAACACCGGGTAGCAAGAGTATCCTTATGTTTAGTTCCAGACCTTAAGGTTCAACCCACGATCAAGCACGTCAGCTACAACATCTGCTACACCCTCAGACTAGCCATTTGGTAAAGACTTTCATCAAGCACAACAAGGAGTCGTAAGTGCTCACGACTGTACCCTTCAGTTCGTGCATTACCCAACTCGACTCAACTCAATATCTGGTGGGGTCCTGACATTCTCATACAGGACACTCACTAAATTGGTGACCCCGACAATTAATGAAGCCACGTCAGCCTTCATCAAGAGAAGAAATTTTTATTTAAAGAAGCCACGGCAGCCTTCATCAAGAGAAGAAATTTTTATTTAAAGGTTAGATAGTGTAGTCTTTCAATAATTTAATTTAAAATATTTTACACGTTTTTACTGTTCATTATATTGATTATATGGTAATTTTCCTTAATAGACAAGTGTAAGCTTACCACACTCAGCAACGTCATCCTAACGTTTTCTTGCCTTTTGTCCCTCTTCGAATTGTGTTTAACTTTCTCACAAAATTTCATAAATTCGTGATTGGTCTCATTTTTGGTTCACCCAGCAATGGTCGACAGGCTAAAAGAAAATGCCTTTAAAGGTCTAATTAATGAGGACACACTGGACGAGTCCGGTACTTCTCTGTCAGCAAGCTTTACACAAGCAGCAACATTGGGCGCGGTGTCAGTTAAGCCAGCCCCCTTCTGGAGAAATGACCCAGAGATGTGGTTCCTCCAGCTTGAGGCACAGTTCGGCCTGGCTGGCGTTAGCAAAGACCAGACGAAGTTCTACCATGTCGTTGGTGCGCTCGGCCAGGACGTTGCACGCTTGGTGAGCGACGTTATTAGTAAACCACCAGCTACAAATAAGTTCGATCAATCAGAGAGGCGTTGATTTATAGGGTTTCTGCCAGCGTAAACCAGAAACTTAGACAGCTACTGACTGAACTTTCATTAGGTGATGCACAACCATCGCAGCTTTTACAAGAAATGCAGGCACTTAACAACGGCCAACTTAGCGAGTCGGCATTAAAGACACTATGGCTGCAGCGTTTGCCAGCAAATATGCAGGCGATTCTTGCCTGTAATCCTGGTACGCTTGAGGTGTTGTCAACATGTGCTGACAAAATTGCTGAAATTAGTCCAAGAGCAGAGGTATTTTCGATAACTCCGGCGCCTGACAATCACTACCAGGCTATCGAAAATTTGGAAAGGAAGTTGCATAACCTCACTTGCAGGTTTGAAAAGTTTTTGACCCTTCGTAAGCCAAATAGACAGAGCCCATCAAGAAGCGGTTCTCGACAACGATCATCTTCTCGGGAATCGACATCTGACTTGAATTCAGTTTTGTGTTGGTACCATCGTAAATTTGGAACCAACGCAAAAAAGTGCATCACCCCTTGCAAATTCAAAGGAAATAATCTAAATTCAACGCCGCAAGGCGTTATTGCTTGTAATCAAGTCCCAAATTAGATTGCCTGCCGCCATTAACGACGGGTGGATGCGGCACACGCAATAGTCGTCTGTACATCTTCGACATATCTACAAAAAGAAATTATCTCATCGATACGGGAGCGGATGTTTCCGCCATTCCTAAAACGTCTCTACACCGTTTTCCAAATTCTGATTTGCAGTTGGTGGCGGCAAATTCTTCGCATATTAGAAAGTTTGGTCGAAAGATGCTATCATTGGACTTAGGCTTACGCAGAGTTTTTTCCTGGCAATTTATAATTGCAGATGTACCCAGACCTATAATAGGCGCATATTTCCTGTGTCATTATGGCCTTCTGGTGGATATTAAAAAGAAGTCTCTGATGGTTCCGCTCACTTCTTTGATAGCATCTGCACAGCGAATTAACAGTCAAAACTCAGGCCTGTCCGTCCTGATTAATCCAGCAATCAATTCAGTAATCCAGGAGCTTCTCAGAAAATATCGAACCATCACAGTCGATACTGGATTCACTAGACAGGTGGCACACACGGTTACGCACCGCATTATCACAAAAGGCGCTGCCATTTCATCCAAAATTCGTCGCCTCTCCCCCGAAAAATTAGCAGTAGCCAAAAAGGAATTCGAATTTCTTTTAGCGCAAGGAATCTGCCGTCCCTCAAATAGTCCTTGGTCGCCACCATTGCATCTGGTACAAAAGAAAAATGGCGAATGGAGACCCTGTGGGGACTACAGAAGGCTAAATTCTAGTACGGTACAAGACCGTTACCCAGTACCTTTGATTCACGACTTCGTCTATCAGTTAGAAAATTGCACACATTTTACAACTCTTGATCTAGCAAAAGCATACCACCAAATTCCATACGAGCCCGAAGATATCCCAAAAACGGCAATATTCACATCTTTTGGGCTTTTCGAGTTCACACGCATGAAGTTTGGCTTGTGTAATGCTGCTCAATCTTTTCAAAGATTTATTCATATGGTGTTGCAGGTGTTTTCTTTCTGTTTTGTATATTTGGACGACATTCTAATCGCTTCTAGGTCTCAAGCTGAGCACTATTTTCACATCGAACAGGTGTTCAAACGGCTACAGGATTTCGGATTGCTTTTAAACGTGGAAAAATGTGCCTTCGTACAGTCACAGGTAAAATTTTTAGGCCATGTAATCACCCCGAAGGGCATTAAGCCAGCTCCAGATCGTGTAGAAGCAATTGAAAAATTTAAGATGCCCGAAACGGTAAAACAATTACGACGCTTCTTGGGCATGATTAATTTCTACCGTCGTTTCTTACCATACGCTGCGGCTCATCATGCAAATTTAAACAGCTATCTGTCAGGCTCTAAGAAAGATGGAGCTAAACGCATTGAATGGTCTAGTCAAGCAGCCAACTCCTTCGAGGTGTCTAAAGCTCAACTGGCACAAACGGCTCTTCTCGCCTTTCCCATCGCTTCGGCCGAACTATCGCTATGGGTAGATGCTTCGGATATTGCTATTGGTGCGGCGATTCAGCAAAAAGTCGACGGCGACTGGCAGCCACTAGGTTTCTACTCTGTTACATTGAACAACGCTCAACAGAAGTATAGCACCTATGATCGGGAGTTACTTGCGGCATATAAAAGTGTCAAATATTTTAGGTATTTACTCGAGGGACGTGTCTTCACTCTCTACACAGACCACAAACCCTTGCAGAACGCATTTCAGCAAAATCCAGAAAAGGCCTCCCCCCGGCAATTACGTCATTTAGACTATGTGGGTCAATTTACCACTGACATTAGGCACGTATCCGGGCAAGATAACGTTCTTACTGACGCGCTATCTAGAGTCGAGGAAATCCAACTTCTTGGCCCAATCAATTTCGAAACCATGGCGGAATCTCAATTTCAAGATCCAGAATTTCAACAACCCCTTCAAAATTCTCGGTACAAATTTGAAAAATTCCCCATTTTCGGCTCTAATAAAGAATTATACTGCGAAGTTTCGGAAACCAAAAATACGTCCTTTCATTCCCAACGCTTTCAGACTCCAAGTTTTCAAAACCATCCACAATTTGGCGCATCCGAGCATTCGCACAACGAATAAAATGATCACGTCAAGATACTTCTGGCCATCCATCAATAAGGATGTCAACATTTGGACGCGGGCCTGCCTAGCTTGCCAACGGAGTAAGGTAACCAGACATGGCAAAAACGCCCACGGCTCTTTCCACGAATGCCCAGAGCGTTTCCAAACAATTCACATTGATCTCGTCGGCCCTCTGCCTCCCTCACAAGGTTTCAGGTATTGTCTAGCTATTATAGATAGGTTTACGCGATGGCCAGAAGCCGTTCCTCTAGTCGACATTAGTGCTGAGACAGTCGCCACAGCACTCTGCCAAGTGTGGATAGCTCGTTTCGGTGTCCCTAGGACCATCATAACAGATCAAGGGGCACAATTTGAATCCTCGTTATTTTCCGAACTTTCCAAACTATTAGGTTTACAACGCAACTGCACTACCGCTTATCACCCTCAAGCCAACGGATTTTTAGAACGATGGCATCGGACATTTAAGGTCTGTCTGATGGCTTATCAAGAAAAGACCTGGACAAGGGCTTTACCCTTCGTACTGCTAGGATTACGAACTACTTTTAGTGCAGAACTCGTGTACGGCGAAAGCTTACGCATACCTGGCGATTTTTTACAAAATTCCCAGTATCGACCTCAAAATCAATTCGTCACCTCATTACGCGATCTTCTCTCTGATATCAGACCTGTCCCGGCATCGAACCACTCTCGTCAAGCAACTTTTAGATTCAAAGACCTGGACAAGTGTTCACATGTATTCCTAAGAACCGATGCAATACGCACCTCACTCCAAGCACCTTACGAAGGGCCTTTTAAAGTCGTTAAACGCTCGAAGCATTATTTCACCCTAAAGGTCAAGAATAGGGAAGTCAGCACCTCGATTGATCGATTAAAACCATGCTACACAAGTTCTGAAACTTCCAGCGAAGTTCAAGCACATTCACCGAACATTTCATCTCGTGATACTCTTGCATCGGAGGAATCTGCCCACCCAGCGTCTGGTAGTCCCCCGATGCAGGAGAAGTGTAGTGAAGAACGTTTCCGGCCAGTGACGGAACACTTAAATGCATCGAACAATTTACAACCGGAAACACCGTCTACGTCGAGCGCATCAACACGACGTATAAGATTTATGCCTGATGGTTCAATTAGAATCCCATCGCGAGTCACTCGGGCTGGACGAACCACTAGGCCTCCACAGCGCTTCAGGTAACGCCAAACCTAAGGTTTTGCTGGCAGGGGAGTATCTGTGGCGACGCATCAACGTCTGTTTGCCACCTTTCTGAACGTGTAACCAATCAGCGTGTAAATCGGGCAATTTTATGTATATAAATGATTCACTATTAATACCTTGATGAGTGTAGAAAGTTGTAATTTGGTAGGCGTGTTTCTGAATTTTCAGATTATTTTGTAAACAAGAGATTTATTAATTTGGCAGACTTCAAGCTAGCAAGTTCTTTAATAAGTTAGAAATATTTATTGTAATATTTTCTTTTGTTGGCACGACATTAATTAATATAAAGAAGAAAAGAATAAAGAAGTTGGAGAGACCTTCCATAAATTATATCGCTTTGTTTGACATCAAGACTGTGCAGATTATGATGATTATGCTGACCGGCAGTCAGGGTTCTATCATTTTCCTTCTTTGCTAGATAGGTCCTCAAGACAGCTGTAAGATCGAAGAGATTTTACTCAATTATCTATCCTGCTAGGATCGCAGAATCATTGAAGAGATTCTTTTTCCCATTGTTTATCCTACTGGGATCGCAGAACATAAGCACAATCTGATGGCACCCGCATCGACCTAGTATAGCGTAGTTCCATCTCATCAGCACGCCTATTAGATTTGTTGGGAAACACTGCAACTATATTGGCATAGGGACAATTGGTTTCGTTCTTTATGTGTGTACTCTTTATTCAATTTATATGTTGTTCCTTGATGTAAGAAGTACTTATCGCGGTACAGAGTTATCACCTCCTCAAAGAAGATTAACTCTCCTGTACCTAAGAACGTCCGGAAGACATCACTCAGGACATTCTTTTATTACCCGGCCCAATTACTTTAGCATACGACGGCGTTGTCACGTTCACGCCAAACACCGGGTAGCAAGAGTATCCTTATGTTTAGTTCCAGACCTTAAGGTTCAACCCACGATCAAGCACGTCAGCTACAACATCTGCTACACCCTCAGACTAGCCATTTGGTAACGACTTTCATCAAGCACAACAAATAGTCGTAAGTGCTCACGACTGTATCCTTCAGTTCGTGCATTACCTAACTCGACTCAACTCAATATCTGGTGGGGTCCTGACATTCTCATACAGGACACTCACTAAAGATACAGTGAAAAGTATTCACTTTTATTTTCGGATTTTGATTCGAAAAAGTTCTTACGGATTCGATCAAATCGTCCCTGTCTTTATCAGTCAGTTTGGTCTTGCTCGACTAATTTAACTCACGTACAAATTTTATTGTTTGTGTTATTAAACAAGAAAAAGTGTGAAAAACTTACAACTTATTTGGTGCCTCAGAGGGAGTACAAAACATTAAATAGGTAAGAAGAATTGAAATGGATAGCACACGGCATTCCTTGAGGTGTCCCGAATATCGTTGTTATATTCCCCCTCTCAAATCACTTTTTACCCCGCAAAATATTAAAAATTTGTCATTGTTCGTAGATAGAGGTGGTTATTAAAAATCTCCCAACAAAAACGATAATTGGGACACCTCAAGGAATCACCATGTGCTATCCATTTCAATTTCCGGTTATTTTGCTCATCTTATTTTATATTGTTATCATTAATTATTTTTTTCTATAGATTGACGCGGCTTAGGAGCACGCTTTCCATTCTGGATAAATGGGATGCTATATCGGAAAGATTACTACAGATCATAAAAGCCCAAATTTCAAATAAACAAATCAAACATGTTTTGGAGAAACTTTCAGATACTGATATATCTAAAAGTAAGTTTAATTCCATTTCAGTTGCAATGATAAATTTATTCTTTTTTTCATATTATGTAAATGGAAAGGACACAGCACACCTATGGGCGGTGCACGGATATTTTATTCCATATCAAACAAAGGTTTCAAATGACAGAAAAACATAAGAAAACGTTTATGTTAACTATTATGGTTGGAAACAGTTTATTTCGTAAACTAAGAAGAAATAGAGTAAGTTTGTAAGAAATAGAAATAGAGAAAGCGTGAAATAAATTAATAGACATCTAAAACATTAAAAAAATGGAAATAAAACAAAATAAAATCATAGATAATTGTTCTAGATTTTTTAATCGAGGTTGGCAGCTTTTTTCGCAAATACTTAGTTCCTTAAAACTTGGCGTTTGACGGAAGAAATAGTTAGCTAGCGAACCAACGTTACATGCGCAATCAACAAGATCAGCAGTGCGCCTTAGCACCACATCCAATTTCCTTTAGAAAAAAGACACGACAAATTTATGGATTTCATGAGAAATTAACGACCAATTCCCAGATATGAATCCAATCCGATAAGGTTTGGCCGAGTTCCAATCAATTGCGGTGCTAACTTGACATCAACTTGCACCACATCCAGTTTCCTTTAGATAAAAGGATAAGACAAATTTATGGATTTCATGACAAATTAACGACAAATTCCAAGATATATAATTTTCCAATCCGATAAGTTTTGGACGAGTTACAGTGAGTTGTGGTGCTAACTTGACGTCAATTTAAAGGACACGACAAATTAACGACAAATTATGAGATAGCTCCGAACTATATCAGACGAAGTTGCGGTGCTAACTTTGCGTACGTCATTTCGAAAGAGCATTCGACATATTAAATCGCAAAGAAATATGAAAGGTACTAGATAGAAAAGGTAGGTATATCAGATATGAAAATACTGATACAATAATAACTTAAAATTTAAGTCTGATCAACGGGGAATAAATAAATGATAACCTCTCACCCTTATTCTTTGGCATCACACTGAGGAAAACGAGCATCAAGAGCAATCATGTGGACACATACAGACCCCCTCAAAGATTTAGACTATGCACAGACGAAATTTTCGTACTAGCTCACTAATTCAGTTATATGCAAAACAAGATACCAGGCCAGCAGAAAAAATGAGAATGCCTGATACGGTTTACTGTAAGCATTATCTGGAATTTATTAGTAATGAGTACATTAATAGACCTTACGTTGAACTTGTTTAAGAAGGCAGGCGTAATGTATTGATGCGTCATATTTTCAGCATGTTACGTACCGTTCAGCGAATACTTTGAGAAGGCAGAGGTAATGAATAGATATATTGAATGCAGCTGATAATTTAATCTGGGATCAAATTCATCATGAGAATTGTATTGATAAAAACGTTGAACATTTTCAGGATTTTATTTTGGATCTTTTTCAAAGATTTGTTCCTCTTAAAGAAGCTAAAATAGTTAACACTAGTTGTCCCTGGCTTACTGTACGCATTAATGATCTGATTAGGCAAAGAAATGAATCTTATCGCCGTTGGAAGCGTTTCAGAACTCGTTATACATGGGAGGACTATAGAAGGTTGTGAAACAAAGTAACTATTAAAATCAGAAACTCCAAGACAACTTACTATCGTTCCAAATTCAATAGTGAATTGCCACCAGCAATACTATGGAGAAATCTTCGATCTCGCTTCAAATCATGATGTGAACGAAGATCTAAATGAACTTAATCGCATATTTTTGTCTGCATCTATTAATTCTGATCATACTTCCACTAATGTGAATTTGGGTACCGTTTTATCTTCCAATAATGGAGGAAGCTTTACTTTTAGACCGGTTACAGTTGATGAGGTTGATGAGATGATCTATAGTGTTAAACTAATGCTCCTGGTTTTGGTGATGTTCACCCAAAGTTTATTAAACTGCTACGACCAGTAGTCTTGCCTCATCTTACGCGTATCTTTAATAGTGCAATCATGCAATCTGTTTTTCCCATATGCTGGAAATTTTCCACAGTAGCATCAATACCCAAATGCACACGTCCCAATATCAATGATTATAGGCCTATTTCCATATTGCCATATTTATCGAAATTATTTGATAAATTACTTGATTGTCAAATAGGAGAATATTTACTTCGTAATAACTTGTTCTGTTGTTATCAGTCAGGGTTTAGACCTAAACATAGTTGTACAACGGCTTTGCTCAAGATAAGTGATGACATTCGTGCTGCTATTAGTGAGGATGAGGTTACGTACTTAGTTCTTCTTGACTTTAGCAAAGCGTTTGATTTAGTCAGTCATCAGCTCTTACTTATAAAACTGTTCTTATTTTTGTTTCTCTGTATCGGCAAGAAACTTGATTGCATCCTATTTATCTGATCGCTTTCAACAAGTACGGTGTGGTAAGTCTTTCTCTACTTTTCTTCCAATAAAAGCCAGTGTACCGCAAGGATCTATTCTTGACCCCTTACTTTTTTTCCTATTCAATAATGATTTACCCAATGTGATTAATTACTGTAATTTTCATCTCTATGCAGATGATTTACAAATTTACACATCTAGGAGGTTGGGCTTAGTAGAGGATGCAATTTTTTGTATTAATAGCGACCTTGGTAACTCTTGGGCAACTGATAATGGTTTGCATCTCAATCCTAACAAAACTAAAGCAATTGCTATATATAGGAATGCTCTTGATAAATCTTGTTTCTCAAATATCACTCTGCATGACACTACTATCAAATTTTGTGATAAGATAAATAATCTGGGTATAATATTTAATAAGGACTTCTCCTGGTCAAGTCATGTCGATAACGTTGTTGGGAAAGTATATGGAGCTCTACGGCGCTTAGTAATATCATCATCTTGTCTGCCGTTAAGTACCCGCTTAAGATTGGCTAAAGCTCTACTTTTTCCTATTATTGGCTATGATTGTGAAATTTATGGGCATCTTGATTCTCTTTCAACGCGTAAACTGAATGTTGCTGTAAACTCCATCATGCGTTTTGTTGATGGTCTGAGACGTTATGATCACGTCTCGATATTCTGTAATCAATTGTCAGGTCTTCTATTTAAGTTTTATTTTCCGTACCGTCATCTAATTTTATTGAATAAGATACTAATTGGATCAGCTCCCCGATACCTTGCTGATAAAGTCACCACTGCTCAATCTGAACGATCTTTAATACTCCTAGTACCAAGATATTCATTTTTAGCTTCTCAAAGGCAGTTCTTTGTGCAGGCTGTCTGGCTATGGAATTCCCTACCTCTGTAATTACGCAGACAGCACGAGTGCAACAGTTTCAAAACTATAATCTTTAATTATTATGGCAGTTTGTAACTAGCCACAGTTTTGTATACTATGCTTTTATTGTATTATTATTTTTTATAATGTAAATGTTTTCCTTGTCTGTAGCATAGATAATTAATACATATAATGAATTATATTTTGAATTGTTCTATTTTTTAAAATGCTTAATTTTTGCTTATTTATAGCCTAGATTATCTATTATAATATATATAATGAATTATACGTTGTATTTCCTACACATAATTTAAAGAATTTATTCTTACTTGTGTTGATTATATAATGAATAAATGAAATGAAAAAAAAATGAAATGAAAGATATTCATTCATGTTGTTATCGAAAAGAGAGCGCGTTTATCCGGCTATATCTGCAGAGGCCAATCCAAAGGACGGTGCGTGCTGGTCTAAAATATGTCACATGTATATATTAATTTCTTTATTTTTCTAAGAATAATGACAGTAATGCTTCTTTTCACATTCCATAGCATTAATAAGGAAGACTTACTTTCACCTTAATGGTCATGCAGGTAAGGTGTGCAAGTGAATATATATCCACATCAACGCATTAAAATAAACGAAATGGGTACATATCTTAGCATACTACCTCCACACCTTTCAGAGAATGTATTCGGAGTGCATAGTTCATACGTACACACGAGAAATTTGCTCAAGACGAAACAAAAATAAGAAACATGAGAATGAGTACCACAAACACCAGTCAGATTGTCATTCATTAGCCATACCCAACAATAGCTGTCAATGATTATACCTTGGTAATGCAGGCAAACGACGAAATATTGACGTTAATTCGATTTGACAGATGACAGTTGTCAATTTGGTAAATTAAAAACTATGAATTGTGAAAAAAGAGAGAGTAGGCGGCATTTGAAAAATAATAACAATGCTGTCATTTGTAAAAATAATGCCTACTACTTATATGATAATGAATGAGAATAAAACGAGGAAAAAAACGCCGAAGAAATCACCATTCTTGTATGGAGGCCCCGTTTAATTTTATTTTATTTTTATTATTTGTTGTTATAGCGGCAATAGTACTACACACTCTGTCAAAATTTCTTTTGTCTACCTATTACGATTCATGAAATACTACCTGGTGACGGACGAACGGACAGCGAAGTCGTAGTAATAGGGATCCCGTTGTTACCCTTTGGGTACGGAACCCTAAAAAAACAGTACACAGGAAAAAATAGACTCTTGTAAGTAATATAAAATAACATAACTTTTCTAAAGGCTACACTTACTACATACCTTACTTAACAAAATAATAAAATAGTTTTGATTAAAAAGTAACCGTACCATTTTACACTCAATAACTCTCAGCTGTGTAATAGTGGCAATAGTGTGTATGTCCGCGCCGTATATTCTGATTCTGTAGGCAGATTTATTCGAATTCATCGGACCACGGCACATTCAAATATGCAATTATTACCTACTCAGTTGAGAGTTTTTGTTTGGGGAATAGTAGTCATTTGCTTAAAAGAATTTTTTTCAAATAATTATGTTAGAAAAGATATGAAAATTTAATTATTGTTGGGATGATAAGAAAGGTAGCTTAATATTATTAGAAGACAATTTTTCTAAATGAGTAGTGGGTTAGAACGCAGGAGCTATTCAAAGCAAACTTTTGTCAGTCTTCCATAAGAACACTGATAATATTTTAGAACGTGGTAGTGACTTACAATTAGTCTGTTTCATAGCTTGGGAAGTATTTCTCGAGGGTCTCGATTCAGGCCAAGATGAATCACGAACACAGACCTACCGACAATTACATACCAAGAGACAATAGCAACCCAGATAAAGTGAAGAAAATGGAAATGGATAGGTTACATACTTAGAAGACCATCGGAAACAATTCGCAAGCATCAGAGTGGAATCTATAATGAATGAGGAGAATTGGAAGATCGCAAGCAACATAGAAGAGGTCAATAAATAAAGAATTGGACGAAAGTGGGAAAACTTAATATAAATCAAAAGAATACCACCAACAAGAATCAGATGGAGAATTTATTTTGAAATCCAATGCTCCTCAAAGAGGAGTGAAGGAAAAAAAATAGAATTAGTGACTGCTCCTATATCATCATACAATTTGCAGTTTTATATTCCAAGAATCCAAGGGACAGAATTTTTTCTTAACTTTCAACAAGAGCAAAATAGGACAAAGGATCCTGGACTTCTTGGCGTAGTATGCATGATGACATCAACACTGGTAACATTCGCATTCCAAAGATACGCACAATTTTATAATATCGAACACTACTTTCAACATTATCTTTATGTTGATAACGAATTGTAAGTTGTAAGAAAAGTTGATTCATTTTGAAAAGCAAACACAAACAAAACGATTATAAATAGCTACTTAGTTACTATGCAGTGCCATAGAAGCAAATGAATTGCCTCTAGTTCTACGATAAAAGCCAATGTCATCGCAAACGTCCAACTAAGAGACGGTTTCCATTTTTCAACATTTGCAGCTCATTAGTCTTCTTCATGAGCGACGACTTTGGATACTTTTAAAGGAGTCTACTATGCTAATTCGCTTCCAATCGTTAATACCGTTCAAGGAGAAACTAATTTAAATGCGAAGGAATAGTAATTTAGTCGTTTGTCACTTAACTTAATTACAAGTTCACAGTTTTTCTCTGCCGTCGCCCTCAACGTCCGAAGGACTTTTATCAAGAAAAACTTTTAAGTGTTCTTTAGAGCGAATTGATTCAGCGACTTACTCGACAGAATAAAAGGAGTCTTGTAACTTCACGGCATATCACGAGTGCCTTTTTCATGAAAACTCTAGCCTAAGTAATTTCCTATTATCCTGAATTTAGCTTACGGCGATAGTACATACACATACAGAGCGATTGTTACACATTTTGTGGTCGACTGAATGGTGGTGTTATCAGTTCTTCCATCGTGGAGTCGGCGACTTCCAAATTTTCTTCTGTTGGAAAGAATGCTTGACAATAATTGTCTTTAAAAATTTGCTCAATGACGTTCAGGGAGCCGCAATTGATATTTGTGAAATTTGTGGTTTTGAATAGAAATTTCTTTATACTAATTTTGCATTTTCCAATTTATCCGATTTCTAATAGAATGTCCTTCGACTAATACACAACCAATTTTTACGTTTAATAGAACTGGATTTAAATGGTGTTATCAATTTGTTATTCCTTCTTATATTCCGGAGAAATGCCTGCTCGTATTCGATCATTTTAGTTTCCTGTAGCTTTAAGTATCCACTCAACGGGAAAATTTAAAATAGTATGATGCAAGCTCACACTATCACAGTAGGCACTAATTTTCTGTAAAATCCAGCGCTAAAATCATTTATCAAAATCGACCCAGAATGTGTATTAAAATCGTCAATCGCAAGAATACATAACTTATCACTGCGCAAGAATACACAACTTATCACTGCGCAAGAATACACAACTTATCACTGCGCAACCCGATCTAGCGAATCGACCGTGCTCACCTCCATTCAACTAGGCGGAAGCGACTTTGACCCAGTGACCAGCGCAATACCTTGCAATCATAATTATAAAGTATTACGCTAATCACTGCCGATAGCGGGAGCCCCCAATACTGCATGTAAACAAACAGTGAGCCCAGCTGAGTATTTCACTATGCGAAGTGAATTACTTAACCTTGACTCAATGCCCAGTTACATAAATACATACATACAGTTTACAAGTAAACAATTCGTAATCGCCAGGCATTTTACTGTGCGAAGTAAAATGCTTAGTTATTGCCAATCGTTTAATTACTTGTGCATTTGCTGCTAGCTCGAGTCGTGATGTCACAATATCACCAATTGAATATTGGGTCACGACATTCCTCCCCGCTGAGAAAAAGTGATTCCCAAGAGGAATCAGATCGGGGTGCTCAGTTAGGTTACAATATATAACTTAATTAATTTATACAAAAACTAAGGGACAATTTTCACTATGATCTAAACAATTTTTATAGCTATGGTTCGGTATACTTACAATTTCTGTTCTATTCTTTTATTTCTTTTCTTATTTTTTTTTTATTACTAACACCAATTTTTCCTTTTACATTCCCTTTAATTACTTTATAGTATTTGTTTCTTTTCTTTACAATATTCGCTATCTAAATTTTCGTATTTTCCTTTTCTTACATTGTTCCATTTTTCGTGATTTCTCATTTAATTTCCCTTTTTATTTTATTATCACATTTCATTTCTCTTTTTTTTTCTCATACTCAATTATGTTTTAGTTTTTTTTTTCAAATTTCTTTCTTATGTAATCATAATACTAATAGTTTATACCTTAAACAGAAGACAAATGTTATTATAATGCCAACTATTAATTTACTATGGCTAGTTCTACGTTATTATCAATTCTGTTATCCATATAAAAATATCAAACTTGTTTTGTTTTTTTACATAATTTTACCTAATCATACTGCATACATAACTACATAAACAGAAGCATTATAATCTTAATATACTACTATATCATGGTACATATATACATGAAGTTTACATTACAATTTTAACAAACTGAATTAATTTTGAAAATATTCTTATTAGCCAATACCCTCTTCTCCTTATCTATCGGTTGCCCGTGCCAATTAGATCAAGTGGATTAAAATACAGTACAGCTACTTTAACCGGACGAGATGTTTTCCCACGACGGTCGGCAAGCTTCCAGTTGGCAAGTTTGCTGCTGTTGGCATGACTAACTCTATACTGTCAGTCCCTTCTTTGTTCGGCTCTGTTGAGGTTGGTCTGGGATGTTTAATGGATGTCTGGATAGTAGGTAGTATCGATACTCTGCCAGTACTTCCTCGTCCTTGCTGACATTTCCAGCGTCTTACATGGAACATCATTACTGCTACTAAAGTCAAGCTGACGATGCTTATCAGCCCGGTCAAAGACGTGGCTGCTAAATAGATCTGGTGCGGATGATTGTGCTGCCTGTGAACTTCTTCAGTCTTGATGGCGCTCTGAACCTTGGCTATCTTCTCAGCTTGATCTTTCCAGGCTTGATTGAAATTACCTGCCGCTAGAAGTTTTAGTTCTCCTGTTTGTCCCTTTGGATATTCGGGATTCCTTGGACCTGTTAGTGTCACTATGTTTTGCCATTTAGGTAGTTCTGAAGGTGCGGGCTGAAAGAGAGTTACATTTTTGTGAGCGTCGTCTTCGGAGGTGATAAGTAGATCTCCAATCTGCAGATGACAGCGTTCTTTTTTGTCCAATATTCCTATCGATGAGAGCTCTCCTATTTTGGTCGGTGAATTACGGCAGTTGACCTCCAGCTTTATTTTTTCGGCCATCATAAACAGCCAGTGATTTCTGGTCATCATTCGCGTTAGAGAGCTTTATTTCGGGATGACTTTCTCCTTACTAGCCCTAGTCTTGACATTTAAACTGCGAAACAGGTTTAACACGCAATTATCGCCAATGGCCGTAATTATTGGGCTCAACTGTGGGCACAGTAAATGGGTATGAGCCGTCATGGTGATCAGCTGCCGACACCTTTGGTACTGGTGGTCATCTAGTAAGACATATTGCCTCTCGTGGTTGTTGGCTGAAATAATTCCGCGTCTAAGTCGAACATATGGTAGCCGGCTTCATCTACTGCTGCGGGGATGGCGTAGATTTTGTGGGTGTCGAACGAAGTTCTCTGTGGTTGGGGAATGTCTACTCTGAACAGGATGCGTTGGTTAGTCAAGATGGCCTTCAATTTAGCAATTTGAACTAATAACTGGAAATCTTGAAACTCCTCGTTTAAGTCCAGTTACTTCGTGGCATTCCTCAAAATCTCAGTCAATTCCCGAGCGTGGACTATTAGAGGGTGTAACTTCCCGACGCTCAGCGAAACCATAATATTTGAAATGGTCTTCAACGTGTCGCTTATCTCGCGTAGCTGGAGGGTCAGTAGTGTCAGAACCTCATTTAATTCAACTCTGCGCTGCAATACTGCTAGTTCTCCATTAGTGGTTCTTTGCGCGGTGATAAGCCCAGAGATCCGGGTCCGAATTTGCTCCCGCTCCGACTCTGCCCTTACCCGTGATGAGTTAAACAGGTCGAACGTTGACTTCACAAGGGTAATCTGGTCTTCTAGAAGCCTGAAAGTACGATTCTCTTTGTCATTGAGATCATCGAGTGCAGCGTAGATTTTTTTGGAGTCCTCATGATCCATCGTTCCAAAAAGTGTTTTGGATACAGCACCTACTCCATCGAAAAAGGATCGTTTTCTCTTTGAGGAAGCTCCAGCATCTGATACATCTGGCATCTGCAACGTAGAGATGATAGTCCAATGCCGGGTGTAGTAATGTGTCTTTCCCAGGTATTCGAAAAGAACTCCAGACTCTGCTATCTCCTTCATACTATAGCCGCTCTGCTCTACGCCTATCTCCGATCCTACTACCAGGACTACCAACACTATCGCGATCGCCTTCATTCTGTTGCACTTCCGTATACTTAACTAACCTATTTTAAACGGAAAACCTTCCTATACTTACAGTTGATTTAAACAAAAACTTGCTTCTCTGTTATTTATTTATTTATATTTTTGTTCTTCTTTTTAACCTATGCTCTTTATTATCTTCCTTCTATATTTTTTTTAATTCTTCCTCTTTTTCTACCTATACTTTTTATTATCTTCCTTCTATCTTTCTTTTAATTATTCCTTTTTTTTTTACCTATTTATCTTACCCTTTCCACAGACATGAAAAGTTTATCTTTCCTTCCTTCTTTTTTTCTTTCCAGTAAGCCTCTTCCTCGGTTCGCGGTTTCTGCGTCCTTCTTCTGGTTTTAATATTTTTTTCCTGAAATGCAAAAACGATTAGTACCTCGACTTGGCAGGAAAATGTAAGGTCTGAACAGATTGCAAAGAATTTTACGCGTGAAGTGGGCATTGGGAAATTCGAAAAGATCAGTATCTAAGCAACTACACGTCCGAACTGTGAATCAATCATTGTTCCAACTTCTTCAGCCTATTAACATGAATCCGCTTCAACTTTCGCCCTTGGAGTATTGTTAGGTTTTCAGGGTTGTGTATGTATATGACTTCGAAGGGTCCCTTAAAAATAGCTGACAATTTCCCCACCCTAGCTAAGTCCCTAACCAGAACCTTTTCTCCCACATGAAAAAGTTGATCTCTAGATGACTTATCGTAGTACTTTTTCGCCTTCTCCTTATTTTGCCGTAAATTATTCCGTGCTAATTCAAAAGACTTCTGTAACTTGAATCGCAGAACAGAATGATATCTATCGGCGTTATAAAGTGGTTCTGGTTTACGCATCAATTTGCTTGGGATTTCTGACACAAACCCAAACAGAGTTTCCATGGGCGTAAGCTTAGTGCCCGTATGTACGGTGTTGTTGTACGCGTGCGCCGCAGTTCTTAGAAATTCATCCCAGTTCCTGGGCTCTGCATCCACAAAACTCCTTAGATAATTAGCCAAGGTCGAATGCTGTCGCTCTACTGCGTTTGACTGCGTGTGGTAGGCGGTAGTCTACAATTTCTTGATCTTTAACAATTAGCATAAGGATTTCATGACTTCACCCGTAAAATTATTCCCTTGATCAGTCACTAATTGCTTGGGAATCGTATATCGACTCAGTATTTGGTCAAATAGTGCTCGGGCTACCGTGTTGGTTTCCTGATCGGCTACCACCATGAAATCCACAAATCGCGTCAGGTCATCCATCATAGACAGTATATATTTGTTGCCATTATGGCTTGTAGGTAATGGACCCACGAGGTCAACGTATACCTTATCGAACCGCTTTTCCGGCACTTCTGTTATGACCAATGGCATTTTAATGGCTCTAGAATGCTTATTTCTTTGACATTGCCTACATTTGCGAATATATTTCGCTATATCAATCTTCATTCTTTTCCAGCGATAGAAGCGTTTCACCCTGTTTAATGTTTTGTTTCCGCCGATGTGTCCTCCAAATCGGGAACCATGATAATCCTTCAATATTAGCTGAATATCCTCTGGGCTGGGCACAGGTTTGGGTGTTGGACGGTCTAGCGCTCGTCCTACCATTCTCTTCCCATTGTGCTCGTGTACCCGCAAGACAGCGAGATTCTTCCTCTTGGCTGGTGCCTTCCACTGGCTGTGGTATCCTGCTCAGGGCATCCGCATTACCGTTCTACTTTCCCTTCTGGTAGATAATCTCGAAATCGTGCTCAGATAATTTCTGATGGAATCGTACCATGCGTGATGTAGTGTCCCTTACCGCAAAAATCCCTCGGAGCGGCTGATGATCTGTTTTAATTTTAAAATGCCTGCCCAGAAGGTAACATTTATAATTTCGTACCGCCCAAACAATAGCAAGCATTTCCCGTTCCGTGGTGGAGTAATTTCTCTCAGCAGGGTTAAGCGTGCGGCTGACATAACTAATAGGCCTCCCGTCCTGTTCGTGAATTCCTTATTGAAGTCTGGATAACCTAGCACGGGAGAGGAAGTGAGCGTGAAGTGTTTAGCCGTGAAAGTGTTAAAAGAAACAGCCATCGTCGGTCGAAACCGAAATAAAATCTCAAAAAATAAATAAAAACGAAAATGAGTCAGTCCTCTGAAATTCATCCTCTTAACAAAAATAATTCCAAAATAATACGTTTGCAATGATAATATGCGATCAAGATTTATTGCTTTTATTTGTTACATGCAATCTCCTTCCATTTTTTGTGTGCTCTTTAGATTTTTTCTTTAGCAGCTAATATGATTGTTCATTATGATAATCCTTACAAATTCTACATAATATGCACAACAACTTGAAAACTTATTCTAAGTTCAGTTTCAACTCAAATTTTGTTGTAGTAATAGTCAGTACTCTTCAGATTCTGAACAGATGATTAACCGGACCACACCATACCAGTTCCAGTGTGGATGTAGCTATCAATTATGCTTCACCTAGCCTTTACGGTTGTAATTCGCCAGGCCCAGAAACGATTGCACCTGCCGAACCGTTTTAGGTCGAGGATAGTTCTGAACTGCCTCCACTAACCGTTGGTCCGGAGTTACTCCTTTCTCTGAGCATACATGCTAAAAGTATACCACCTTCTTCTGTAAAGACTGGCACTTCGCGGGTTGTAGTTTTAAATTATTTTCTCTAAAACGCTGAAATACCTCCCTTAGATTTCTGTTATGCTCGCCCAGATTCTTCGCGAATATTACCACATCATCTAGGTATACAAAGCATTTGATACCTTGAAGCCCTGTTAATATTCCATTTAGTAGAGACTGAAAAAATTGAGGTGCGGTTTTTAAATCCAAAAGGCAATCGTTTATATTGGAAATGGCTGAAGTTCGTACTAAAAGCCGTCTTTTCCCTGTCCGCTGGGTCGATTAACACCTGGTGATAACCATTAGCAAAATCCAAGGTAGAAAAATATCTAGAGTGACCTAATTGATATAAGATGTCCTCAATCCGTGGCAGAGGACACGAAAAGGGGACGCAGACTTTATTTAACTCCCGAAAATCTGCACATAAGCTATACTTCCGTTTTCCTGCTTGATCCTTTCTTTTCTTTATAATAGTACCGGAAAATTAAAAGGGCTGTCACTATGCTCTATAATGTCATCTTCTAGGAGCTTTTCTAGTTGCTTCTGATATTCTTCTCGGTGAGCCTCCGGCAGACGATATTGTTTCCTGTTTATGGGCCCTGTATTCGACAGTAATGGAAGCTTAAAAGTCCTAGTTGGAGTATATGTTAACTTGTCACCTGGCAAGTAAAAAATGTCATTATACTCATTACAAATTTCCGACACCACTTCTCTTTCTTCGCAATTTAAATCTTCCGACAGTACTAGTGTTTGTTTCAGTAATTCGAGTCTTTGCTGAGAACGACTTACCGCCTTTATCTTATCTCTCAATGGCTGCACTGAATACCTATCCAACATCTCAAGCTTGGGTTTAAAATTCGTTATCTCAACCGGCTCAGTTCTAGCGTTGACAATACCCACAAACGCCTGCCCATTCTTCGGCCTGATTATGGTGTTACTACAGTACACGCCTGGGATAATCTCTTCCGCCACGCACACCAGCTCATCTTCGCTCTCGACACAGATTCTTACCAATTGCTCCGTTCTTGGTTCCAGCTGTACTATGGACTCCCTACCATTTCTCGAGTTAAGGAGAGGTTTGGTTATATTGCCCTGTTTAGGAATTGAAGCTTTTTCGCATATTCGCGCCTCCGCAAAGGCTGCAGTTTCGGAAATAACTGGTTTGATTTCCGTGCGAGGATAATCTGACCCATTCACTTCAACAACTACTTCCCGAATTTACTTTTGCCCCCACATTCCTTCTGGCAACCTTACCAAAATCTCCTCTGTATAGAGAGGATGTTCCTGCTTCGCCTCTGTGCAAAGAGCCGACGCCAACGTATTTCCTCTTTCCGGGATTCCACGTGCTTAATCCTCGATACCCTGTTGAGTATTTGCCTCTTTTTCGACTCTAAAATACTTGGTTATACTCTCAGAGGCAGCTCGAGCTTTATATATCACCTCTCTCAGGTTTTGAATTCGATTACTCATTCGCTCTCTTAGAACTTCCGCTGAAACTGTCCGAACTGCTTCCCAACTGGAGAGTCGATTCCCTTCTACATTATAACCCTGCAAGGTTATATGTTCAACTTTTTCGGTTCCTGTTACGTTCCTGAAAATTGACTGTGCTTCCTTGTGCACTTGTCTGAGCTGTATTGACAATTTTCTATTAATACAATCGATAATAGCTTTATCCTTGAGGAATTCCATTCCCAATATTCCGTCAACTCGTATTGAATCTGTGTTGTGTATTACCTGGAACTCACATTCTTGGTTACCACTACCTACGTGAAGATGCGCCTTGCAGGTTCCAAATGAACGTTGCTGAGCTCCAAACAGCCCTGAAATCGTGATCCATTTATGTTTTTGTATCAGTGTATCCATCCTTATTTTATTTACCTTAACTAAATTGCAGGTGTATCCCGTATCCACCAATAATGTAAGCTTATCTTCTAGTCCAATGTCGGCTTCTATTGTGATGATGCCATTATTAACTAGCTCTAATTCCATGTCTATGTTTTTACACGAATATCTAGTTTCTAATATGTTTAGTGGCAGGCAGCTGCGGGATTGTTCCCGAGCTGCCACCTCCCGTTTCCCTCTTGCTGAATATTATTCTCTGCTAAAAAATTTTTTAAACAAATTGCGGTGTAGTGGTCAGATGTTCTACAAAATTGGCAGTATATAACTTTTGCTTCCGATTGCATGTCTACTGAACTGCTAGGTAGTGCCTCAGCAAACCTGACTTGTTGCCTTTTACATCCAGTTGCATCATGTCCATATATCCGGCATTTTGTGCAGTAGGGCGTCTGTTTCCTTTCTCTACACTCCTTAGCAAAATGTCCCCATTGTCCGCACTGAAAGCTTTCTTTGACTAGGGGAACCCCAGTGCATTCCCGATAATGCTGGCCTCAATTGCGGTCCCGTCCTTTTAGGTTCCTCCTTGCTAAACCTACCAGCACCCCAGCTGCCTGCTGCCATTCCTCTGTTCTCTTCCTTCATATAATTCGGCAGCCCTGATTCCTTAATTTTAAGTCTCCTAGCATCCATCTCAAAGTAGTCTGCCTCCTCACGTGCTTCATCCAGAGATCGAAATTAGCGTCCCGTCAAATATAGCTGAGTAGTCTGCTGCATAACACCCGCCTTGAACGTTGCTACCGCGTCTGCCTCAAGTTCCGCTATCAATCCCCCGTCTTTGCCTGGATACTTAGCCGAAACTGCCGCCTTGATTTGACACAGTAGCTCGTTAGTCTATCCGCATAGTCTTTTATGCCGTCACCGGGCCTTTGTACGCATGCTATCATTTCAGCTCGCAGCTCACACTACGATTTTTTTGGCATATAGGCAGTTTGAATTGTCTGCTGCAACGCCTCAAAATTGGCTGCTCCTCGGCCTTTAAACGATCGTAAAGATCTTTGCAGCAGCTCAAGAAACGGTGAACTTCCTTCGACAGTTTTGGCGTTCTTTCTCCAGAAAACGTTGGTATGTATCTGCACCAAGTCCATTACTTTATCATAAGCATCGGCCATGGTTTTCCTTCAGAAACTTATTTACGTCTTCACTCGGCAATCGTTCTTTAATTCATCCGTTAGATGCTCTTCTAGGTACCGCCAATCCTTTTCGTAACGTTGTAATTTCAGCTGGCACTCCTTCAATTCCTAAAACGTAAAACTCTCCACTGGATAACACCCAACATTCATATGCTGGGATTTATTAAGGCCAACACCACTGAATTAAGCATGATGTCACAAAAGGTCTTAAGATTGCTGGGCACTTGCTCTCCATTGATTTTCGCGAAAGTTGGTACTAGTTTATAAGAGACACCACCGAATAAGAAGTTCCGACAAATTGGGATTCTGTAATATGCCAGTTGGATTTCACTCTATGGTTCGGAGCTAACTAAATTTACTAAATTGTTAATCCCAGTCGTTAATGGTTAGATCTTGTAACATATTTGGGACAAACCTGAACATTCTGAAAGTTTCTCAGCACACTACGGGCTTACACAGCTTTAATTCGTTCTAATTAATCTAATTAATTATTTTTATCTCGAAGAATGCAATAGATTTTCAGGAATTATTGGTACCCTTTAGTATAAGTTTACTGTCATCAAATTATTAATAAGGGTTCATTGCCAGAAAAAGTCTATACATATACAGACCAAGCTATAAAATCCCTCAAAAATCCTTATAATCTAAGTTATACAAATTTTGGAATTTTAATATTTTATCTACAATGTAGACGGGCAATCTCACATTTAATACAAGATAATGTTAGTGTCTTTTTTTATTCTATCAAATAATTGTCTAATTACCCAGATCAGCAACAACGGTTCAAAACACCTGGAAGATTTTATTGAGCTCCATACAACTCGCGAATAGCAACGAATATTTTACGCGAATATTCATGATAAGGTTTATTCAAGTAATCCTCTAAATATTTGCTTTGCTCCAACACCACTCGCGAATAACAAATATCGGTGTTTAAGTCTTTCACGATTAATCGGTTAAATAATCACTGTGCTTGACTATCAAACATAAAGTTTAATGTGTAAGACAAATATTTGTTGACCTTGACTGAGGACAAATATGCTGACACTATGGCCGAGACATATGCGAATACCAATTAATTGTTAGCGGCCGTTAACAGTCATCATCGTGCATCGCCACATGAAATTTTTTCGCTTTCACATGAATAAAATTCTTAAAAAATTTACTAGAGAATTTTCTCCACATTTCTTTTTACAACTATAGTGTAGGTTAAGAAAGGAAAAAACAGTTGGATTGAGATCGGGGTCTGCACTGCTAAAAAGTATTCTATGTGATTACATTCAACGTATAAATAATAAAAGCAAAAATCACATAGTCATGCATATTTGATTGCAACATTGCAACTTTGAACTATGTTGGCATTCATATTCAAACATATAACAAGGTAAATCAAAATTCCTTTCAAAATACAAATAACATCCTACGTTGCCTCAAATGTAATAGACTAGGGCATGCTGCTTCAAAATGCCCAGTCACATTCACAATTACAACGTCCTCCAGATTTTAAGAATGCTACATCTCCGTCACAGGTCCCTAGTTGTCGATATTGCCATCGGATGGGCCATTCTATTGAAGAATTCAGGACAAGAGCTGCAAATAATTCCCGATTGAATGACGATCAAGGAAACCGGAATAATTTTCAAAAAGTAAACACAGCTCCGCAAACAAGCACGGCTGATAGACAGCCACAAAACAGGAACTGGCAGCAGCCAGTATTCCAAGAGAATCGAACTCCACCGAAATATAAAAATGCAAATATCTCAGCTAGATTATCGTCTCCAAATAGGAAGGACAACAAAATTCCAGCGGCATCCAGGCAGGGAAACTGGATGCAGCGAGGGGTCAATTTCGGCAACCCCTCGCAGATAGAAACAACGGCACAGATTCATCGAAAGCCCGAGGCAATATCGACAGGAAATTGACAAAAATAAATCAGTACGTATCCCTGTCCAAATAAAAAAAATTCACTAACGCTTTCCTTGCCTGTCGACATCTGTCCTGCTCCGAAGCTTACCTTTTTGATTGATACAGGAGCAGAGATCAGTTTAATAAAACTCCATCCATTAAAGCCAGATAGCATCTGCTACAGAGATGCTGTCTGCAATATAAACACATTATTCACAGAGTCCACTTCTACGGAAGGCCTCATCTTTGCTAAGTTGAATTTAGAATCTTCGAATAATAATAACTCCATCCTAGAGCACCCATTTCAAATTGTGGCAAATAACTCCATCCTCTCATATGATGGCCTACTTGGTCATGACTTTTTATCTCCATACAATGGTAGTATCAATTACAAAAATAAATATATTTCTTTAGAAATAAACGATTCAAATGAATCTTATCCTTATGAAGAATATTACACTAATTATCCATACGTATATTTGAAAAGCGAAGACTCAGAAAAGAGGTCTCAAACAAAAAGTCTTTTATATACGGAGATAACATTCTCCGATATAAATACTAATAAAAATCTATCTCCATCAATTGCTTCGAAAAGCAATGCAAATCGATCGCCAGCCAATGCTTCACAAGAAATGAAGCATAAAGGTAAAAATCTATTTCCATCTATAGCCAGAAAAAAGGCTGAATTAAATAAAAATCAATCTCCATCCAAAGCTTCACAAGATACGAAGCAAGAACGTAAAAGTATATCACCATCTACAGTCGCACAAAAGGCTGCATCTAGTACAATTCTATCTCCTTCATCAATAAATTCACAAAAAGTGAATTCCAGGAATAAATCAGAAAAGAAGTCAAAAAATTTCAATAAAGTTTTATCTCCTTCAAATTCTATCGAGTCGTATCGAATAACTCCTTCCAAATTCCACAAAAGTTGGAATCATATCTCCTTCCTACCAATCATCCGAAAGAATCGGATCACTTGAAAAAAGTCAAAATTCCGGCTCGATCAGAATTCATCATTGAACTTCCAACTCCTTCTATTCAAAATCAATCGGTCTGTTTCAAGAAGGAAATAAGGCCAGGTTAATTTCTTGGAAATTCGATAGTCGAACCAGTCAACGGTCCTCAACACAAATGAGGAGGACGCCGATCTGGAACCTTACGAGATGAACCCAGCTTACCAAGACTTGGACGACTTTGTGGTCATCTCCACAGACTCTGACAGAGATCCAATTAAGGGCAGAATAAATAAACTGCAAAACCTTATCAAAGTGGGTCACTGTATTATCACAATATTTTCATTATCACATATTTAAATAAGCAATACTAGTTGGTTAATTATAGTGCTATTGTTGTTTGATTCTCGACATAATGTCTAATAAGGTACAGCGTGTTACTCGTAACACTTCTTCATCTGATCCACCAACACATTCAAGTGATGTTAAAACTGAACTAGCAAATGTCGTCGCTCATGTGCAAGATAAACTTGAAGTAATAACTTCAGACTTTCAACAGAGTGCTGCAAAGATTACTAGTGATTTTAATGCGTTAATAGTGCAACTTGAATCAAAACTATCTAATTGGATTGAAGAACGCTTTTCTGCATTGAATATCGAAGTAAAAAAGTTGGTGCATGAAGTTGAAATTGTAAAGAATCAACTGGATAGCTATGAAAGAGACAGAAAATCTTGTGGTCTGGTAATTAGTGGCATACCCAGTTTGCCTGATGAAGGCTTAAACTGTGTATTTAATTCGCTTAGTACATCTATTGCTGCTGATAAATCACTCAAGCTTGGTAAAATATTTAGAATTAAACCAAAATCTTATCCTACATCTGGGGACGTAATTGAATCATCCATAGTAGTCAAATTTTGCACTACAGCTGATAAAAACAAATTTATGAAATTTGTATATAAAACCATAAAGGAACGTAAAGCTTCCAACAGCGATAAAAAATCTCTCACTTTATCAGATGTAGGATTAGTGCAAAGGCAACCAACATTTATATACATAAATAAAAATCTAACTGTCCGTAATTACCGAATACTTCGACGGGCCATTAAATTGAAGAGAGGTAAACATCTCTTATCAGTCTTCACTATTGATGGTCTTGTGCATGTGCGAAGAACAAAAAATGGACCGGCGCACAGTGTGATATTTTGGCAATCTAGCGGGATTTAATTCCTGCCCGTAACATATAACTTTTGTTTTTTGATAATTGTGTTGAAACAACTTCATATTATTTACATTTACTTGAAACTAATGATTTACCGTAGTTGGCTTGGAGATTTAAAAAAAAAATTAAATAAAAAATCTTTATTAAATTTTTTTATTTTTACATAATACATATGTACATACATAATGTATATTTCTAATAAATTTTATTATAAAAAGCTATAAAATAATAGGTATACATATAACTAATTTTTAATCGGAATCAGTTTCGTTATCGTCCTCTGCCGAAGGTACAGAAAGTAATGCAAGAACTTCAGGGCTAGTGATGTTTTGCTTTGACTTTGGCTTATGCCTCAAACTTGTTAAGTAAGGATCTGAAGAAATCAGAAGCCTGTGTAGCAAGTCCATATTAGTATTAACTCTTGACGATTTCCTTGTGAAATGTTCCCTGAAATTCCGATTGTCTTTGTTCCTAGCTTCCTGCGCTTCTTCCGATAACTGGCCTATCGGAAGAATGCAGGAAGCAATAATATCTTTTCCGTGGAACAAAACTTTGTGTACAGTGCTCGGCATGTAATACCAAGAGTATTCCCTTAAATAAATGTTTCTTGTATCTACAACATATTTTTCAAATGCATCTATTTTAATAGAGTATCCACAGTTTATAGTTTCTAAAATAATTCTAAACCTATTGATTAACTCTAAATTAATACCAGTTATAATCGAAGATGTTTCAGCATTTCTGAAAAATCTTCGAGCCGTATTCCCGTCATTAGTGTTGCCTGCTTCTTGGGTGGGCAAATCAATTAATAGACCTAATTCCTGTCTAAATTTCTCTTGAACATTTTTCTTTCTCTCGGCAACTTTTCTTTTATTTTCATCCCCTCTTACCTGCCAAACTTTCAGATCTAACCTATACGATATATGGAGTAGACATTCCATAAATCTAATCCATGAATGAAGAGGAGATAAACCAAATGCTAAAGCTCTAACATCGACTGTTTTATTTTCGATAATATCAGGTTTATTCATTACTTTTGGTGTCGCGCCACACAAGTAACAGGTCTGTGAAGAATTATACGCAGATAATGCTGAACATACTTTACCGTCTATCATACTTAAAACTAAAACAGACTTAATCAAAACAACATGGTTTCCAAAGGTAACAGGAACAGGTGTCAGTAAACTGGCTTGGTCCTCAACATTTTTCACTTCTTTCGTTATTAAATCAGTCGATTCCTTTTTAAAAACAAACTTAATTGGGCGGCAATACCTCGTCGATGACGGAGCAGGATTCTGCCAGACAATTATTCTAGAATTGTCTCCGTAGTACATTTGAATAGGGCACATTGAGATACTAAATAAATTTTCATCTGATTCACCTACACTCAGTTTTTGCTTATAGCGAGTTTGTTGCGAGCCGTCACACCCCCACTTTATTATGATCTGCATTTCATTAGGCAGATCTTGCAAGCTTTGCAATACTTCTTCTTGCGCATTACACAGTCTTCGAACAGTGTGATCAATCAAGGACTGTAGTTTAATTTCAGCTGAAGTTTCTGATACTGTTATTTCTGCTGGATAGCATTTTTTCTTTTCCTCTTTTATTTTATTATATGATGGAAATAAATTGGGAGAGTATTCATTTGATTGCTGCCTTATTAAATTGTATTGGTGTGTAGAAAGATTGGAGTCAATGATCAGAGCCAGTGCCTTATCGGCAGGAATAATTTTCGGTTTGTGTGAAAAAGTTAATCTAGCCTTTTTAACATTAGTTCCTCGCTGTGGTGAAGCACTTGTCAGTTCCTTTACAATTGACGCTGAATCTTTTTTACCTAATTTTCGCAATTTCATTTCAGCAGCCACCGATATTTCTTCCGGAGTAGTTGTTTCAACAAGTTCTTTTAGTTTACGCTTCTTCGTCCGGTCACTGCATTCCAGAAATGTTTTCGATGGCCTCCCACGCCTTGTAGTGGCACATTCAGAAGACGATGATGGTAGTGCTTTAAAAACAATATCTGGGAAATTCACTGGTTCACTTAGCCATAATGAGAACATTATCAAAAAGCGCTCGTGATTTCGTCCACATTTGTTCCATTTCAATTTAATTTGCTGGCATACACTTCCTAATTGTCTTTTAATACACTTGATTATCACATCAGGAAACACTACATCACCAAACTGTTCCAAAACATAGGTATAAACCGCCTCGAACCGGATTTTGCTATTAGAAATTCGCCAAACCTCAAAAATGTCCTTCCGCAAAATATTGGCAGACATTCTGAAAATGAAAAACAATTGTATGACCGTTGCAAATATACGCAACTATTTTCTTAAATTCCTTAAAGTAAACATCTTAATCTATTATATAAATATATTCTTAGTTCCATATTCGCTCATATCTATATATTTTAAATCTACAATATATTGAACTACATTACAAGAGTACTAAGGGATCGTTATATTGATTTTTCCAAATTATATTTAAGAAAATAAAAAAAATTATACTTACGTGTAAGACCAAAAACACACAGAAAATAAGTACAGATAAAACAAAGCACATAAACACAGCACATTCGTCGATAAAAATCACATGAATGAAATAAATTCGCACGGTGTCTTTTACCGTGTACCTGCAGTCCCTTTGTTCAGGACCTCTTCGTTTATTAATGGGTGAATTCCTGGAAAATAAAAATGAGGCTTATACCTCCTAGGATAGTTGCCATTACGATAAAATACTTTTGGGCATAATTTAGAATATCGAAAAATTGAATTAAATCCAGCTAGATTGCTAAAATATCACACTGTGCGGCGGAGCGAATTCTTGGAGAGGATAATTTTTGATGATCTTGCTGAAGTGTTCATGAATTTGTAGTTAGTCTGGCAGTAACTTGTTATTAGTAGTTTAGCTCTTGAAATATGGTTATTTTTTTATATCTTAAAGTTTTTAGTCTTAATTTAAACAATTATTTCTTTATCTCATCTATTACTTTTTGTATTTCTCAGTGGTCAGTAGTGTTCAACGTATTATGTTTCTTACTGGATGTGTTTGCTGCTGTCTTATGTGCACGATTTCATGTGATTCGTTTTTGATTGGATGAGGTCTGATATTGCTGTGGACGAATATAATAATGTACGTGCTATGGTCAATATTCTTAATCAACAGGCAAATGGTATTAAGGTTTTCCATCTTAACGCCAGAAGTTTATTTTGTCATATAATGAAATTCGTGACATATTCGGCTGCTCTAGTACGGATATAATCCTGGTAAGTGAAACGTGGTTAAAGCCTGAAATCAGTGATCAATCTATTAATATTCCGGGTTTTAGAATTCATCGTAATGATAGATGTGCACGAAGAGGAGGAGGTGTTGCAATATTTATTAGGAATGGGTTGAAAAGTAAGGTTTTGTTGAAGAGTGGAGTCTGTAATACGGAAGCCGAATATATTTTTTGTGAAGTCGGATCTAGTCAACATAAATGTTTAATTGGCTGTATTTACAAACCTCCTCATTGTTCTCTTGATAGATTAACACAAGACCTCATACATATAGTACCACAGTATGAACATGCCATTATTGGTGGTGACTTCAATATAAACTTTCTGGTAAATTCCAGTTATAGTGAAAACTTTTGTAATATTTTGATCTCTGTTGATCTTTGCCGCATAGATTTTGAGCCTACTCATTTCTCGCAGCATTCTTGCTCTTTGTTGGATGTATTTATTACAGCATGTACGTCTAATATTAAGTTTAAAAATCAGCTGTCAATTCCGGGCATCTCAGACCATGATATGATCATGATTGTATATGATATCACGTTTGATAATGATTATTCATCTCACTCATTTTCGTTTTATGACTACAAATCTATTATGTTAGAGGATCTGCTCTCAGAAGCTAAGACAATGGATTGGGATATCGTACGTGACATTGCTGATGTAGACTCTCAAATCCATATAATTAATGAGTATATTGCAAATCTCCATGAAAAATTTGTTACGTTAAAAACCAGAACTATTGATAATCCGGCTTGCCCTTGGTTTTCAGATACTATTAGAAGACTCATACTGGGGCGAGATCAAGCCTATAAACTATGGAAGCGATATCGAATTGGAGAATATTGGAACACTTATCGCGAGCTAAGAAATAATGCAAATTATGTTATTCGTACAGCTAAAGAAAGATACTTTTCACGCAAACTAGACATAAACCAACCCGCTAAGATCCTGTGGAGGAATTTGAAATCTTCTGGCATTGTAAGTGATACCATTGCTGGTGATCTCCCGCAACCTGATGAGCTTAATAACCAATTTGCGTCTACGGCGGAGTCGAATGATATTGGTTGCTCTAATGTTGCTGAGCTGCCAACTACAAATAGCATTGCTCCCTTTAATTTCATTAGGGTGAATCGTGAGGATGTAGCACGTGCCTTACTAAGCATAAAATCAAATGCCATGGGTTGCGATGGGATTGATCCTCGATTCGTCAGGATCCTTTCTAGATTTATAATCTCACCGCTAACGCATATTATTAATACTTGTTTTACAACTACGTACTTTCCTTGTAATTGGAAATACTCTAAAGTTCTTCCCATATCTAAAGGTGATGGTAGCAGTGAATACAGACCAATAAGTATCTTACCGTTCTTCTCCAAGGTCACTGAAAAAATTATGTCCACACAAATTTCTGATCATGTTCGAAAAAACAACTTATTGAATTGCTGTCAGTCAGGATTTAGAGCTAAGCATAGTTGCGTTACTGCTCTGCTCAAAGTTTCAGAGGATATTCGACAGGCCATTGACAAGGATTACATTACATTTGTCCTTTTATTGGATTTCTCTAAAGCCTTTGATACTATTAATCATGATCGTTTATGTGTAAAGCTCGTTAAATACTTTAACTTTTCACCCCAGGCATCTAGGTTAATTGCCAGTTATTTGAGGGACAGATTCCAATCTGTTCATATTAATGGAAGTTATTCCAACTTTCTTCCTCTTTTGGCAGGCGTCCCGCAGGGTTCTGTTTTGAGCCCTCTATTATTTTCGTTGTACATAAATGATGTATTTACGGTTATTAAAAACTTCAAGCCTCATTTATATGCAGACGACGTACAGCTTATATTTTCTAAGCCTATTGGTTTATCCGAGGATGGAATTTGCTCTGTTAATGACGATCTTGATGTACATGCCAAATGGACTGCATCCAATGGACTTAAGTTAAATGCAAGTAAATCTAAATGTTTAATTATAAGTAGATTAGGTACTGACTGTTCCGATTTTTCTCCAGTTCATATAAATGGTGTTGTGATTCCGCTTGTTACCTCAGCTAAGAATCTAGGTATCATATTTAATAATAGATTGACGTGGGGTGACCATATAAATTCTGTGGTTAGGAAAATTTATTATGGGCTTCGACGCCTTTGGGCTTTTAGCGACGTCACTCCGTTATTAACTCGGCTAAAACTAGCACAAGCTTTACTTGCACCGATTTTATTATACGGTTGTGAAATTTATAATGGGCTCGATAGTATCTCGGAGAGGAAGCTTCTGGTCTCTTTCAATTCAATCATTAGGTATATTTTTAGACTTCGGCGCTATGACCACGTTTCACCTTTTGCTGACATCCTATTTGGCTGCTCTCTTCAGCGGTATCTCAAATTCAGGACAGTAGTCTTACTATCGAAGGTCATAAAATTTCACTGTCCGCAGTATTTGTTTACCTTCTTGCACTTCAATAGATCAAGTAGAGCATTAACTCTTATACCACCTATCAGCAGATTTCGGGTGAGCGATCGACAATTTTTCGTCCAAGCAGTCAGTATTTGGAACTCCTTACCAATTGATATAAGAAACTCATTATGGTCGGGCACGTTTGACGGCTTTAAGCGTATTGTTTTTAATCATCTTACTAATAGTGTTTAATTTTTACTACTACTGATCACTCTTTTATCTTTTATCTCGTATTCTTTCTTTTTATTTTATTCTTTTTCTTTTCATGCTTTTTATTACTGTATTTCCTTCTATTATTTTTAATTGATAAATACTTATATACTTTCTTTTTGTTAATATGTACAATTTGTTATTGTTTGCTTTTTCCTCTCTTCTTTTTGCTTTAATGCTGTAGTTTAAGTCTTAATAATAAATTATTTCCTGATTGATAACTTAGAGCATGTACTCTTAAAAGAAATACTCATTGCATTGTCTTGAACAAATAAATCATAAATCATAAATCAGAGGAATCTGAGAGTATTCGCAATATCTGTACGGAGTTCAACGATCTCTTCTTCATAGAAGGGGATTTCCTTTCATATACAGATGCGATTACCCACAAAATCGAGACCCTCTAAGACAAACCGCCAATTTATACCAAGCCTTATAGACTTCCTGAGGTAAGCCGAACGGAAATAAATCGGCAAATACAGGAAATGCTTGAGTCGGACATTATTAGACCTTCCCATAGCCCCTGGAATTCTCCACTTCTTCTGGTTCCCAAGAAACCAGATGAGAACGGAAACAAAAGGTGGCGAGTAGTGGTAGACTTTCGTCGTATTAACGACATTACTATTGGCGATGCGTACCCACTGCCTAATATCACTGATATATTAGACCAGTTGGGGAAGTCGAAATATTTTACCACACGCGACTTAGCCAGTGGATTCCACCAGATAAAAATGGACTCGAAGGACAGGGAGAAAACTGCCTTTAGCACACCCTATGGCCACTACGAATACAATCGTATGCCATTTGGTATAAAAGGAGCCCCTGCTACTTTTCAACGAGCCATGAATAATGTCTTATCTGGCCTTTAAGGAATCTTTTGCTTCGTATACATGGACGATATTGTAGTACATGGATACAATCTCAAAGACCACAATTCCAGACTCACAGCAGTATTCAGTCGTCTCCGCAATTTCAATTTGAAACTTCAACCCGACAAGTGCCATTTCTTAAGGAAAGAAATTATGTATTTGGGGCACATAATTTCAGAAAATGGAGTCAAACCAGACCCAGCAAAGATTAAGTCAGTTCAGTCCTATCCCAGACCGAAGAAGGAAAAAGATATCAAAGCTTACCTTGGTTTCGTCGGCTACTATCCCCGCTTTATACCAAACTTTTCAAAAATAGCTAAACCACTTACAAATCTTTTGAAAAAAAGTACGCCTTTCAAGTTCGACGCAATTTTTGATGAAGCATTTTGCGAATTACGCAATAAACTTATTTCAGCACCAATTTTATCATATCCCTACTTTGACAAAGAGTTTTTTGTCACCTCCGATGCCAGTGACTACGCCATTGGAGCTGTTCTTTCACAAGTTGATAATAAAAGGAGATCATCCAATCGCCTATGTGAGCCGAGTTCTGAATGGTGCAGAGACTCGTTACTCAACAGTAGAAAAGGAGCTCTTAGCTATCGTTTTCGCAGTTGAACAATTCAGACCATACGTTTATGGCAGACAGTTTACAATTATAACTGACCATAAACCATTAGTATGGCTCCTGAATCTAAAAGATCACTCCTCAAGACTAATGAGATGGAGAATACGTCTTGAGGAATATGACTACAAAATAGTCCATAAATCAGGTAAGCTCAACACAAATGCAGACGCTCTCAGTAGAGCTATCCCAGAATATTCCAAACATTTTGCAGAACCTTCAACCTGCGTGAATGTTGTAACTAGGAATCAAGCCAGAGCTCAGGCCAATTCGGATACTCCCAATGCAAGCATTACTCCAAACTCAACTCCATCGTCAACAAACAATTCCTCAGTCATAATAACTGAGACTAATTTTCCTCTTTTACTGACTAAAAATGCGAATCCTAAAGTTTTCATCTTGGATTCGAAACTAAAACTTTCAGATAAATCTCCACTTCTAGCAAATGAACTGAACTTCTTCACAAAAAAGGACTCCACAATAATCATATCAACAATTAATTTACCTTGCCGATCGCAAAGAGATAAATCAGACCTCGAACAGATTTTAACTGGAATCTGCTCATACACAGAAGCAAATCAGTTAAAACAAATAAATATCTCCTTCCCCATATTAGATCCACAGAATCTAATAATTATTAAAAACATTTTTACCAAGGTCTTCACTGCTAAACAAATAAACATTAAACTCCATCAAGATTCGATTAAATATTTATCCGACATTAATGACATCGAACAAGTTTTAAAAGATTTTCATTCATTACCGACGGGAGGCCATCAAGGAGTTTCCCGTACTATTAAAAGAATTAAAAAGCAATTCTACTGGCCCGGCATGTTAGGCGACGTGGTCAAATATGTAAGGAAATGTAAACTTTGTCAGGTCAACAAAGTATCCAGAAACCCAAAAATTCCTATTGAAAATCTCGAGCATTAGCTCCAAACCTTTCGAAAGAGTGTATCTAGATGTTGTAGGACCTCTCCCAATTTCACATTCTGGTAATAAATACCTCCTTACATTTCAAGACGACCTTTCAAAATTTTCTGAGGCTAATCCCATAGTCGACACCTCATAAGTGGCATGTTCGCCGAGGTATCTAAATTGCTGAGAATTAAAAGGCTCAAAACTACTCCATATCACCCTCAAACGAATGGTGCATTGGAGAGAACCCACAGAACCTTAGCAGAATATCTCCGATCTTATGTAGCAAAAGATCCACAAGACTGGGATACATGGATTCCTTATGCCATGTTTGTATACAATACTACCCCTCATTCGAGTACTAATTATACTCCTCGCGAACTCCTTTACGGATTTCCAGCCGAAATTCCAAGCAATTTGAAATCTTCTCCAACCGTTTGCTATAATTATGACAATTATGCAAACGAGTTAAAAGCGCGTCTACAGCATAGCTTCAAAATAGCTTAAGACATAGCCACGGCCAATAAAGAAAAATCCAAACTACAATATGACAAAAGCTCCGTCCAAACATCTTTTATGGTAGGCGATAAATTCCTACTTAAGAGCAGAGTTCGAGAGAACAAATTTTCAGCACTATGGTCAGGTCCGTATGAGATAATGGAGATTGATTCCCCCGAAAATTCTACTATTAAAATCAATAATAAAATCAAAAGAGTCCATAACAATGACTTAAAACTGTTCTCAGAGTAAAAACTTCACTATCTTCAAATATCATTCAGAGATATTAACATAGTGTCATCTTCCAGGTTTCCAAAATGATGCATATAGCATTCATTCAACGTTTAACAAATTTAGCTCTAACAATTAAACAGACAAATATGACGAACAGAAAACTGAACAATGGTAACTCCTTCCATCCTTAAATTTTCCTTCTTGACTAGAAAAAAATATTTTTTTAGCTCGTACAGCTTATATGTATTTGTATTTTGTTTAAAATAAATAATAAAGTAAAAAACAAAAAAATTCTAAAAATATTAATAAAAAGGGAAAAAACTTTTTGCCAGAGAATATAATGAGCATTAATTTCAATAAAAATAAATAAGGAAAAAAGCAGAAGGAATAAACTAATATTAATGTATATTAAATTTAATGTTTTTTCTCTCTAGTTTTACCCTAACTATCAAATATGTATATATCAATATGTATATTAAATCACTCATTGCGAAATGATAATACTAATTAAATCGACAATAACAAATAATTCACAAGAAAATATGTATGTACATATAAGTAAAATCTATATCAAAATAATTTAATAATTACGTATAATTAGTAATGGAAATAAATATACATTCTCTATTAGAAATTAAAATGTAACATGTATTAGTTTTTACTGTATTTTATAATTTTGTAGTTATTTACAGCTATCTCAGAGAGAATTTGAGAGGTGAGTACGGAATTCCCGAATTCGCCATTCCACTTGTTAATTCTCCGGTGTTTGCTTGTGGAAAAGTAAGACGAAAAATTCTGACCCTAGTGTAAAAAAATCGTTTTTAGGCGGTCAAAAGTCAGCTATCACGTTAAAATGATCAAAGACAAACTACACAACTCGATTACCCTCTCCTCCCTCTTTAATTTGGTACCAAACGTGGTACGACTCCCAACCCCCAAAACACCCTGCCCCAAAAATTGTACGACCGAAAAGAATATTCGTTCTTGTGTGGAACGTAGTATGGAACGAAAATATACTTGACAGTTCGGAACGAAAATTTGTTTCTCGTACGAATAAACATAAAAATATGTTTTAATTGAAATAAAGCTTTAAATATGGATATTTTTTTATCGAAACTATAATTAGAATAAATATCCAATATTTTATTGAATGTATTCCGGCAAATTTCTGTTAGATTAAGAAAAAATTTGAGTTTTTCGGTTTAGTGTTTTCGTTTTAGTTTTTCAATATGCAAACGGCCTAAGTATTCTAAGAAAACGAAATTCTCATCTCCCAAATTCCCAAATTCTCCGTGTTACAGAATCCGGCCCCTGGATGTGAAAATCTCACAAAAAAGCGACCAAATTAAATAGAAAAATTAAATAACAAGCTCTATAAACTCTCTCTCTCTCTCTCTCTCTCTCTCTCTTGCTATATTATTCTACATAAATTCCTTCTTTGGTTGAATAAAAAGCTAAGGAGCTATGAAAAAGGGATCCGCTATATGGCGATTTTCTTATCTAGTTGTATGTTGTCTGTGGTTGCAGTGACGTAAATGTGTCGCAGTTGTGCCGTTTGACACATGCTTACAAAATATGGACTTTAATGTTAATATAATGTACACGATATATATACATATATTTGAGACAATGATAACTGTGGGTATTTATTTATTACTATATATTTGTAAAATTAGATGACCGACTTTCTTTGAAATACTTTTAAAATACAAGTTGTTTTACCACAGCTGATGTGTCAATTCCAATAATTGACAACTACGAAAAGACTGAGCCCGCAAAGTATAGTTTAATGAAATCTGCAATTCCTATAATTGACTTTCGAACAAACTGGAATTACGAACAAGAATCCACGTATGCTGAAATAAAATATTCTGGTGGAGTGTAGCAGTTAAATAAAAGAGGAAATTTGTCACTCCATTGTTCACTCAATTTTTTATTGCAAGAAAATATTAATTTAATAGACAAATGTTAATATTATGCGAAAATATATTACGTTAAATGAATTCACTTAATTCTTTCAATTTGTAAAATTTACTTCTACTAGCTTACACGTGTACATTTATAAACTTCACTTTTAGTTCAATGATTTAAATTATGTTAAATATGTATGTAATAAATAAAGGAAACTTAAATATGCAAAAAAATTATGTTATACTCGAATTTATCTTTTCAATTATGACAAATTATGATATTTTAACATTTATTCAATTACAGGTAAAATATTTCTCCCTTTAAAATATCTAATTACGTGAATTACTAATGGCTGAAAGTTAAAAGGTAAACTCAATGTAAATCTAGTTTCCAATAATTATGTTGTGTAAAACTGACCTAATGACATATTTTTTACACGATAAATAATTGCTTGAAATTTCGATTTAATTGAGTTAAATAATTAAAAGAAAAACTTAAATTGCTGAAAATAATTAGTGAGAACTCAATTGTTCTTGTTAATTTCATACATGTGTGTACGACCAACACCTGGCATGCAAACACAATGAAATTTAACGCAAATTGAGACTATGAATAATTCGCAAATTTACCTTTAATTTGATTGAAAAATGTATGACTGATCAGACTCCACAAATAAAATGATTGAAAATTCCTTGCTGTTGTGCAAATTGCCTTGCAGAAATTTTTTTGTTTCTGATGCACTGCTGAAAATTCTATTTCTTTTTCTTGATGATGATACTATTAAAAGTGCAAAATGTGGGAGGAATGCTCTACTGACATATGCTCGCACTTTGACAATTTGAAACTAAAAGAAGAAACAATGAAGAATGAACCCCCTTTTTATAGAGAATTTTGTTCCGATTTCGTATCAATAAAAATGAATTCTTGAATTTTCAGACTTAATTTGACTACAATATGTGATTTCGTTGTAGTCATTTGATGTCAAATTAAAAATTGCATTTTGTGACATCTTTCCCATAGAGATCAGTTTTTATTTCGAGGAACTATGATAAGTTTTCCTAAATCTTGCCATAACTTATCGTTACGCCATCTTTGATGTAATTTACAAAATTCCTCTCATAATTAACTTTTGTTCATTTTCATCATTGTCTCTTTCACACCTTTGCGTCTCTTTCGCACTCATTGGTCTAAAGGTAATTTCGAAAATTCGCGAGTATTCCGTAAACCGTGGAAAATATCGCGACGCGAACGAGCCCATTAGATTCTGAGTCTCTTTTTACCCCGGGGTGACAGTTTAAACGTCGCGAAGTTCGACGGTATATTTATATTCGTAATGTCAGCCGCGCGCGAGTTTTGTTTTTAGTGAATTTTTTGTGTTAAAGTGTATTTTAGTTATTTTAGGAATGATCAACTTGGGAAATATGTCTCATAACACAGGTTGGTACGTGATTTTATTTCATTTATATGTAGTTTTATGTGAAAATCCCACCTTCTCCAATACCGTGTTTGTGTTTTTGTTTGCAAAATTCTCATCTCAGGTATTCACGAATGCATTGAAAAGGGGTTCATTGTATGCCCTTACGTGGGGACTTGAAATACCTTTATGCTCTATGTTGCTGAACATAAGGTTCATTGCGTTTTTTTCTGTTGTTATTTGCATACATTGTAAGGTGCTATGTATATAAACACAATTTGTTGTGTATGTATATTTCTTTATTTAATTCTGTTAATTCACTATATAATTTATTTTGTTTATTTCAGGTCGTCGTGGGACTTTTGCATCTGTGTTTTCCCAGATGCTGGTGAGATTTTTCAATTTGAATTCAATCAAAATTTTCTTTGCTTTTTAGGTGGAACACATGTATAATATAATTAAATCTTGTGGACGCTCCTTATTACTAATTGATGTTATTTAATAAGAGACATTACACTTTATATAATAGTTTTTGAATGACAGTACGCGATACGGATATTCCAAAATTTAATATTGCAACTATGCAGACATTTTTCCTTTATTGAGTAGCTTTTCTGGGCACATTTACATATTGAGCTAGTTTCGAACCTTAGAACTGAGGCATTTATAAGGGCTCTGAAGAGATTTATAGCACGCAGAGGCAAGGTTGCAACAATCTTTTCCGACAACGCCACGAACTTCATAGGAGGTTGCAAGAGTCTCGACGAGCTTCGCTCGTTATTAAATTCTGAGCATCACCTGGATATTTTGTATAAGGCCTGCCAGGAAGATGGAATTTCATGGAAGTTTATCCCAGCCAGGTCGCCACACTTGGGAGGCCTATGGGAGGCCTCGGTTAAAGCCGCCAAATATTACATAAGACATGTTGCAGGCCACTCACTTCTAACACACGAAGAGCTGAGCACTCTTCTTTGTCAAGTTGAAGCAGCAATTAATTCAAGACCCATTACTCCTATCTCCAATGATCCCAATGACCTAAATGTCCTTACTCCTGGACACTTCTTAATCGGAGCTCCTTTGATATCAATACCTGAGCCTAATATAAATATTTTAACCCGTTGGCAGACAGTCCGAGCTATGTACCAAGTTTTCTGGAAACAATGGAGCCAAGAATATCTGCAGTCTCTTCAGCTACGCACTAATCTCACCACTGGCACACTTGTACTCATCAAAGAAGATAATACACCACCTTTAAAATGGCATTTAGGACGAATTGATTCTGTTCATCCCGGCTCTGATGGTTTAACCCGAGTTGTCGGTGTCAAGACTTCAAATGGCATCCTAAAGCGAGGTATCAACAAGGTCTGCCCACTACCACTAGACCGAATCACAGACGAATAGGGATTGCCGGCTGAATCCCCCAAGGCGGGCGGAATGTTCAAGAATAAGTCCTTAACTTAAATATCAGCATAAAATAGTTTGTTAATTTTCCTAAGACCTGTACTAACTTTATATGTAATCTCGTATATTGGCAGCACTGATTAGATGTCAATAAAAGCTTTCCTTCTTGTTTCGTATCGCACCAAAGTGTTCGCATTAATTTTCGCATCCGACCACTCATCAAGTTTTTTCTCAATCATCATTAAACTATATACTCTAAAAAGTCTTGGATTATCAACAGAAACATTTTTTCTCACACAAACACACAATTATTACTTTAAATATTCTACTAAAATAATCCAGAAACTTATTTTTTCCACAAGAAACACCATTATTTGAACTGTCAACACAATTGACAGTTAATGCCTGCTCTAAGTTACTCCTTCGGAAATGTCAGAGCAGCAAATCTTGCTTTAGGTCACTCCAGTTCACTTTAGGGCAGACTCATGAAACACAGTTCAGTTCACTTTAGAGTCCTTTAGAGCAGTGTTCTGAATTCATGGAGCTTTCTACTCTAGCAGCAGATCATTAAACAAGAAATTCATTTTTACCGACAAAACTCAGAAATGTAGTTGCGGTAGGAATAGAAAGAATAATGTACGGTTCCCTATATTCAGTGCAAGGAGTTCCCGTAAAATAAGTTTAGTGTTCCCTTAAAAATTGGCAATATACATTACGGTTACCTAAAGTTAATCAAATAGTACATAGATAAACATATTCTGGGTAAACTTCTTTTCAAATGGTGTAAAAATAGGTACGTACTTTTACCTAATCCGGTTTATTTTCCATATATTTTATTATTTTGTGCCCAATAAATTCTGAAATTTTAAAACTAAATCGAATAGAAATAATACTCTCATTTGGTACATTTGAAAAATAATACCAATTCCATTATATCATGGAAAATGGAAACCATTCACTGTCGTAAAAAGACCCCAAATACAAGGCATGCATTATCTGTGCACTGTGTACAGTTTTATTCTGACTTTTGTGTGGTTAAGACCGTCGCGAATTATAATATTTAAAAAGTGTCTTCAAATTTTTAAGAATTAAATAATTGTGAAATCTTAAAGCTATATACGGTATCACTAAATAATTGTGAAGAGTAAGAACAATTTGTGCAACAATTCATCACTCTGTCCTAAATTCAATGTTTATATTTTGTTTTTTGTTTGAAATAAACTTGTTTATTTTGTTTTGTACACTCATTTTTTTCTATCACCCATCCCTTAATAATAAAAAGGAATTATTTTAGGAAAACTAAATTTGAGGAAAACGTGTCTATAAATTAAAGAGATATTTTTAGACACCAATTGTGCAAAATATCATTCATTATGTCTACAGTTCACTATACTTTATGTTTATTTCCATCTATAATAATATATTATTTACATTTTTTAATAGTTCATAAACAAAGTGCATTGAATGTTCGCTTACTCCGTTGGAAAGAATTCCTACACTCCGCAGAACATTGCTCAATACGCATCTACTTATGCCTCTTTATCATAGGTACTTCAAACACTTGTTTACCCTTAGTTTATTCAAAAATTTCTCTAAATTTTACGGATATTTTCATAAATTTTGTCGAAAAATTTACATTAATTTCATGGTGCTTTTAGTTAAGTTATTGAATATCACCCAACTTATAGGTAAACAATTTTCCTTCTCCCGATAGAAAACTCATTAAAGCCTATTGAATTCAAACTCTCTATAGATAGGTCAAACTTACCTATCTCCAAAGCCCAAAGTGTACTTCTCCTTCAAGTTAACGAAATATGTCTAAACTTTGTGGCACAAATTGTTGCCACCGAATTTAAGGAAATATTTTTTATAGTGTATCTGAAAAATTGAATTGTTGGATTTGGTTTAAGTTTGTTGTGAGAGAACTAGGTGCATACAATCGTGTAAGTCGCCACCTTACCGAGGAGTATACCACAAATATCATAAATAATAATGGAAGGGCTCGACTGTTGATATTTAAAAGCTTAGACCTCTGCCCCTTACCGTAAACTTTATAGGACAGAGGTAGCAAACTCTTTATTAAATGTGAGATTTTTCTTGAAGAGTTGAAGTAAGAAACAAACTCGGTAAATGGAATTTGTATTGCGAACACCACGGTAACAAGTTAAAAATTTTCAGGCTAGCAATTTAGGTTTTATTAAGTAAGAGTCGAACAAATATCTTTCATAAACTTATCCAAATTGCATGTACTCGTACATTTATGTTTGGGACATAATTCAAAATGCCAACACAGAGAGTGAATAGTGTGTCAAGAACTTCAAAATTTCACATGCAGCAACTAATCTCATTATACATAAACCTGGTACAATTTATACACTATAAAGGATTGCTGATTAACTCAGTTGAAGTTGTTAATCTGGCATGGGTTGAAGTTAAACTGAGTTATAGTCAAACAATTCAGCATTGGTATTTCATATTAAGTAATTTATCTATCGTTGTTTATGTATTCGGTCTGCTATAAATTCTCAACTAAAATAAAAGTAAATTTTATCTTATTATCTTCGCAATTTAATATATAAAAAAAATATCCTGGGAAGATTCTCACAACTTTTCACACACAATTTTACGGCAAAATTGTTGAACATATAAAAGCTGCGATAAGGACGGTAAAATTCAAGAGAAGTATCAACATTAAAAAAAATCTTTTTCAACTCGGGCAATTCTTTATTTACCTCATTACTATGTACAAGGTAGGTAGATATATTTTGGATAAAAATCTCTTAATGCCTGCGATATTCACGAAATATCTTCAAGATTTTTTACCGACTGAGATAGACTTAATTAAGATATACCCAGTATTCTTGGAAGGTATGTAGGTAGGTACTATACTGTTGACTGCTTTTCCAGTTAATATTCATTAATTTGAAAAAGTTTACTTTTCTCTTCACTTTGCATAGCACGAATATTTTATCCGAGGGACTTACTAATTTAGTATTGAAGATTTTACGATCCTATTTCTTAATGAGTTATTCTTTCGTTTAAAAATGCTTGATTTTTTTTTATCAGCGAAATAAACCGGAATCTCTGAAGAGAAGTATAAATGAATTAAAAGTTTTACAAGCTTTATATTAGCGGGATTTGTAAAAGTATAACGCTATGAGATTGCAATAAAATCTTGTTTTTGAACAATTTTGGTTAAATTTTTAAGCGTTATGAAATTAAGGATTCGAAAAATTGTGGACTCGCTGCATAAATACGATTCGCTCATTAATGCACATATGAGAATAACAGCGGACGTTAGACTATTAATACCTTGATTCTTAGAATTGTTCCTGTAAATAAGGCTGCAAAATATTTTCCAAGTTTTTGGGATCATTGCCATCGGTTGTCAGCAGTTTGTAGATAGATTTTGTATACGAAAAAGTTACGTTCCTATTAGTCAAAAACGTGAAAAAATTTATTCCAGTACCTGAGATATAACCGCGATTTCTTTGTTCAGCCGAACAGAAATTTTTTACCAGCAAACAAAAAATGTGGAGGAGTTGCGTAGAATTACTAGAAATAGGATGAATAGTGAATATATATAGTGATAAAAATTGGTTATTTTATATGCAGAAATTCGATTCCAATCTGTCTATGAAGAAGCTATAGTTGAATCGTCGCTACAAAATTATGTTGGGGATTAAACTTCTTTGTGTACACTGTAGCAGTAGCGTATCTAGGGAAGGGGTAGGGGGGGGGGGGGTGTCCGCACCGGCGGCACACATTTTGTGGCGGCATTTTGTATATTTCTGTCTAAATTATTTAAAAATTAATAACATAATAATGTTGTAATCCACAGAACCATTTATTGTAATAAGTATTTAAAGCCAACAAACATCCGTGCTGACCCCGGCAGTCCTTATTGACGTTGAGATTTTTAGGTTTAATCACGTATGCAAACAAAAATCAGCTGTTAATACTTTCTTCAGAGCCATTGCTGTTATTGTAAACAGAGCTCCATGGGCCGTGGACATCGCCAATACAGAAGTGGAACACATTTGTTATCTCATTGTGGTTAAAGCAAAGTTAACTTAAGAACAAGTTAGGAAGTAAGAAGAGATTTCCTGTAGCAAAAAAATTATGTCTATAATGATACAATTTCTTAAAGTTGAGGACACTGTATACAGGATATAAATGCATTTATTTATAGTTGTATTCAGCCCCCCCCCCACCATTTGCTAATAATAATATATGTGTTATACCTATGTATATTGCCCAAAACCAGTCATTTTGATCGCTTGGGTAATTTAAATTAATTAAATGAATTTTATTACTGAATTTGGTAAATTTTTTATATGAATAGTCCACCCCTGTATTGCAATTTAATGAGCAATGAGACGAGCAATAAACATTCATTTCTTATTAGGAATTTACAGAAAGTATTTGGGCAGATTTTTCATTTACTCTCGTGGTCGATTGGAGTTATTTTCAGTCAAATTTTGCAAAAAACAATCATAAAATTTTGCAAAATTTGACTTTTTACTAAATTTGATCAAACATATTTTTTTTACGAAATTTGATGTCACTGGTCAATATGTTAAGCGCAGTGTAGAAACTCATTGGAACACAAGAGGAGATGCGGTGACAGTTGTAAAAAACATTTAATAAACATTTTCAGTGCTTTGCAAAAATTTACATTAAGGAAGAAAATATTGAAGCGAGATCAGACGCCGGAATGTTTCTCAACTCAATGCAATCTTTTTTGTCAATAGCAGCAAAGAAGGGGATTAAATATCTATCCTTATAGCCTGTGTCTTTTTATATTGATCCGATTCATTGAAAATTTCAAATTGATTTGCTTTTAAAAAATGTCTGTAGGTAGCTATTATTTAACATATGAGGGGAACTATCAAATTGCCATGATTTGAATCTTCACAAAACGTCAAAATAAAACCTGAATAAAACTTGGTTCAAATTTTGAAATTTTTATCTTACAAAACCCTGGCAATGTGAATTATGAATTTAAAAAATCAATTAAATTTATAACCGATTTTGTTACCGACACGTCAATCGATAATCTCCTTTGATCCGGATCACGAAAAAAGAACGCGGCTAATGTGATTTAAGGTCGTAATCTGGTAACTTGCAGGTTTTTATTTTTTTAATGCTTTTTTCGAGATCTTTTTTTTAGGTGAAAGTAAAATTCAATCGGTTTGATTTTTTAATATGTTATTAATAGTATCTAAGAGTGTACAAAATAATTTTATTAATTTTTTTTGCAGTTTTGTAGCACTGAAGTGAGCGTCTAAAAACAAGGTAGGTGGCTGGCCGTGCTGATTTCGCCACTTGAGGACATCTCAAATAAATAAGTCAAAAAGGTTATTGTTCTCTAAGCTAGTCATTCTGGTTGGAACTAGGATTAAACAATTTTGTTGAAAAATAACAAAATGGCGGGCTTCGAAAAAAAGTGACTATTTTTTAGTGGAAATCCGGCTGTAAAATGGAGAGTTACGGACGAAAACAAAAAATCCTTGTTCCTGCGAGAGCTACTGATGAGGGGAATAATATATCAAAATTTCTGTACAATCGGTTTGATAGAATATATTTTATTACCCCGGCCGACCGTAAAAACGCGTTTAAAGTTTCCTTTCCAATCCATTTTTACGCTCTTCGAAGATGTTCACGCACAAAGTAACAAAGTAACGAACGTACGTTTTGAATTTCGATATAACTGAGCTCCAAAATAAATGTATGTGAAGAAACAGGTAAAACTTTTAGTATACACAAAGATATCCAACGCTTGAAGCAGGTATAAAGGTAACGCGTAAACAATACAGGGTTCGGCCGTTTGCTGGACGCGCGCTACTACTAAGCGCTCACGTATATGTGCTATAACTTCAACAATATTTCGATTTCGGTATAAAATTTGTACAGTATATTTTTAATATATAGTACTTTCGAAGAGAATCGATTTTTCCAGACCAAGTTACCAGACCTTGAAATTGAATTCTTTATAAAGGTATATCATTGTACAAAAGGACATCCTAGCAAAAGGCAATTACAACAGCCAAAAAAAAAATGAAGAGTTGGAGATAACCACTGAGTGTCCAGTTAGAAGGAAAAAAATTATGAGTGGTGAAGATTCGCGAGGCGTGGGGCTATCGTTAAAAAGAAACACAAAGAGAAATGTTGTTATTGCTGGATAGAGTTATCCAGGAGATAAAAGTACTATTTGAGCATGTCCTTGCAGCGAAGTATTGATTCCTAATACCATCTAATCTTTTAAATAGAAATTTTGAATGTCAAGTAAATAACTTTGTTAACATTGACGAGGAACAGTTTCATATTTAAAGGTAAGGATCCAGAATTTTATGTCTCTACCCAAGAGCAAGCGAAAAGTTGGAAAAGCGAGGAACGGCCTCTTGAACTTTTAATATTTATTAAAAAATATAGGTAGGAAAGCCCTGTTCCCAACATATTAATATTATTAAGAGTTTTTTTTAACATCAGTGTTAGTGTCGGTAGTTGTGAACGGAACTTTTCCAAATTAAAATTAATTAAAAATTATCTTTGTTCCACAATGAGTGATTAAATATTACGAAATCTAGCGATACTGTCAATAGAAAGAGAACTAACAGATAATATAAATTTTGACAATCAGGTCTACCAGGGAACTCGATTCGATCTAGATTCGATCTAATCAAAGTTTTCCATATAGCATTTTTTACTAGTAAAATTAATCACATCGAATATTCGAATTCAGCGCCAATCAAAAATAACCGGCAATTGCCTTTTATTGAATTTGAAAAATCTTCGATTCAGTTGAAAAAAAATCGATTCGATGTAGATTTGATTGAATCGAATTCCCCGGTAGGCCTGAATGTCATTCAAGACTTTTGTAATAAAAATTAAAGGAAACTAAATCTATAAATCAACATACGTTTTATCATTATGTCTACACTCTGTTTTAAACAAAATAAAATAAATGGTTTTACCCATTTATGTATTTATGTTCAATAATTGTTAATAACCACTCTTGATTTTGATTAAGTTAGTAAGGGCGGCAAATTCAGGACCGCCCCAGGCGACAAAAGCTCTAGCTACGTCACTGGACTGTAATTAATTTTTAAATTTCTTAACTTGTCTTAGCCTGGATCCTTCACCAAATACAATAAATATTTCTGCAATACATGCCTTACGTTGCAAAGGCGATTCTAGTGGTATGAAAGAAGCTGAAATGTCACTTGCCAACAGTGATGTTAACATTACAGTATTTAATGTTTTGGATAATAATTTCGAGTCCAGTATATTAAGACTGTAATTCTATGCAACATGCAGTAATTTTCACCTGATTGCTAAAATTATATATTTCTTTAAAACTTATCAGCTTTGAATTCAAACACAAGGATGTGTGACGAGGTTTGAAGCGATGTGGTTACGCACCCAACCGGCTGAAACAGTCACAAATATTGCTAAAACAATGCGAGTGACGTGGTTAAGGGCGGTGCGTTACGACTCTTTCCAGAGCGTTTAGAGGCGGGTACAAGAGAGATCAAAATTTTTGATTTCAGTCGCGTGAAGCCGGTTATTTATTCGGTGAGCGACATTTTGTGAATCCTCATTTGTGAAAATATTCTAGGAAATGGATACTGGTAAACTGGTTGAGGGTATTCGAACCCGCCTGGCTGTATGGGATGAAGTTGCAATAGATGTAAAATGTACACCAAAGTAGTGCTTGTCATCCGAAACTATGCATAATACCTATCTCTGGATGGACTGCAATTTTCTTTTTGGCAGCTTTTAAGTTAAAATATCAAATTTCATATAGACTAACCCACATTAAACTTGATATGGACATGTTTAACGCTGAAATATCAACCGCTCCAAACAATTTTGTTTTCACGCTTTCTGTTTCTAAAGTTTTGAAGCGGTTACGTGCGCAACCGCTCCTTGAAACCTCACTCAAAACTTTTGACAAGACCCACCATTTTCGTAAGTGTTTGTCAGATGCTTTACACCTTCCAAATGAAGAGATATATTTAGATGGAAAGTTCTCAGCATGTCGTTTAGAAGATAACAATTTAAGTTCTAAAAAACTTTTATATTTCAGAATTTTTTTTTTAACATTTCACATTGAATGTGCGGTATAAATAAAAAACAGTTTCCATTCGATTGATATCATGAAATGATTTAAATACTTTGAAATTTTAGATCCCAGTAATTTTCAAAAAATGCATTATTATTCCTTTGGCAAACCATTTTCGCAATATATTATGTGAGTATAGTGCATTTAATGCTTTATACCCTAGGGCCTAGGCAATTGGGCAAAATCAATGATCATTCGTTCGTAATTAAATTTTTCAAAAATCACTTTACCTTTGAATTTGAATTTGAATTATTACAAATGCGCTGTCAAATGCGAGTAAGTAACTAAAAGAGAGCCCCAACAAGAGCAATTTTCATGCCAATCCTAAAGATGTGTAAGTTTATACGCACACTAAAAAATTTGCATTGCGGTCGAATAAAAAAAAAAATTATGAAAGGGAGACGGTTTTTTAAAGTATGAGGCAAAATACCACCAGGAGTATACCCAATGAGCAAAATATATTTTATTATGGCCACAGGAATGTTCTCACAACTCTTTATAAAACATACTGTTTTATAATATTGTTGTTCAAAATGTTGTAGAAGCTTTAAAAAAACCCTTACAGAGCTAATTGGGCACACTGTATAAGAGTTGTGGAAGCTTATTTATAAAGCAATAATAAAGCATTTTTGCTGTCTGCGAGAAAGAGTTTGAAACCCTTGTAAAACAAATTATAAAACCACTTTTCGCTACGGCGATATTTTATAGTAGTTGTGAAAATTTCCTTTCTCCAGCCATATGTTAAAACTTATATGTATTCGTGTAATCTTGCTCTATTGTTGTCTTATTCTTTCTTCATGAAAAAAAAAATTAAAAATTTTCTGCAGAAATGTGTGAGAGCAAAAATATTTTGTCATATAAAAATATAATTCTGATATCAATACATTGTTCCGAGCCCATATATCTTATCATTAAATGATTAATAAATAACATTAAGGCCCTCCGCACACGGAGCAACTCAAAAAATACTGTAAAGTGATGAAAATTTATTTTAAGTTTCCAACTAGTAACTTGTGCGTCGCCGCCTATGCATTTCAATGCAAGTCCGCTCACGTAGCTAATAGTTGGTAATCAATTTGCAACGCGTTTGTGATTAGTCTCTTTCGACACATCGCGTCGTGCTGATCTCCAGGTTATCAGTAGCAAACCAGTTTCGTTTTTCCTTTCGAAATATTTTGGAAATGAGCGATCAAGTTTTCAACATCAATTTTGTAGGGGATGTAGAGAAATACCCTTGCTTATATAATTGCGTGCTACCGGAATATTACCGAAAGGATTTAACGCAAAAAGCATGGAATGAAGTGGGGAAAAATAATAATTTAACCCATTCACTGCCAACTACGAGATATCTCCTAGTAAGCTTACGTACCAAAACTGCCGACTACGAGATATCCCGTAGTGAGTGCTACAATTTTAGATTTTTACAAATGGCCATTTGAGTTAGGAATTATTAGAAAGGATGAATGAAAAATTTATATAGTGTAGAAAACATATCAATTATCAATTTTTATTAGAAACGGACTTGAGAAAACGAAATGCGGTGAAGGGACGAAGCTCCCCACCATACACCGCTCCTTACAAACGTATAAAACTGGGGGACCCTTTAGCTCCCACAAATTTGATCGGAAAAAAAATTTCCTCTTACAGACTTGAAGATATTTCGATTTCGCATGGTATAGGGTACTACGTTTTTTTTTATCCTTTTTCCGGGGAGGAACGGTTTTCACTTTTACCACTGGACGGCCAATAGCTACAATTGGTAGAACAACTTTTTTCCATTGGCGTCATTTTTTAGATAAACTTTTCGTCAGAAGTTTAGTACAAATTTTAAGCTGCATTTTTACCTCAATTTATTGCTTTTACGTTTTTCTCTATATATCGGTCAAATATTAACCGATTTTAATGTTTTAAAGGTTTAGTAGGGAGTAGGGCGTCGTATGGTGTCCCGGCTTATCTGCTATAATCACCCCTTCCGAGGGGGGGGGGGGGTATCGTTTTTCGATAATATCTCGGTATAGGGGCGTCCGATCGGGAAACTGAGTATGCACTTCTACTCATCTGATTAGTAGCTATCTTTCATAAAAGAACACTTTTTTCCCGGGGGTACTTTGGGATTGGGAGTAGGTACGCCCGGCGAAGGGTAAGTTCCACCATGCCATGTCGCATATCATATGAAAGGTGTTGACGAGTACTATCGAGCTGTGTACTTCTTTTTCTTATTAAGCAACCTTCGTTCAAACAAAGTTTTCAAATTACATGTCAGTACATATGTATTAATTCATCCCCACCCCATAATTCGCCCAAATATAATCCGATTTCAAAAATTCCTCTTGATTATTTTCTGATTTTGTGAGCCTATTTCACACCCCCTCCCTCTTGCGTTGCAAAAATTTTTTTTCCACCGCCAAAATTTTAATCGAAAAACTTCATTTGGAAACTTTGTACGAATTCCAGATAAATCCAATTTTTGAATTTTTTATGGATGCTCGCTTACTACAAGATTACCTATATAAAATTACAGCAACATAGGTTGTTATTTACCTATTTAAAAAAAAAACTGTCAGAATTTTTAAGGCGCACTTTGCGCCATCTAGCGGCAGTTCTACGAGGCTAACTGGAATGTTATTTACACTACGCGCTACTTACAGGTCTCTTCTATCTCTGGCACTTTGTTTAAAGGCATTCGGCGCTTCGGCTTAGATTCTACAGCAATTTAAGTGCCACAACTCCCGCGAAAATTTTGGCTTTTTCCTTATCAAAATTTCGTGATTTTTACTTTTACCCCTACCCCGACATGTGGGTACTTTTTGAAAGGTATTGGCGAGTACTATAGTATATACTATATAGTATATATAGTATATATATATATAGGTATAGTTTTTTTTCTTAAATTAACTTCATTTTAACCCCTTTTTTCTACATTTTTTCCTTATAATTCCTAAATTATAATTTTTCCGGGGTCCATAGTTTTTAGTAATGAGTACTTGGACTTACCTTACGTTGTACTGGCTTGGGAAGGCAGGCGTTATGAATTGATGTCTAAATGTATGCTAGGTACCTTGCAGGAAATGGAGGGAGTGCATTTAGGTCGAAAAAGCGTCATATACTTACAATGTTTTTCTAAGAACAATGAAGGAAGGGAAAAGTGCGTAGATGAAAAATATTTTGATTTGTGCATTATTATAGAAGAAAAAGTGGATAATGTTCAGCTAATAACGAGATACAAATAAGTGAAGGCAAAGTAAAAAGAAATATCTTTGAATATGAAAAAGTTGATTGAAAAAAAAAACACTACGAGATATCTCGTAAGCCGCACTCAGCACAGGAATTTTATTCACCGACGCCAGCTACGAGTTATCTCGTAGTGTTTTTTTTATTTTCAAATTGCAGTAAATCCAATCTCCATACTATATCTCTAACTTAATATTCTTAGATTGTGCTGAATTCCGTGTTTTCTTTAAAATAAAATCTTGGCATCCAGGGCAAGAGACTCTAAATTTTTCTGGCAGTGAATGGGTTAACAGGTATGTTGGCTTTCATTTATTATTATATTTGTGTATTATTAGCACCAATATTTCCATTGCCATGGAAGTGACGCTCTCGGTGTAATAAAGCGGTTTGCTAAATAATTTCTTAAATTATATGCTGAAGACTGAGCTGTTATTGGGAGATTTTGTGGCGTTGGCATTACGTTTGCGTTTGCTATTATTACTGGATCCTCTTGAAGGTTCCTTGGGGTATACTTAATACCCTCTCTTTTGCAAACCTAGTTGTGCAATGCAAACAGATTTTGCAATACTATTTACTTTTTCTGGATCTCAACAGCGTATAGGACTATTTAAAACCTGAAATTTTTCAGTCATCACTCCAAACGTACATTCGATAGTTTTTCTCCCTCGACTTAATCTATAGTTGAAAATTCTTTTAATATTATCAAGAGTTCGTTGTGGGTATGGTCTCATTGAATATCTTAGAAGTGGGAATGCTTCATCGCCAACAAAATAATAAGGAAACTCACTATAGTTTTCATCATCAGGTAATCTTGAGGGTGACGGAATACCATGCCCGTCATTTTCTATCCAGTGTTTGATTGCTGAGGCGCGAAAAATACCACCGTCACTATTTCTTCCAGCATAACCAGTTTCAATGAGAGTAAATAAGCCATCCGCGTCAAAGCATGCCATTAACACAACAGAATGGTAAGATTTGTAATTAAAATTAGTTGATCCAGAATTTGGAAATCCAAATCTTCTTTGCTTACTTCTCCTGTATCGATAATAATAATAGAGGACGAAATCCTCTTCGTCACTTGAATCACTCAACATAATATTAATTTGAACACTTCAAAAACTTGAGACTTGGCTTGCTACTGAAGCAAAGTGATTCGGGTTCCATCATTTATGTAGCTCCGTGTGCGAATCATCAGTTTCTAACCAGTTTGCGACTTGGATCACCAACAAGTTTGTCACAACTGAGTTGCTCCATGTGCCGAGGGCCTAAGTTTATCGATCAATATTGACACAAAACTTCATGCAACTTTAATCTTATTGTAAAAGTTATACTTATATCTCGAAAGAGTACAACGCGACTACAAACTTATGAAAATAAATGAACTTAAAACAAATATTTATCATTAAATATATTTTTATGTAAAGTTGCAATTAATTTAAAAAATTTAGTGGAAAAATTTCTAAAATTTCTTGCTCATTGGCTGTGAAATATGCTTTAATAAAACACTTGTAATATCATTTTCTATATTGTCGGAAAGCGGCATTTTGCTAGCTGTCATATTGAGCAAGTTTTGTTTGGGAATATTTTTATTTGCAAGGTACGTATAAAGAATAGTCTTATTATAATATTGTTATTTACAGTGATGAGAGTATATAGATATATATGTATGTTATTTACATAATAGATGTCATTTAAAATCGTTCAAACTATAGAAAAGGGATGTTCGAGCCCCTCTCTATGCATTGTACCATCAGCTTGGGAGTCGGGAAAAGTATTACGATGGCCAAAACGAGGAAATGTTTCCAAGTTAATCACTTATAAGAACTCTTGGTCCTATTAAGCATGTAATATAAAATTCAAAAATGTTTCCACGTACGACGCAGCAAACAAGGAGTTGGACAGAATGCTGGAAATACCTGACACCGACAATATTCATATCGGTTTTAGTAAATCTCGGAATAAAAAAGGGAAAAAATGCATTTACAGCAACGCTCTAGCCGAGCTCCACAAATGAATTTCAATAACATTGTTGAATCGGTATTATTTAGGAGTAAACAATAAGTAAACTTGAAAAGTTAATTACTTATTTCTTTAGGAACACTGTGAGGACGATAACGAACCAGAATCGGAAGACCTTACCAATACTGAAACTGAGAAATCAGCAATACCTATTTCGGTAGAAAACTTTCATACGGTATATACTTTTGGAATTTGTAGATAATTTTAATAGCTGTAATATAATTAAAAATTTCATTACAGCCCAGTCGTCATCAACTTATACAGGGTGTTTCCCCTTAGGAGGTCCATAGAGCGGGAGGTGATAGTACTCACCTAGACGAACCAAAAATTGTATGGCAGGGGGGGGGCAATATCAACCTTTTAGGAGTTACAGGGTGATTCATAAAAATAACTAGGTTTTCACAAAACACCCTGTATATTGAAAACTACAGGGCGTATGGTCACAGTTAAGGGCTTACTGTATGCAGAACTTCATGGCCTTTCCAACGACAGCTCAACCAGCCCCGTACCACTCTCCCCTCAGAAGTTATGAAGGTCTAAACTAAAAATTTCGGATTTTCTTTCCTTTTTTTTTACTTTGACCTCTATTATTTTTGCAAAAAGGTCGTTAACATAACTTTTTTTTATAAAAACTGTAAACTGCAGACTCTCCTCTTTGAGTTGACCTATTACATCCTATGTGTTAACTGTAGCCTTTAAGCAGTTATTAGCTCATAACCTATTCAGGTCACACCGAAAAAAGACGATATTTTTTAAAATGACGTGCTAAGGGAACAAATTATCGTTGAGAATAGGTTTGAAAATAGGTTTGAGAATAGGTTTAGAGCTAATAACTCTTAAAGGGCTTCAGATAGCACATTGGGTGTAATAGGTCATATTAAAGAGAAGAGCCTACAGTTTACAGTTTTTATAAAAAAAAGTTATGTTAATGACCATTTTGCAAAAATAATAGAGGTCAAAGTAAAAAAAAAAGGAAAGAAAATCCGAAATTTTTAGTTTAGACCTTCATAACTTCTGAGTGGAGAGGGGTACGGGGCTGGTTGAGCTGTCGTTGGAAAGGCCATGAAGTTCTGCATACAGTAAGCCCTTAACTGTGACCATACGCCCTGTAGTTTTTAATATAAAGGGTGTTTTGTGAAAACCTAGCTTTTTTTATGAATCACCCTGTAACTCCTAAAAGGTTGATATTGCCCCCCCCCCCCCCCAGCCATACAATTTTTGGTTCGTCTAGGTGAGTACTATCACCTCCAGCGCTATGGACCTCCTAAGGGGAAACACCCTGTATATGTCACATGCAAATCCTTGAATCAGGACATTATTTTGGAAGATGACGCAAATCCTTCCATATTAGAAGATGCTACATCTCACCAACTTAACGTTATTTTGGAAAACCAAAACAAATTACTGTGCAATCAGGCAAAATTAATAAAGCATTTGGCACAACAAGAAGCTATGATGGACTATTTATTTCAATTCATGCTCTTCAAGATCAGAAATCTGAAAATCACTGTTGAGACTATCAATCTTGACATTATGTTTGTTATTTTGCCACAATGATTTTAAAGTATTTGAAATCGCGAATTCCGATATAATTGAGCAAAGACGATGAAGGGAATATCTTGGAGAAATTGGATTGCTTTCCATAATATTATGGAAATTCTTTTCTACTTTTCTTCGGAATGAACCACTCCTTTCACCTTTTTCCACTTTCTCCTTAAATCCATATTAAATTGCGTATTATACTTCTCGTAGGAAAAGGGACTCAACTGGTTTATTATTTCTCGTTCCGCAATTTCTTCGAGATCGAAATCAATGGGACTGCAAATGTCAAAGTAACTGCATTACGTTTTACACAGATTAATTGACGTTTGTGAAGGATAATTTTATTAAAGTATTTTATGCGAAGCCGTGTTTTATAAAGTTATATAAAAGCTAAAATACAGTCCTCGAGTTTTGTAAAGGGGAAATCGCTTGCTCCATTCAAGGCGCAACCAAATGATTTTATAAATATTCTAATTTAATTTTTTAATATCTCTATAAAACTCTTCGCACACAATTTAGCTCCGGAAGCTAAATAGTTTTAAAAGGCCTCTGAAAAGTTTGTTTCGAGCTATTATAAAATGCTTATAGAATAAATTGATTTCAAGAACAAAACTGTTTTATAACCTGTTCGGAAAGAGTTCTCAGTGCTACATTATAAATCAGTTTAGCACGGGAACTCAATAGGAAAAAGCAGTACCATTATAAAACATTTTAGATTTCCTGTAGCTATTATACAGCCCTTATAAAATTAAAATCTAATTCCTGCAACTAAGTAGCTGCAAAAATGTTCATTGGGTAGTCAGCACTAATAATATAAAACAACCTTTATCAAGAAAATATATTAAGTATTTAGTACATACCTTTATCCAAATTACAAGCATTTACTAGTATTCTAACTACCAGTTTATTATTAGAACAGATACAAACAACATTATACTACATTTCCACATAAACGAATGTCAATATTTTTCTATTTAATCTGCTTTCAATTTCAATCTTACCTACGGCTTTTGTGCTAAGGTACATGTCCTTACCAAAATAAACAAAAATGACACCTAGGATAGATGTAGACAGACATGCAACCATATGTTAGAAAGTGATAAAAATCATCATGTTCCGCACCGCAAAAATTGCATATACAAGGGGCTCTCCTTTAGTTACTTGCTCGTAGGCTGTCAATAACATATAAAAATTGACAGTGTGAGCGTAAAAATGCGAGATCAGTCCTGTTGGTTTCGGCATATATGGCGTACGACAACCCTAACCAACCAATCGAGGTGCGTAATCTCGTCAAACGAAGCTGAGGCGAACAAGCTCGACCCACTCCCAGAATGCGATGTCAAAGCCCACCACTCACACGATATGGAACAGCACCGACATCAATGGGCGAGGTGTGTCCTAATTCGATTACATTATGGAGTCCAATCGAAATATCTGTAATAGGGGTAATAATCCTATCTTTATTACGATAAATAGGGAGGAGTATATTTGTATTCAAATTTTTAGCTTCATCAATAAAAAATAATGCTGCTACAGTGGGCTCTAAAATCATTACAGAAGATCAAAGCTCTGCAAGAAAAGCTTTTTCGATAGCATCCAAACATTAAGATTGAGCTTTCACATATTGGTTAGTTATCTCTTCAGCTTTTATTAATGTTAATAGCTGAAAGTAAAAAAAAAAATCCCAACTGCCTGAGCACTGGAGACAGCATTCGAAAAGATTTCGATTGAGTCGCGTTTTCAAACACATGTTCAGACTTCAGGGGCTGAATTCTGATAAAATTAAGATGACAAAATGAGTTCGAAGGAAGGACAATGTCACTATGCCATAATTTGGAATTCTGATTGTTGGGTGACATGACATGTATCTTAAATTATGGCAGTGACAATTTGACAATAACGCAGTGATTGAATATAATCCGAACAACAAAGTAATGGAGCACATTTCATTGCGAAGGCGTATCCAATGGAGGAGGCAGTATGTCAAATAATTGCTGAAATGTTATAACGAAAGTATCTTGTCCTTTTGCAGTTTACTGCTAAAATTGTGTTTTTTTTAAATAATGTATAATAATATAACAAATACAAATATTTATTATTTTTAAACTTACTTGACATATTTTATATCACTTGTAACTATGACAATATATGTATATATCACTTGAATATGACAAAAGTCACAGCGGCAAGCGCTAAGTGACTTCAGTTGCAAAAATTGTCATGAAAAAAAGTCATTTGTCATCTCACCCAGTTTTTGCGGAAAAAAATCACGATGGCATTGTGATTTGTCATTTTTTTCTGATCAGAATCCAGCCCCAGTCCGGTAAAATTTATTTTTCAAGAGAGACCAGAATTCTTTTTTCTTAGAATTTCAATCAACTATATTTATTCCGAATTCGTATGTACTATGGGTGGATGAACACGATTCCAACAAGTTGTGTCTGGGCGGGTTAAAATTTTTATGAATGCAGTTCGCTATAAACTTTTTTTACGAATTTACTGAACCTTTTTCTTCAGCATACGTGCAACCAATTATGTAGTTATATGAAGTATCTTTTAGATGTTTAAAAGTTTTGGAAATAATATTCAAACTGAACTATCTAAATTGTCATCAAGATCGGAACCGAAGTATTGTTGTCGTATTCTATAGTGCAAGAAATTCTAAAGAAAAAAGCTCGGAAAATTTCTAAGAACAATTAATGGTTTCTGTCCAGACACAACTTGTTCATACCGTCATCAGCCACCAATAATGCGCACGAATTCTGAAGAAATAAGATTCTAAAACAATGAAATCTTGTCCTCAGTGAAAAAAAACTAATCAAGGAAACATATGCTTACAGCCAATATAATAGTTCTACATATAGCTACGTAGAGTTCGTAGGTACTATATAACGAACCGCGATTGAAAAAATTAGCTTAGAAATTAGACTGTTTGCTCTAGAAAAGTGTGGTTCTTGTTCATTGGTACTATTAGAAGTCCTCTAATCCCCGATGATTTAACAACGAAACGTTTCATTAAACTTTAATGCAAGTCTACATATTTTCATGGCAGATTCTTCGTAACATTAGTCGATGGATTACCTATAACAAGTTATAAACCGCACCACGAAAACTGAGCTATCAAGGTCGGAGAGGGAAATTTATAAGTTTGCACCATTCTGTATATTCCAAATGGTAAAAGAGCTTTCAAACGGTATTGCCATTAATATAACCTAAATTTCTGATATTGGTAAGTGCAACAAAAGAAGACAAGTGATGTCATCTCCGGGAAATGGAGAGTAAAAAACTTTAGGTTCGGAGAATTGTCGACGGAATCTTTGGGAAGGTTCTACAATGGAATCCTCAAGAAGATTCTGGAGAGTTTGTAAAGTACAAATATAGCAGTTGTTACCCCACTGGTTCATTATCCCCCACGGGTTCATTATCATGTATCGATCATTTTCCAGTACCTTGTCAACAATATATGGTCCTCGATAGCGACACAAATGTTTCCGCGGCAGGCTGCTGGCATTTTACCAATTAGATCACCGTTATTGTACTGTGTGGAAGGCACTCTGCCCTTGTTGAATTTCTCTGCTAGTTTAGCTCTTTTATGATTTAGAAGATCTGCTGTCAGTTCCCTAAGCTCCGACAGAGGAATGTCATCCTCTTCATCGTCTGTTGCATCGGTATGTATAACTGATAATAGCTTATTCCGCAAAATACTTTTTGGCTCATATCCTAATAATAGTTTGAATGCATTTTGTCCCGTTATTTTGTGGTTCAGAGTGTTTAGTCCCCACGGATCGCTGGAATCCCAGTCACGGCCATCCTCTCTCGTAGTCATACACGATATGGAAGTTTTAACAGTGCGGAAGTATCTCTCAACCTGCCCATTTGCTCGCGGTGTCCTCACTGCTGTCTTGATGTGTTTATTAGTGTGTGATCAGTACAAAATTGTTTAAATAGTCCTGATGTAAAAGACGATCCACGATCTGTAATGATCCTTTCTGGTGTTCCGAAATATTGTGATAGTTCATCTAATATACGAATAACATATTGCGTTCGGCTGTTTCTAGTGGGTTTTAGAACGACAAATTTTGAAAATGCATCCACGATGCCTATAAGGTGAGTATTTCCTTTTGAACTACGGGGAAAAGGTCCCAAATGATCTACGTGTACTATGTAGAAGGGTATGGGTTTGACTTCTGGTACATTTAGCTGGTATCGGCTTTCGTCCTTATGTCTTTGATTATATAGACACTCTACACAACTGTTGATATATTTTCTCACGATGCTACTCATTTTTGGAAACCAATATACCTTCCTAATTTCCTCAATTGTCCTATCGATTCCTGAGTGTCCAATATCATCATGCGCACCTTTGATAACTCTCCACCTTAAGCCATGGGGCACGACAAATCTTAAGCGATTCGCAGTCTTTTTAAATAATCGCCCGCTCTTAACTTGATACTCCCTTTCAAAATTTTTCTTTTGATTATGCTTCGACTCAGTATTATCTAAGACATCGAATATTTCCTTCAATGGTTCATCTTGTAACTGTAAGGCTGCTATCCAATCAGGATCAGATGTTGTGACTACCATTACTTCATGTCCTATTTCGTTCACGTTGTCTTCTTTGATTTGCGTAGCTCGACTTAAGGCATCCACGTGACTCATTTTTTTCCAGCACGAAACTTCAGTTCGAAATCAAATTCTTGAATCCTAAGCCACCAACGAGCGATGCGTGGAATGAGGTCCTTCTTGGCGTGCGTCATCTTCAAAGCGTTGCAATCAGTTACGACGACAAACCTTTTACCCAGAAGATAATATTTGAATCTGCACAAAGACTCAACTACGTCCAAAGCTTCTACCGTCATCTTGGTATTGCAATAAGATTCCTGCTAATCCCACAGAGCATGCATCTGTATGCAATTCGTGTTGAGCATCAGGAATATAAACTGCTAATACTGGTTCGCATGTAAGATTCTTCTTTAACTCTTTGAAATAATCCTCCTGTTCCTGTCCCCAAACAAAATTCATATCGTTTTTAAGAAGCTGATTTAAAGGTGCTGCTTTGTGCGCATAATTTTGAATAAATTTGCGGAAATATCCAGTCAACTCACGAAATTGTCGAACTTCCTTTATGGTAGTTGGTGTCACGTATTCTTCAATGGCTTTAACTTTATTTTTTCCCGGTTTATCTACCTCATGTCCCGAATATATTATAGTTTTAGCGAAGAAAACGCAGTTGGCTACGTTTAGCGTAAGGCTAGCCTCTCTTAAGACACGTAACAAATTTTCAAGTATCTCCGTTGCGTCTTGAATTGATACCCCAATAATCATGATATCATCCAAATAGACTCGAATCTTTTTCGTATTCTCTCGCTTACGCACCTGATCCATTAACCTCATAAAACAAGATGGGGCATTCGTTAAGTCAAAAGGCACTTTGCGAAATTGATAATGGCCTTCTGGAGTTACGAATGCGGTGTATTGCTTGGATCCCCCTTTTTCCACCAGCAGTCTGATTAAGCTCTTCTTCTATATTCGGTGTAGGGAAGGACTCACGCCGTGTAATTTCATTTAGTCGACGATAGTCGATACACATTCGATACTTTCCTGCCTTCTTCCGAACGAGTACAGCCGGACTAGCGTAATCGGAAGTAGAATCTTCAATTATTCTATTCTCTTTCAGTTCCTTTATAATTTCACGAAGGTCATCTTCTTGATGATAGGGTACCCTGTAGGGATGATATCGTATAACTTTTTCTTCACGAAAATTTATCGACATTTTCGCCCACGATGTCTCACCCAATTCACTTGTTTTCTTAGCGAAGCAATCGCGGTAGCTATTTATAAGTTGCATGAAATTATTTTCTTCTTCTTCACTGAGTCTTATTCCAATCGTCATATCGGTTGCTAATAATGGTTGTCTTGTAATTTCCATTTGAGTTGCGCTGGCGCTTGTGGCTGGTAAAACTTCACTTCTATTGCTGATTCCCACTGCATTATTCTCTATTGTTCAGTTATTCCACGTCTTAACTACTTTTATGCCTGGATGGTTCAAAAATTTTGTCCTATTATGACTGTAACTTCCTGAGTGCTGTCGTCCACAATTATAAGTTCGGTAAAACGCTGAACTTCTCCCACTTTAAGAAGCTTATTTATTTTTCCGATTGCTTGACATTGTCCACCTACAAATCCTCGTAAAATATCGTTGCAACTTTCAAATTGACCAGAACAATTCCTTTTCCTTATGGTACAACAATCGCTTCCTAAATCGATGAATGCTTGAATTTGTTGTCCATCAATGTCTATATCTTGATACAGCTCATTTTTCTTTGTCGCTATTGTTTGAATCTGTCTACCTTTGTTCGCTGCTCTTTCATAGTGCTGATTTTGCGAGAACAATAGACACGATCAAGCCCGGTGACTTTGGTTTCCACAACGATAGCGTGAACCTAAGAAAGCTGGCCTAGCTTGATCTGTTTCCGTCTGCTTATCTGGCATAGATCTACATTTTGATCTTAAATGGCCCATTTTTCCACATTGGAAACATCTCCTTGCTTGGTTTTTCGTATAACCCATTTTATTTTCGCGTTTACGCTCCTTGTACCGATTTTGCTCAATTGATGTTAATAAATTCCTATTGAGCTCTTGCTTTGATTTACCTTCGTAACACTTAATTTGCTTGAGAATCTCGTTCGGAGTCCTACATTGTGCTTCCATAAGCATATTACTCAGCGATTTCTCAATTTGACCTGATATGAGATAGTTCATTGTCGTTAGTTCATTTAAGTTAGCTTGCCTTGCTAACGCCAAGACTTCATAAAAGTAGTTCTCAATTGGCTCGTTAGCCTGTCGTTTTCTGCGTAGTAGTCGCATGTGAATGGACGATTCATCGCTTCCGCACGGGAAGCTTGATCGAAGTTCCATTTTGAATCCTTCCCAAGTTTGAATTTTATCTTGTTTGGCTTGGTGCCAATATTTTCTTTAACCTTTCAGCCTAAGGGACGCACACAGAAGCGTGCGCAAATCTGTCCACTGGTTAACAGCTTTCATGGATTCAATGAAATCAATACAGTGATCAGCATTCAAATTGTTTCAGTTTCCCGGATCAAATGCTGGTATAAGCCCGCATAACTCCTCCATTCCTACAAGACATTCATTGTTTTCGAACCCAATTTCCTTGCCTGTCTCACTGCCAACTGAAGGTGACTTGCCTTGTATTTCTATTATGCAATCATTAGTCGTCGTCTCCTCCCAGTCCTTCCAGTCGGGAGATTTAATATATTTTCCTGATATTTTCACTATTCAAATTTTATCACTTAATTCTGTTCATTGTCTTTTTACCACTGTTAACACACTAACTTTACTAGCGCCTTATTTCACTCGGTATAAACACTAATTGTAAGTCAAAAATTTATATTAAACACTGATTGGTATCGAATAATCACCGAAGAAAAAACTGGATTGATGCCGCCCGATTTCTCGCCAAAATCTGAACAATTTTTTTTCAGCCTACCTAGATACTCTCTAAATATCTCTATCCCAACACGCACATTCTCCCTTCTTTTAATACTTAACGAACCAAACTTAAAACGTAGCCGCAAAAATGAAGAAAATTTCAATTTATTTCTTCTCGTAAAGAATAACCATCCGTCGACCAATCAATCGCCGAGAGTATCAACCATAATTTTTGGACTCATTATTTCAAGTAAAGAAAACGATCTGAAATTCGCTCCCGGCACACCATCGGCAGAATTACCTAGAAATTCCTTTTAGCTACCACGACAGCGCCGAACAGGCGACTGTATTGTTAATTCCTGGATATTTTTATTGCGGTTATACTTATCTGGTACATTGTATCCGTTCCAGTCCTCATAAAATAGAAAGGTTTCTTGTCGCCACTTGCACTAACAAAAATATCAGATTTTTTTTTATTTTTGGTTCAATCCCACTTCTGAAAAATGTTAACCCGACAAGATTTTAAGTAATTATGCGACCCAAGGTTGCGCCTTCCATAGTATCCCGGGCAGAGACATTGTCGACGTGCTCATTTGGCTTATGAATTAAGTCTGTCCTTTCTAGAGCTCAATGGATAATAATTACTATTTGTTAAGGAGCTGTGTCGACGTCTCTATACGTTCATTACCACAAAAACGGGCCTAAAGGTTATCTTTATCAGGGTATTTTTAGATTCGGATTGGGAGTTTAATCCAACAGCTTTCAGTAATTCTTTTACCTATTTTATTATTACAAAGTTTAATTTTTACATAAAACAAGGAGATGGATGTGCTTAATGATTTTGGCAAAATAACCAATATTTGGTTTGGAGTTTGTTAGTTTCATCCTTAAATCGCATCGGAATTTAGAATTTAAATTAATTCTTTGCTTTGTTAGAATAGAATTGATATGACTGAAGCCAGATTCCACCATATATCACCTTGAGAATGCAATTAAAAGGGGAAATGCTACATTACATAGCTTTTGAATATTTTTCGTAAGTGACAACTTTCTATAACGAAACTCTCTATAAAGAAAACATTAGTTGAACTTGGTTGGTTTGCATACAAATCAGCATTTTATTTTACCGTCTGTTACGAACTGACTCACTCTCTATACCGAAAAAGTACCCACAAAAACGTTTAAAATACTACGCCAGATGCTCACAAAGGTACCGACATTTTCGGGGCTAAGTGCCTAAAGTTACAGGTGTGTCGGTTTTGTGAGCCCGTTACTTCTTTTGTTTATTGTGGTTATTGCCTTTATTGACCACTGATTGGCTCGGTGTATAAGAGATGAGTCATATTACAAATCAGATTTTCAAATCTGCTTATCGTTTTCAACCAATGAAAATGATTTGCTGTCGCTGTTCTGATACTGCCATGTCAATTCAATTCAGACTTTTTTAACGAGTCAGTCCGTGGTAACCTAATATTCTTTCGGTAAACATAGCTAGCTTTAAAAGAAAAATCTTGTCTTTAGACCAAAAAGTTTTTTTAAATATAGAACAATGTGAAAAGAAAAGTGAAGTCGGACGACGCACGGTTTGGACTCACTCCTTCCACTGTATCCACCATTTGGAAGTGCAAGGAGAAGGTGTTGCAGGCTAAGGGTTGCTCTTGCAAAAACATGAGGAAGCCGAAATTTGAAGACCTGGACCAAGCCATGCTGCAATGGTTCCAGCAGCAGCACATCAACAATGTGGCGATGTCTGGGTCTGTAGTAAAATCTAAGGCTGAGAAGTTTGCTGAACTACTCGGAATAAAAGAGTTCAAGGCTTCAGAAGGATGGCTGGGAAAGTTCAAACAGCGCAATTTAATAAACCACGGCTAGATGAGTGGAGAAGCCCGCGATGTCCATATGAACGTTACAAACAGATGGCTAGAGAATGCGTGGCCAAATTTGAAGGAGAAATACTCCCCAGACAAAACTTTAATGTTTAAAGCTGAGATGTTCTTGGGTGGAAAACTTTCTAAAGAACGCATCACGGCACTACTGGCCGCCAACATGAGTGGCACGGAAAAAAGAAAGGTAGTGGTGATTGGTAAATAAAAAAAGGTACGATGTGTCAAGAACATCAAACGGCTGCCGGTTACCTATAAGGCAAACAAGTCCACATGAATGACGTCGCAGGTTTTTAAAGACGAAGTGCTGATGTGGGATGCAGAGTTGAAGGAACGGAAAATTTTACTGCTAGTCAACAACTGCCCTGCTCATCCCACCATCTCCAACCTTAGGAACATAGAATAAGCATTTTTCCCAGCTAACACAACAAGTGCTATACAGCCGCTGGACCAGAGCCAAGCCACTACAGAAAGGAGATGTTGATGGAGATTATCGAATCCGATGATAAGCTCTCCATTAGTATGCTAGACGCGGTGAACTTTCTAAGCAAAGCCTGAAAAGGGGTTACGGCAGCAACTATAGGGCATTCTTTTTGCCATGCAGGGCTTTATACAAGTACTGCAAAAACAAATGCGCAACAGGAATCCGAATCTGAAGAGGACGATCTGCCACTAAGCGAGTGGATTAAACAATTGAACACGACAGCCGCCTTGAGTCCTGAGGATCTGCAGAGCTTTGTTTCAGTAGACGGAGAACTAGCGACAACCGTAGAGCTGACTGACGAGGAAATCCTCAAAGCACCCTTGAGAGACGAGGAGGATCAAAGGGAGGACGAACAGGAGGAAGAATCCGGTGACCTCGAATCAGCTAGCATCCAACAAGCTCTGGATGCGGTCAAAGTACTAGAGAAATTCTTTTTGTTTATCGAAGCCGATTCAAGAGCACTGCAAGATATGTGAAAAATACATAGGATAGTGCAAGCAAAATATTGGTACAGCGGCAAAAATGTGCAAGCGAAGATGACAAATTATTTTAAGCCATAGAATGTATTTCATTTTAGTTTAACTTATTTTATATTAGTCTATTTTATATCCCTTCAAGCAATAAAATTAATTTAGTCCAATCATACATATTTTGTTGTTAGTTTCTTACTTATTCCCTATAAGCAAAACTCTCTATAACGAAAGAAATTGCTAGGTCCCTTGAGTTTCGTTATAGAGAGTGTTCACTGTAGTTATAGTTATTAGTCCAAAATTTGATTATAGTTATATTATTCAAAAGCGTCTTTGCTTCGAGATCATCTAATAATTTAATAACTTCATCTTGGAAAGAACTGTCAATTCTTTCAATTTGAACAGTAAATGACACGACAATCTAATGTGGGATGTCCATACTTTCAATATCTTCAAATTGTATTAATTGAAAATTATAGCAAAATTTTTTTTTTTTTTTTTTTTTTTTTTTTGGTTGTATGTATATCTTTGTCAGTTATATCCATATAACGCAAATTTGAAAAGTATTAAAAATCTTAACGCAACAATGAATACAAGTTTAATTTTACTTGAAAGCTCAAAATAATTGTGCTGGCTTGAATTAAAGAAATGTTGTTTACTTGGAGACGTGCTTGAGTGGCATCGAAGTATGCAAATCTGCCAAAGTAAAAATATTGTTTTTTGTTTTTTTGGACTTCTTCACCGAAGGTTGGATTAATTTCTGTAAGAAATTCCATAACTGATTCGAAAAATTCAGCAAATCTTTGCAAACTAGTACCTCTTGCTAACCATCGTATTTCGGTGTGTAATAACAATTGATTTGATATTTCATCATCTTCCTCAGCAAGTTTAGAAAACAGCCGTGATTTAAGAGGTTAGGCTTTAATATGATTAATTGACTTAATATATCAATACTGAGATATGTTGCTACTAGATGCGTTCTGTGGCAGACACAATACATGGCAGGCATATCAGGTATCCATAAATTTGGTATGCACTTACACCTTAATATCTGTCACTTAACCAATAATTTATTTACTATTGAGTTTTTTGTAATTATAATAAATATTTATGACTTCATAATAACTATTTTCTTTTCTCACATTCTTGCAAAAAAACTGTTTATTATAAGTGAATTTCGCCACAGAACTTCTAAAAGTAATTTTTATTCTAATTTACACCCAGAATTAATATAAATTATTTTGATGCGGCAACATGAACAACTTCAAAATGATTTTTGGTTTGTGTCTCAAATAAATTGCTTAATGAATGGCAGTAAAATATTCTACATGGATTGTGTCTAAACTAAAAATCTTTCTGTTTATTGGAAAGCTTTTATTTTAAAATTGATAATTGTTACATTTATATTTATTAAACACTTCCATTATATGTGGAGTACTAAATATAAGACCTAGAGAAATATCATAAAGGGAAATCCTTATCAAAAAGAAATTTTTAATCAATAAGCTTCATCAATAAAATCTGAAGAGGTTTTGGGATAGAATATAAGGTAAACGTTAATGAACGATTTTTTGTAAGACCAGACCACAGACAGCATACAACTAGATATGAAAACCTAGACATAAACCGATATAAAATGAGCTAATGGCCCTCTGATAGAAAGCTCTATTTATGTAATAGTAAAAAAATGTGCAAAAGTGATCCGGGTTTATGTCTCAGATAACGACAAACATGAGGTGGTAATGGCCTCAGCCTACTTCCCGGGTGAGATGGATCCACCTCCTCCAGAGGAAATTACAAAACTGCCGGAGCTCTGCAGAAAAAGGAATAAATCCTTCATCATTGGGTGTGATGCGAATGACCACCACATCGTATGGGGAAGCAGTGACACCAACAGACGAGGTGAGTAGCTTTTTGACTACTTAGTTAAAAATAATGTAGACATAGCCAGTATAGGGAATGAACCAACATTCTGCAATGCTATTCGCCCAGAGGTGCTGGACTTAACACTTATCAGCCCAAATATGGCGGATGGCATTGTGAATTGGCATGTCTCAAGCGAAGCCTCGATGTCAGACCATAACCATATCAGGTTCGATATTAAGGCTTCCCCTATGCAAAGGGAGGAAACAAGAGTTCCACGACTCACTGATTGGAATTCCTACAGGGAATACATCAGAATGGGTCTGGGGGAACTCGATAACGGCCAAATAGAGACCCGTACGGATCTAGACCGTATCTCCTCCCAGTTGCACAGACTGATAATCTGTTGCTATGAAAAAAGTTGTCCTGCTAGACAAAGGGAAACAACGCGAGCTGTACCCTGGTGGAACAGGGAACTAGATAGATTAAGAGCCAAGTCCAGAAGGCTCTTCAACAAGGCAAAAACAACTGGTGCTTGGGATGAATACAAGCGCGCCTTGACTGAGTATAATAAAGAGCTTAGGAAATCCAAGAGAAGAACTTGGAGAAATCTGTGCGAGGGTATAGATGATCTACCCACAAGTGCAAGACTTCAAAAGGTTCTCTCTAAGGATCACTCCAATAGTATCGGCCTTCTACGGAAAGTCGATGGTAGCTACACGAGTAGCCGGGAAGAAACAGTAAGTTTGTTATTTCAAACACACTTTCCTGATTCAAGTGTTATGCAAGATGACGACGGAAACCCTGAAGAGCTTAGACTTAAATGCAGGCCTTCAACAGGATTAAAAGTCTCTCTGGCCGAATTTTCACTCAAAAGAAAGTTAAATGGGCCGTCAACTCCTTTAAGCCATTCAAATCGCCTGGAGCTGATGGCATCTTTCCGGCCCTAATTCAACAAGGGCTAGAGGAGATACTGCCAAATCTCATTAAGACCTTTAGAGCAAGCTATGCTCTAGGGTATATACCCAGGACGTGGAGGGAAGTTAAGGTATCATTTATACCTAAAGGGGGAGGGGCGTTCCCCTGCACTACCCACATCCTACCGTCCGATCAGTCTAACGTCATTTCTCCTCAAAACAATGGAGAAAGTGCTAGACAATTATATTAGGAGCGGTACACTTAAGCGATCACCGCTGCACCCAAACCAACATGCTTACCAAGCAGGGAAGTCTACTACAACTGCCCTACATAGTCTTGTTCGAAGACTAGAACATGCGGTAGAGGATAAAGAGACAGCCCTATGTGCATTCCTAGACATCGAAGGAGCATTTGATAATACCTCCTTTGAAGCCATTGAGAACGCAGCTACCAATAAAGGAATCGAACCTTCCTTGATAAAATGGATAAAAGCTATGCTTGAAAGCCGGAGAATCACAGCTAACCTGGGGGAGGACTCTATAACAGTAGTGGCTGCTAAGGGATGTCCCCAAGGTGGGGTTTTGTCCCCTCTACTATGGTCACTGGTTATAGATGATCTTCTACAGAAGCTAACCAACTCCGGCTTTGAAAATCAGGGATATGCAGATGACCTGGTGATTATAATTAGGGGCAAATATGATCAGATAATCTCTGAACTGTTGCAGAATGCCGAAAACATAGTCTGCAACTGGTGCCAAAAAATGGGACTTCGAGCCAACCCGGGCAAGACAATAGTTGTTCCATTGACAAGAAAAAGGAAGCTTTGTTTGAAAGCACCATTTCTTGAGGGAACAACAGTGGAAGGACATGAAGGCATTAAGGGGAACGAGATTGCGGACCGCCTTGCAAAGGAAGGAGCCAAATCTCCGTTTATTGGCCCGGAGCCTGTCTTTGGACACCCAAAGAGTCACCTCCTGGCTCAGATCAGGCTTTGGAAGGACAGAACTAAAAAGGAATACTGGGAAAACACCCCGGGGCTGAGACAAGCGAAAAAATTTATAAAGTATTCGCAACAGAGGACAAAAGAACTCCTCATACTCAGCAGAAAGGAACTAAGGCTCATAACGGGCCTACTTACTGGGCATTGCCCACTTAGATACCATCTCAAGAAGATGGGTAAGGTCGATGATGAGACCTGTCGATTCTGTATGGAAGACGATGAAACTGCTGAGCATATACTATGTGATTGTGAAGCTCTATGCCGCATAAGGCTAAGACATCTAGGAAAGGCATTTCCACTGCCTGAGTATGTTGTTAAAATGGCCCCCAAGGACATTATAGGTTTCATTAAAGACCTTAAGTTCGAATGGGCGCCCTAGGGCGTTTAGGGGTAATGTCACAAAGATCTCCTAGGTCGCAGTGGCAGGATGAGAGACGGGAGTCCTGTCTGCGTCCCCCGGAATAATAATAATAAATAATAATAATAAATGTCTCGGTTTTCTTATCTAGTTTTATGTTATCTGTGACCAGACCAAAGAATATTTGTAGCATATTACCAGACGTGCGGTAAGAATATCGACATACAACTGATTAGAATTAGCGAATTTACTTAACTCTCTGACTTAAGTAGCACAAGATAAAACGTATTCACGATGATGAAATTTGTCTGACCTTGTATAGCAAATCAATAAAATAACTTAATTGATTGGAAAAATTACAAAATTTAGCCCAGGCTAAATTATTAAAGCGGCAAGCCCAAACTGAAATTTCCTTGACCTTGACAGTATTCGTGGCGAGGATCATGGTACAAAGATAACACGGTATGGCCGATTAGACAGCAACTTATTGTGTTACTACGTCATGAGGAGACAATGTCAGTTACAGCGAATTTATTTTGAGTTTTTCGTATTTTATTGACTGAAAGACGTTTTGAATATATTAAAATGTTTAATAAAACATTAGTTTCTTCGTTTAAATCAATTCGGGAAAAGTAATTATGTTCTAGTGGGAAAGCAACGATTTTGCAAATAGACAATGTTTTTCAGTTTGATAAGGACGATTGAAATTGAGTCGAACAAATTTGTGACATATGTCGCCAAATGAGGCAAGCTACAAATTGACAGATAATTCAGCCATACCTTATTAATCTTTGTAACATGGGCGCGGACTATAGCTGCATACGCGAAATATTTCAGTGCACAGGTGGAAGCTCTTGACGGGAATGTTGAATAAAGTGAAGTCATACTAAAATCATTTTATGAAATATGAATATTTCAGTAATTTTTTCCATATTGAATCCAATTAAAATATATACTCACATTGATCCCTCAAAGCCGGTTAGTCAAATATAAAATTGAATACATTGCTTAACACTATCACGTGATTCAAGCCGCTCCATACAAAATCTGACGTTGGTGACGAAACTGTTGTCTCTGTAGTAGAGTTGATTGAGTCCCAACTCGAAGTCAAGGAGCTAATGGTAGACATATACAAAAGGCACCAAACAGAAGGCAAAAAGAAGACTGGCAAATCGACAGAGAAACGCTTACAAACGTTCACTGAGTATTGGAAAGAGTTCCAAACTCGACATAGGTCTATATAAAGGAGAGTAACAAAAGAAGATCTCCAGCTAGAATATTTCACCAAAGAAATATTTAGTGATGTTAGGGAATACTACATTGAAAAGGCAGCAAGCATGGAAGAGGACATAGACAGACTAACACCATCTGTCAGTAATCCTGCCCATATAAAGACAACATCTCCTAGCACAATCTCATGCAATAGCGAAAGACTTGCTAGAATTAAGCTGCCGACATTCATTGGAGAATATTCTACATGGATATCTTTTCATGATTTATTAAATTCAGTAATTCATAACAATAATAATTTGACAGACGTACACAAATTATATTTCTTAAAACCGAATTTAATGAAGTTGTTACACACAAGCATTTATACAAAAATTGCTTATCACCTAACCATATGATATCAAATTGCACAAGCAATAAAAGGTGTTATCATTCCAAGAAAATTCGCACCACATTGCTTCATTACGAGCAAAACCATCCGCATACAAAGTTACCCATTCAGCACATCAAAATTCCGATATGGAAGCAAAGCAATTCTCACCCACCGATAGAAATAATGAACAACAACTTCAAAATTGTCTAAACTCAAATCTGAAAAGGGCGCTTCTTTCTACAGCCTTGATTAACATCATAGCACCATCCGGAATCACAATGACATTCCGAGCATTAATGGATTCTAGGGCACAGGTATCCATTATAATCGAATGAGCCCATAAGGGGCTACGGCACTACACCCACCAACATCGCAGTAAAACAAGCAACTGTTACAATTAATTTCTTATACACCAAATTTAAAATAGAGAGCAACATGCTCATGATCAGAAAAATCACAGAGTTACTGCCAGCCCAATATATTGAAGTATCAGACTGGAGACACATCAGCAATCTAACTTTAGCAGATCCAACCTTCTCAATTCCAGGAGAAATCGATGTCCAGCAAAGGGCATCATGTGGGATTTCTACGTGGACGACCTAGTGTCAGGAGCTCATTCTCTCAGTGAAGCACAACAATTTCAACGAGAGCTTATTAATGTCCTTGCAAAGGGAACATTCAACTTACCAACCATAATGATCTACTAATAAATATATCATTGGATCATCGAGAATTAATAACAAACTTAGAATTTTCTGACCATTAGTGTCTATAAAAACTCCCGGCATTCGATGGCATCCAACGACAGACCTTCTCCTTTGAGGTCAATGTCCCCCAAAACTCTTATCCGAATTTTCATCTCTTTTTGATCCGTTGGGGTGTTTAGCTCCAGTTATAATCACAGCCAAAATATTAATTCAAAAACGTTGGCTCTCAAAATGTGATTGGGAGGATGCTGCACCCCCAGAGATATTAAGAGAGTGGAATCAATTCACAGAACGACTACACAACATACATAATATCCAGATCCCACGTTCGCTAGGCTACAAGCCTAATACAACTGATATTGAGCTCCACGGTTTCTGTGACGCCTCTAATTCAGCAGTTCTGTACTTAAAAATACATTAAAACTCTAGAATACAATTAATAACTGCAAAGTTCCCATCAAATCTGTATGTCTACCACGCTTCTCTACCGCGCTTGGAACTATGTGGTGCTGTCTTACTCTCTTGACTCATCAAAAAAGTCACTAATGATTTAGAACTAAAAAAAGCTAAACTCATAGTTTGGACAGACTCCAAAATAGTTCCTAAATGAGAAATGGGTACCTCTACATGAAGAGAAACAAAGATGATATCGAGATGAAAATTGATCATCTGGAGCAATTACAAAATTTAGCGCCCAATTCTATCCGCTCACACTGAATTGGGTGCTGATAGTACCGATCCTATAGAGCTGGAGCTGATATTTTATTATGTTTACCTTTGTGACAACTCTTTTCTGAATTTACTTTTTATTTTTGTTTTCTCTTTTCTGGATTTTATTTTTAATTTTTATTTTCATTTTTCTTCTGATAAATCAATGCTAAAATTTGCAGTTAATGTTACTCAGTTTTCATTTTTAAGTTTCACTGAATTTTTTTTTTCTTTTTACTAGTAATTTTACTTTTCTACGAATTGCTTTTTTCTTTTATAATTTTTCAATTTGTAGCCCTAATTATAATGAATAATCTCGTAAACATTTATTTTAGTGTGACTTGTGGCAGCTATGTAAATTTTCTTCATTAAACTTTTAGCTTTCTTTGTACAGAGCTCGATACAACTTATTTTTCTATTTTTCTTTTCTGCTTCACTGATGGAGGTATATTCACTTATGAGTTCGGTTAATGGTCTGTGTGAGTTGGAGAGGGTAAGAGCTGTATTTAATATACTATGTGGATGCTCTCCTGAGCCTACGGAATAAATGTGTTTTGTCAGATTTTTATCAATTCTAATATTCATGCTATCCTCGTTAGCGAGCATGCCTGCAGGATCATGTACCGTCGTCTTTCGTTGCGATACCTGGTTTTAATCTATTCCGAAATGATAGGTTAAGTTACAGAAGAGGTGGTGTTGCGTTCTATTTGAAGGACAACTTAAAGGCTAAAATCGTAGATTCTTCATCGACTGGAGAAATAGAATTTTTATGCTTGTAGGTTAGATCTGGTTCTGGCAAATCTTTATTATCTGCCATGTATCGCCCTCCTGGTGTCTATAGTGAGCAGTCTGTTGAACAGTTTTCCAATGCGATGTCACACTTAGTACACAGTTACAATGATGTTATTATTGCTGGTGATCTCAATGTATACATCCTGATTGATAATGTGATGACTGATAAGTTCTTGCTGATACATACGGGGGCGCTCCACTTGAATGTGATAAATTCTTTGCCTACGTTTTTCAATTGTGCCAATCCTTCACTTTTTGATTTTGTCATGGTTACTAATGAGAGTAATATCCGATTTCACAACCAGCTGAGCCCACCAACTATACATGATCATGATATACTCTTTATGACTATAATCTCTCCCCGGAAGGTGGAAATCTTAACAAGACTTTCCGCTATCGTGATTTTAATCATCTTGATTATCTTAACCTGATAAATGTCACTAGATTAAATGATGTTTTCCTTCTTCCATCGGCGGCGCAGCAACTATGTAAATTTAATGAGATGGTCTCTTATTTAAATAAGCTGTGTTCTTTTGTTTACCTTGTTCTAGAACTCACGTATACTGGAGCGAACAATTTGTACTGTTCGGTTCATTTATAAATCTTCAATGAAAATCTATGAGGAGTTCTTCTGTGTACCTTTTGTTCTACTCTGTTCTGTGGACACAAAAGAACACAGCTATAATAAACATGTTTCACTTAAAGTCAAACGGATCCGTCCATATAGCAATCCATGGTTTTCTGATGGAATCCGCTTTCTCATTGTAGAAAGCTAGTTCTTAAATACAGTGGAGACGTCTAAATACTGAATACATCGTACACTCTATAAACAAGCTTGTAACGCGGTGATTTCTGCAATTAGGAGAGCTAATTGTGAGTATTTTTCTTCTAAATTTGATCCTAGCTTACCTTCCGAAAACCTTCTGGCGAAACCTGAAGCGAGCTTCCATTTATTCTGATGTTAACCCCAAATGTCCCTTTGATTCTGGGGACCTTAACCGGCACTTTACTTCAGGTTCAGCAATACATTTATTTATCAAACAACAACCTAATATGTCCTTTCTTGCTTTACATGAACAAAGTGTTTATTGCTTCTCTTTCCGGTGTCGACAATGACGAGCTTTTTCAATCGATATACTCCGTCAAGTCCCTTACTACTGGTTTTGAGGAAATAAATCCATGTTTTCTCAAGATATTACAGCCTTACATTTTTCCTTATATTCGGCAAATCATGAACACTTGTCTAACTACATCTCACTGCCCAGAAGTATAGAAAATAGCTAATGTTATTCCTATCGCGAAAAAAATGTTTCCCGCTGAACTGGCACACTACCGTCGCATCAGCATCCTCAGTTTTCTTGTCAAAGCCTTGCAAAAGCTTATGCAAGCCCAGATTGGTAAATTACGTATCATATAACGATCTCCTGGCGAAATATCAGTCTGATTTTCGGGCACGACACAGTTGTGAATCTGCATTACTCAACGTGACTAGGGACTTGGGATCGGCTATAGATGTTGGAGATCTTGGTATGCTGGTTTCGTTGGACTTCTCTAGGGCATTTGATTGTGTTGTACATGAGAAATTGCCACATAAGTTGTATGCAAACTTCTATTTCTCATCTTCTGCAAGTTTTCTCTCAGAAAGGTCTCAACAGGTGGTCATAAATGGAGTTCCAACTTCCCAAATGCATTTAACATATTGAGTTCCTAAAGGATAAGTCTTAGGACCTCTCATCTTTAATCTCTACATTGAGATTTATGTGATGTGGTACATGATGCACCTGTATGCAGCTGATATGCAGCTATACATATGTGGACCTTGTAGACTGATTGAATATATCTGCAGAATAAACGATGATCTTTCAGAAATTTTTAGATGGTCAAATGATAATCAACTGCTTCTTAACCCCAATAAATCACAATGCATTGCCCTCTCTAATTCTGATCTTATTATATTGGAACTAACTTATGTAAACTGTATGACCAGTTTGGGAGTGAAAATTAATTATCGTTTCGGGTGCTATGATCATATTAAATCTATAGTGGGTAAAATTTATGGTAGGTTGAGGAAGCTGTGGCCAGGGGCGGATCCAGCCCAGTAGATCTTCTGAAACTGTTTCACTACGCAGTAAATCTGTTCTACTTCACTTTTTGTGAAAACCAAAAAAATATCTGGAAGCGTTCAATTTGATAAGTTTAAGAACACAGCCCTTATGGCTAGCATCTTGGTCTTTGCTCCACTTTAGGTCATGGCTGTTGAAGCCTATAGAGAAAACAGCAAGTGTTGATACCTGTAAAATTCGTGTTCATAAGCGTGGCTTTTCTGGAGGTGTTTGAACAGAGCCTATTCGGGTAAAATCGATGGAAGGTTTGTTTTAATTGATAAGTCGATAAGTCATCGATGTAAAGACGGCTTGTTAGAACATTATCAAAGCAAATACTTATTTTATTTATAATCCGTAATTGGAGAAATTCTTCGAAACTACAAACGGCAAACAAATCATTTAAAGCAAAAAGTTTATTTTGGAATAATTGTTTTATTATTACATCTTTAAATGTGCAATAGTTTTACCAGAATACTTAGCCCATCAAACGTTAAATAAAAAGAAAATAAAACTGCTGATTGGGAAATTCTCAATCAGTAGGCATCTTAGAGAAATTGATTGGTCCGTCTGTTTTACTTCAAGGGATAATAATGAATGCATATTAGAAATTACATAGTAACATTCTAAGGCCGTTTACACATCGAAAAACGAAAACAAAACACTAAACGGAAAAAAACAAATATTGTCCTAAACTAACACATATTTGCCGCAATATATATAATAAAATACTGGATATTTATTCTAATTACAGTTTCAATGAAAAATAATCCATATTTAAAGCTTTATTTCAATTAAAACAAATTTTTATGTTTATTCGAACGAGAAACAAATTTTCGTTCCGAACTGTCAAGTATATTTTCTTTCCATACTGCGTTCCACACACGAACGAATATTCTTTTCGGTCGTACATAACCTCATTTCCGTTTATTTACATTTGATACAAACCCAACCCAACTTTTATTCGTTCGTTTTTGATATGTAAGCATAAACGAATTTTCGGTGTGGAGCCGTTTATTCGTTCGTTTTCGTTTTTCGATGTGTAAGCGGAGCGGCCTAAATCTTGGCCAGCGTGAATACATTCCGTATTCCTACAGCAAATCTCAAGAACAGTAAAATTGCTCTTGGGTTAACGATAAGTACAAACAATCAGTAAAAGCGAAAGATGGAGAATAGAAGAATATTAAGAAATTTTATTTTTAACGATTCTCAAATATATAAATACAAGAGCAAACAACAACCGTCTCCTCCAGGGTTTGAAACTGGCACCTTCCGCTTTGCGGGCGACTGCTGTTACCTCTGGGCTAACGAGACAGATGCTTTCCCTCTTGTATCTGTCTCGTTATCTCAGAGGTAAGAGCAGTCGCCCCGAAAGCGGATGGTCCCGGTTTCAAGCTTCAGACGAGGCGGTTGCTTTTTCCTCTTGTATTTCTGATTTAATTTACAATCGTTAAAAATAAAAGTTTTTAAAATTCTTCTATTCTCCATCTATGACAGATTCTAAATATTTTAAGTTCCATTCCCACATGGGAAAATTAAATAAAAGCGAAAGTGTCTGTTTTCCGTACCTATCAATTGCATCTATGACTAGAACTGAAACAAGTCTACAAGGCTGCACCTTACAACCATCGATCTTGGGTTGTACTCTAGACTCGTACATAAAGGGTAAAGCACAAATTTTCCTATACAATCTTACTCGTTCAGGTGAGCCGGAGTATCTATCTTGTAAAGTCAAATTCCTGCAATCCTTGAGAGGGCATAACTTTTGATTGCACGTTTGAATTCATCCACCCTAGACGGATCTTACTTTGTCCAGGTGTCACGCCTTTGGAATTTCTTAACTCCTCATGCACAGAGTGCTACTTCCATCGGTGAATTTAAGAAACTATTAATATAATATTATTTTTATAATTTGCAAATTACTAAGCCGATTGTGTCGAACTCTTTTAATTTTATTCTTATTTTCCACTATGTTTATTAATTTGTTTGATTCTCCTTTCTTTTCTTTCTATTGTGTTTTATTTTCTAATGTATTGTAGGTATTTCAATTTATTTTATAGTTTATTTCGTTAACCTAGCCGTACTTTATAAGATTTTCAATCTTGTGTACAAATTCGAAATAAATGATTGAATGATTGATTATTGCAGAAAGAGAAATTATTCTTCTGTGGAATTGAGGAAATTACCAACATAATATTTCAAAACTGTCAAACTGTTTACCTTTTTGCGTTTATCATGAATTTCATCTTCAATGTGTACGAAAAGGAATCTTATGTCAAATAAAACTTCTCTTGTATCTTTCTTTTCTTCCATTTTTAAAATCTTTCTTTTCGAAAAAACTAAACTTTCCATCCTTTAATAAAATAAAATATTTCATTTTCCCATGAAATGATGAAAACACTTTCTATTTACGACCGTTCTTTATAAGACTAGAATTACACCCCACAAGCAATTCTTAAATCATAAATAATTATTGTCCATTTGTATTCAGGAAAATGTTTACAAAATCCCTCCAAATTTACTCAGTTATAATATTCTTGTACCTTCCGGTGACATTGGTCAAATAAAATAGACCTTTCGCAGGGATTGTTTTTTAATTTTATTTTCTTGGAAACCTTTTTAATTGTCCTGCTGTGTAGAGGACAAAAATTGACAATTTTACTTCAACTTTTATTAAGCTGGGTCGAAGGTCTCTGGGCTTTGTCCCCATGGTACATATAGCTTAAGAAGGATTTATTTTGTATTTAAAAAAAAAATATCAATTTTTTTTTTCTGACAGATTGAACGGAGAAAAAGCTTTTATAGACAATATCTGTCCTTAAAATTTGTGTTTATTCAAAATCAGCATAAAATTGACAAATTGGAAGATTTCTATGTAATGAGCAAAGTTTAAGGGTGAAAGTATGTTCCACGGGGGTCACTTGAATTAGGCATGATAAATTGATTTGAAGACAGAACATTTTAGTGAATGGAAACATTTTTCAAAGACGTATTTCAAGAACAATTAAGTGTCTTCCAAGGAACTTTGTAATTAGTGGAAATTTTTGAAACATAATTTTTGGTGAAAGGTGTGAAAGTCGGAAAAACTGAAACTGTGTAGACATTCAATATACTTGAATTTATGAAAATTATAATAAAGGAAAAAGATTGGATTATTAAAAGTTGCTATTGTTCTATTATTTTTGTAGTTTGACCATTTGTTTTCTACTTAGATACTACGTATTTACGCGTTTACGTATGTAATTGCAACTTTACACACGGCATTTTCATATCAATAGTAAATATTTGGACACTGCCTGAGAACGCCCCTCGTAGAAAGCTGAAATTGTGTACACAGCGTTTTCATAAAAATAGTAAATACAATTTCAAACATGAACTACATCCCCTTTTTAGTATTGCCATACAATGCTTAGTTTATTCTGTTTATTTAACTTTTATTATTATTATTATTATTCTTAGACCAATTACAACTTTTCCTCTTATTTGTCATTGATCTAGATATAACAGTGAATTAATTTGCTAAAGTTTCACATTAACAATCACAGGACGTTCAATTGAGGGCAATTAGTAAGAGAAATATCGAAATATTTTTCATCATAATCTCCATTTCTAATGTGATAAAAAGTATAACTTAATTTAAAGAAAGACAATATCAAAATGCGCAATAGAATTTCGTTATGTACAATAGCGGTGGGTGGGCAAACGGTACTTAGTGATCCATCTCCATAAGGTGCTACGGTTTGATCAATTATACTACATATGTTTCATATTGCGTCTTTCTGGGAAAAATATAGGAATTTTTTCCATACTTTTATTAAATTAGCCTGGAGAAATTAATAGAGACGGAAGAATTTAGGCGTCGGAGAGTTTTTCAAAATTGACGAATAAGACAAATAATCAATCGCCGTTGTTCTTTACTTGTGATAGTAAGATATATCGAATAGAGCAATTCACAGTGAGCGAGTACATCAAAAATATTCCTGTCAGAGAATTGAAAATGAAAAGAAAGGTCTGTCGATTACGTCCAAACGTAACCAAATTTAATTTGTCTACGAAAATGAATGCAACTGGTTATATAGTGTGGTTATGGCCCAATATAAGGACGATTCTTCAAGCAGCTAATGGGCGCATTGTAGTGAAATAATTAGCAATTGCAAAATAGTAACCACGCATGGTATTGTTCTGCAACTGTCGGTTATTTCGCGGATTAGCTCAACAGCTGGCTGCGATGAACGCCTAGTGGAGCAATCGACGATTACGACAACAATTAGGGAGACCGCACACTGCCGAGTCAATTGATTGTCCAGTCAGCGACTGGTCAGTTGACTTGTCACCGACTGATTGATTTTTAATCGTTGCTGATTGACTATCGTAGCATGTGCGCATATTGCATCGTCTTCTGCCAACTTTAATCCAGTCGAAGACGATGAGTTAGAGTGGTATTTCGACTTTCGTTAAAATTTCACAGTGTTGTTGAATACTAGGGAACTGATATAAGAATTGCTATATGAAACATAAACCCTGTAGTAATTTACTAGTGGTTCAGGAGAAGGAGAAGAAGAAGAAGGATTTCAAGATAAAGGATGTGGAAAAATCCATCCTTTCGGAGCATAACCATAATTACTTAGATATGAATGTTTTTGAAATATAATAAAATTAACCGAACTTTACTGAAAAGTTGAAAATTACATCAAAGCTTTAAGATTCCTAAATTGCTGGCAGCTTCGAGGAAATTCACAAATAATACGATTGTTTTCACTTTCAATTTTCAGGATGTTCTCTTCAGAAAAGCAATAAAATATCACCCCGTAAATATTATATGTAGACCCCTTTTTAACGACCCCTTTTAACCCCTTTATTACGATTAAACAAAAGAAAAACCTTTACTTATGACGGCAGCAATCAACAATAATCAACTGATTGATATTAAGGTTGCTGATGCAGACTGAGCACGACAGTCGGTTCGATTCAGTCAGTTGCCAGTCGTCAACTTCATTCTGATTTTTTAATTGCTGACTGACGTAAAATAGAGCAGTTTGCGGTACCGAATGCTGTTCCGTGTAACGAGCAAGGTCTACTGACTTTTTAATCACCGACTACAGTCAGTGATTGTGCAGTGTGCGGCCTGCCTTAACCTCGCATGGTAATTATTATGTAAAGCGATTGCTTACTACTAAGCGAATCAGGTGCTGCAACCGATAGAACAAATGACAAGGTTGTTGTCGTTTGTTTACATCCGCGTTGTGAACAAAGAAAGCTTACTTCCGAGTATAGGTTTATAAAAGACCAATGACTGGTCTGTCGAGTGCCTGTAGTGTTCTTAGCCCGTTAGTTATCAGTCATCGTAGTATCATGTTTCGGTTCGGGTTAGTTGTGAAGTATTAAGATAAGTGAGTGTTGTGCAAAATAAAGCTTTCTGTCTAAAGTAATTCGTGTGTTATTATTTATTGATTGTGTGATTGTTTTGGGACACGACAGTGTTAACTCGCGTATTATTGATTTGTATTCGCTATAATATTTTCTTAAGTACGTTATCTGAAAAATATTAAATTTTTGGTAATTATTATCTATAGGTGGTGCTTGTGTAGAAGCACGAAACAAGAAATAGGAAAGCGGTAAACAATCTACTCCTATAACGACAATATTAATGTATGCTGTCCCAGCAAACCAAATTTTCCGATTTCCTTTCGAAGTCATAAAATAATGCCGGAAAAATCTTCCAATTTCAGAATCGATTTCGGCCAGAGTTCATTTCGAAAAAAGTATGAAGTGGTTGACAGGACTTCGTAAGGGAAATTAGTTACGACTTGGGTAAGAAAAGTGTGTATAATTTCGAAAAGCTTCTTTTCCTACAAAAGCTTACATAACTCTGGCAGTGGCGTGGTGGAACTCATTTCTGGGTGCCGTTGTCACATTAGTAGGCGAAAACGAAACGCTGGATCCAAAAACTAATTTTGCTACCATGCAACAACGAATATTCTCCATTAAACTTTTCTTTTCTTATTGTTTTATATTTCCGATATTTTAATATAAGTTTAGTTGGAAATATTGGGTGTTGCAAGGTAGCAAAATTAGTTTTTCGGTTCAGCGTTTTCGTCTATTGATGTAACAACAGCACCCAGAAATACGCTCCCACCACTAAAACTCAAAGTAAAAATCATAGTTTATTTTACAAAAATTTGTACTTCGAAAGTATAAAACTTACGGTTTTTTTTTTATATTCCACTTTCAGTATTTTTGTCATTTATTTAACTTTAAAAAAACACACACACACACACACACAGTCTATAAAACTTATAAACGTATCGGAAGAAACCTTAAATGGAAAGGTATGCTCAAAGCCATTCACAAGCACATCAAATTGCATTAAGTGTAGAAAAAATAAGCCTAGTAGAATCACCAACATGCCGATGGTAATAAGTTCCATTGCAGCGAGGTTTATCTCGACATAGTGGGCCCGCTACCAGAAACGAATAAGGGAAATAAGTACATACGTACCCTACTGGATGATTCAACTAAAGTTTTCGATTGCATACCGTTGACTAATGGAGAGACTACCACGGTAGCCGAGGATTTTACAAATTAATGATGAAGTATAAGATACCAAAAGCTGTCGTCTCTGATCAGGGAGCAAATTTCACCAGTAATTTGTTTAAACGACTTTGCGAACTATTCAAAGTGAGGAAGTTGTTGAGAACAGCCTACCCTCCACAGGAAAATGCCACTCTTGAAAGAGCACACGGATCCCTCATTGAGTATTTGAGAAGTTTGGTGGACGAAAATGTTACTAAATGGAACCAATGGCTCGAGGAAGCAGTCCATGTTCAAAACCATTCAACTCATGTTGGTGGGAAACATGCACCCATGGAGGCTCTACGGGGATTTTAACACCCGCCACCCAACAATCTAAAACGACAGCCTGAATCCATCTATAACTATGACGATTTTGTAAGCATTTGTAGAAGGAGAATGGAAATACTGCATAAGCGTGTTAGGGAGGAGTTTCTGAAAAGCAAGCTTCAGTCTAAGGAATATTACGATCAAAATATCTGTAGCATTATACTGCATGTAGGGGAGCAAGTCTTACTAAGAAATGCAGTTAAAAAGAATAAATAATTATATTATATTATTATTATGCACGATCCAAATTGGTCGGAAACTACGAAGTGTGCATAATAACAGGTTAAAATTATTTTAGTTAAACATAAATTATATCCACGATTTTGGAGATTAGCAGATATTAATTATTACTTCCTTATTACCCACAGGGAACATTAATATGGCTGTGGGCGACAATACATCTAGCAAACTCCCAAGCTGCTATAGAGACTCTCACCCCCACATTATTAACCGCTGCGAAGACACAGTGGAACGTCTCTGTCACGTACAAAGAAGCACCGAGGAAAGAGACTCGTGTTAAACGTGGATAATAGACTTAGATCGGCAGGTAGATAAGATTAAGTATTCTTAATCTAAGAGATACAAATTTTTATTTATTAAATCGAAGTAGGCGGTCATTAGCAAGTATAGTAGGCAGGTTTTCAAATTTCTTATTTGGTACTATGGATGATAGGGATGCTCAAACCATTTACAAAAAATTAAAAAACCTTGACAGCCAAAATTCAGAGAACATATATTTAATGACAAAACCAGTCAGCATAGTGAGGGCAAAATTTAATGCCATTGACAAAACTTTTCAAGACATAAAGCATTACAGTCTAGACGAACGCTTTAAATATTTCATAGACCAAGTACAGAACTCCACAGACGAAATTAAGACAGAACTCAAGTCGGTCCACATTAAAGCCGACACAAATGTACTTCTTATATGTATTCCACACCAACTCTAGCAGATACATCAACGTCTAACAGACGTATATATGGTAATATATGCTCTACTTCAACACTCATTACATCCTTTAATTTTATCCGCAAACGATTTAGTCCAAATTTATAAAAAAATCAGTGCGCAGGGTATGGGAAATATTCTTCTAGATTTTAAATTAGTAAGTCATATAGTTCAAGTAGATTCCGTCCAGAAAGGAAAAAAATACTTTATCAGAATTACACTTCCCCTACCAGAAGACACTATTTTCACAATAAACAAAGTCTTCTTGCTACCCACACCGATCTCACTGGCGCAATCAGCTACCTTAGATATCGAAGCAAATGATTTTTTTAGTAATACAAAAGCGCGGAGATATGTAGAGCTATCCAGTGCAGATTACTGGAAACACTGCGACTAGACGACCTCTGCTAGTGGCATGATACACATTTGTTTCCAAACCGTCCCAAGGGAATAAGTTTCAGTAAATCTAACTGTCTCATGGGTTTGTTCAACAATTCCTCGCCGGGACCCTCTCCTTGTACCTACAGAGTTATGGAAAAGGATATGAAATTATTTACAAAAATGGTTATACCGAACTCTTGGCTATTTGTAGCCATGCATACATTTACACTAAATGAACACGAGATACCCTATGAGAGTAGTGTCAGCAAATACACCAACCTGAGCTGCAAAATCTCCCCAAAATCAACATAGAAGAGATGTTTAGGGAAACCCCACAAGTAAAATTCGGAAGTAAAACAGGTCTAAAAATAAATACCTCCGGAAATCACAATAAAGGGCTCTTGAAGAACTACAACAAGAATTGCGGAAAACTATAGAAAAAAGGGAACGTGAAAAACTTAGTATACAAACATATAATAACACTGGAATTATGGTAAACTAAATTCCGTGATCAGAATAAAGCATCTGTCCAAGCCCCCAAGATACAAATCCAACGCAGGCAAACCTTCACTATGAGTAGAGTTGACATACATACCCTGGACAACAAGAAACCCTCAGGCAAAAGTTAAAATGGGAAACAGCCACCCATACATGAAATTCACACCGTCTCTAATCAAATCCCAGAAACGGTCGAGCCAAACCCAAACATTAATCAAACAATCACACCCCATCCTAGTATTGAAAATTCGCGTTCATCAAACGACCCAAGCGAATCAAACCTTACCGGTTTGAACAAATTATCACTGCCTATAGAGAAATTTGTTTTATTACTTCATTGTTTAACAACTTTAAATTGCTTTTATTTTTTTCACGACCCTTAAATTGAAGGAATTAAAAGCCGTAGTCATCAACATTAAAAAAAAAAAAAAAAAAAAATTATATACATATTACATGTAATAATAACGCTCAGTATGTACAATGTCAAGTTAAAACAAAAAGAAAGACGGAAATTTGTGACGTAGGTAAGAAATTTGACCGCTAATCCAAGAAAAACAAGAAGTTTGTTAGTAATAATTATTTCATATATGTGTATAGCATTTTTAAAGCTTTAATTTTATGTAATAATGATTTTTCTTCGTTTATCAACTATATGTACGGTAACTGCACCAGTAGTCGTCCACAACCCAGTAGTCGGCCACTTTGCTAGAAAATTTTAAATAACAAAAGATAGACATGACATTTTTCTTAAAATTAAAACCCTGTGCTCTCTTTAATGTCCTCACATACATAAAAAATTATTTTTATGCATAAATATAATCATAATGGTGAAAGTAAGACAATCATTTACCTTCAGTCTTTTTTCAAGTGAAGAAGTGGTATTTTTTAAATATAAATTAAGAAGTCGTGTAACCATAATCCATGAATATTTTATTCTCTGTAAGTTTTTCGTATACTATTGCACCATTTGCACATAATTAACAGCTTAGAAATTCATTTTTAAAATATTTAAAAAGTCAAAGATGTCTCTAAAAGTTAGTTTTTAGGGTGGCCGGACTACTGGAGTATATTTCCAGGTAAATTCCAGTAGTCGGCCAGGGGTGGTCGAATACTGGTACACAGAAATATTTCCGTGTTCCAGTAGTCGTCCAGTATGTCAGGAATTAATAAATAGTAAATAAGACAGGGACCGTAACTGTTATGGGATTTATTGAAAAAATCTTGAAATAATAGTTAAAATTTAACTTTTTTTTAGTTCTATGTAACTGTTATAAAAGACTTTTAAATTTTTAGATCATAAGATAATAGTTATTTATTAAATGTATTTTTTTTCTGTTACCGAAGATTTTATTTATTTAAGTCTTAACAGTCCCAAAGGAGTTGTAGTTTTTTAAGTGTGATAATAACAGTCTTAGTAGTCTTTTGTACTTTTAGCTCAGTACTAAGAGTTATCAAAGACTTTTATTAATAAAAGTTTCTTCATAAAACTCCCATAAGACTTTTAATTTTTTAGTTTCAAGTTAACTGTCTTAAAAGACCTTTATAAATTTCAATCAGTCCATTGCTGTTACCAGAGACTATTATTTATTTAAGTGCTATGATAAAAGTCTCAAAAGACTTTTATCTTTTCAATTTTTCGATAACAGTCTGATCGGGACTTTTATTTTTTACAGTCAGTTATAATAGTTATAGAAGATTGTTATTTATTTAAGTCTCATAATAGTTCTCTTACATTCTTTAATTGTTGCAGATTTTGGTATTTGCTATTTTAGTATAAAGAAGGACATAGAACAATAAAAATATTAAATATCAGAACTATCTATTGTTTTAACCATTAGCACCCTGGGTTGTATATGTATCCACACTAATATTTCACCTCTTTTCTACAAAACACTAACATTTCTCCCATAAAGTTTTATGTGGAAAAACTAAAACACTAGGAAACCATACCCGCCATATCTCTACGTATTTTAAAGACATCTTTGAAATTGTTTAAACATTTTTGACATACTTATGTTAACCATTCCGCTATCCGAGTCAGACTACACGTTTTAATAAACTTGGCGCTAATGCGTTAATTTACAAAAAATTGGAAATTTTTAGTAATTAAGACCGGAATGCCCCATTACAATAAGAAAATATCAATATGCAACTTATTTTATTTCACTTTATAGGAGATACGTTACATTTAATAATTACTGGAGCGTGCATTGGAAAATAATATGGGGCCTAAACGTGAAATCCATCAATATAAAACAGAAGATCTTCTTTCTGCTATTGCCGAAATCCGAACTGCTAAATCAACAATACGAAGTGCAAGCAAAAAGTTCAAAGTTCCTCGATCAACAATCCAAGATCATCTTAATGGGAATGTTGCGGCAGGATGTCAAAAAATGGGTCCAGAAACGTACTTAACAAAGATGGAACAAAAGCGAATTGTAGACTGGTGTATTACCTGGCTAATTGTGGCTTTCCCCTTAGACAAAATGATTTACTGGTTACTGTTCAGAAAATCATAAAAGATGACAGTAGGACAACACCTTTCAAAATGGTCGACCTGGGCGTAAATGGTATTCCTCTTTCATGAAACGACATAAGGAAATAACATTAAGGCAACCAGAAGGACTTACAAAGGGTCGTGCTGTAGTCACAAGAGTACATTCAAAAGTGGTTTAGCGAGTCAGAGGAATATATTAACGACAATAATTTAGAACGAATCTTTCTGGATCCACGTCGTATATTAAATGGGGATGAAACCGGTTTCAGCTTATCCCCGAAGTCAGGTAGAGTGATTGCTCCTAAAGGGTGGAAAAACGTTTTTAGGGTCAACCTAGGCAATGAGAAGGATACTGTTACAGTTTTAATTGTGTTTAATGCCAATGGAGAAATGCTTCAACCTATGGTTGTGTTTCCATTTGTAAGACTTCCAAGAGATGTCGCTATGAGCGCGCCACAGAATTGGATTATCGGGAAGTCAGAGACAGGATGGATGAGAACGAAAACGTTCTACGAATATGTAGCTAATACAGTTGATAGTTGGATTGAAGACAACGGCATACAACGTCCAGTTCTTCTATTTGTAGATGGTCACAAGTCTCATATGTCAATGGAACTGAGTGAATTTTGCTTTGAACACAATATAATTCTGTATGCATTGCCTCCAAACACGACTCATTTAATGCAGCCTGCCGATGTAAGTGTCTTTAAGTCACTTAAAGATGGATGGAAGGAAACAGTTAATAGTTGGATTTCAAGCCACCATGACATAACAGATAAAAGCTTAACCAGAACGACATTTTGTCCAATACTGGAATCTGTGCTAAAAAAAGATGGTTTAGTTAATGCTATGAAAAATGGTTTCCGAAAATGTGGCTTGTATCCGTTTGATCCATCAGCTGTAGATTACAGTAAATGTATTCAAAATACTATTCAAAATTTGGATGTGGTGGATACTGCTATTTCTTCTACAATCATGTATGAAAAATTTTCTTCTGCCGAGCATGTATAAGTTCATTAAGATACAAATTTTCGGAAGCTGGTATTAATACCGATAAAGTTTTGGAAATAATTCAAACAGCGAAAAATGTTGATAACCATCAGGAATTAGATGAACCAACCTGCGCAGCAAACCTTCCCATTCTCTTTAAAGATTTGACGCTCGGTACCTTGTACAATTTAACTTCGGAAGGCACACTTGTTCCGTCGAATAGAAAACCTTACAGTATTGCCAGTTCAACATTTACATCATATCTCGAATCAACACCGATCCTTGTTCACCCGTCACTTACATATCACAACCCGGCTGAAGAATCTACAGTACCCCCGGACTTAAATTTTGATGACCTAACACAAACCTTACAAACGCAAGGACTTCTCAATACAACTAGAACTATGGAAGCAAATGCTCAAGAAAAACTCGGCGAATCAAATCTAACAACAGAACAATTGTTTAGAAATGTAGCAGGACCAAGTGCAGTACATATAGGAAATTGTACGTCACGTAGTAGAGACCGCGCTTCATCAAATTTAGAAGAACGTGTTACAGAAATAAAAACATCCTGCTTCCCCAATCTGGAAAAACATTTTTATTTTCCCAAACCTTTAAAATTTGCAAGGAAAAGGACAAGTAAAGTTAAGGAACCTAGTGCTATATCGTCTAATGAATGGAGACAATTTATATTGAACAAAGAGAATGAGAAAGAAGAAAAACAACTGGCGATTTTACAACGAAAAGAAGAAAGAATCCGAAGAAGAAATGAGAAAATAAAGATAGTAGCTAAGCGACGAAAGGTTGTCAAGAAAAAATAGGAATAGGGCATCTTGTAATGAAAACCTAACAGGCGACATCGAAAAAGATCAGCTCAAAAATATGGGCTGCGATGAATGTCCAAGATGGTTTTATTTAAAATGTTCTAAGTTTGCAGGAATATCCTATAGTTTAGTTTATAATGAAGCCTTCAAATGTAACAAATGTTATTGCCGTATCAATGATTATTTTTAAATTTGTACTGAATTTAGTTATTTTTAAACTCAGAAGAAGTTATATTTTTAACTAACGTAAAAAATTGTGTTTTCATTTCGACTAATTTTTTTTTTAATATGAAAAGACATAAACTGTAAATTTTCATAATCTAAAAGTATGAATGAATATGAAAAGATGAATTACGAAGAATTCAGCATTATAAGTTTTTGTTATATAAGAATCATTTACAGTTGCTTGCTTGCCATGTTAATTCTTTTCTGTCTTTATGGAGTAATTATGATCTCAAATTTTCTTATGGCCGACTATTGGAACAAGCATGGCCGATGAGTTGAACTTAGTGGCCGACCACTGGAAAACTAGTAGACCCTTAGAATTTCCTTTCTCTTTTTTCAGTTGTCATTGTCTTCTTCTTTCATTCTCAGCTTTTGTATTGTAAAGCTTTTATTCTGTGTAGAAAATTACAAGTTGATAGACTTGCATAAAAATTCACTTCAGGAATATCCTTTGAGCGTGATATTGCTCTTAAATGGCCGACTACTGGTAAAGTTACCCTACATTAATTAAGAAGAAAATAATAGAGACTATGGCAACTTAGATATTAATATTAGGGTTAGAAAATTAGGGTAGAAAAAAATGTTAAAACAAATAATAATATGTTATAATATGCATTTTAAACAGAACAGAATTATAATGGTCTAGAGCTTCTCTGTCACGACAACGGCGTCTTCGCAAGGGGGAGGAATGTTGTACAAATATTGTAGGTCGAACGCAATGCAATGTGATGACACTTATTAGCTGCGCAATTTCATGGTGACCTATTAAGCGCCGCTATGAATTGTGTTACTATGAGGTAATCGCAATGCATTTGCGGAACTAAATTAAATATATGTAATCACATCACAGTGACCACGAATTTCAGCGGCATTGTTTTGAAATTGTACACCTGTGGTCAGTGAGTAAGAATTATTGCTCAATGGCCCGAGTAGTATAAATTAATTATTATTGGAATTGCAAAAAGCAAAAAAGTAAGCGACGAGGCAAAGTTAGGCGAGTAGAAAAGTTGAGTTTGTTCTGCCCATTCGCGCGGTGATAAGTATCAGATTACTCGCCATGATTTTATAGTTAAAATATATAAACATAGATATAAAAAACTTACTCAAACAGATTTTGTGCTTATTTCGGCTGTATCAATTTACTTATATCAAATTGAGTGTTAGCAAGATAATAAATGATTAAATCAAGTGGTGTTGTATCAATAAATTGGTCAGAGTATAAATGAAGTAGTGTGTATTAACGAGTCGAACACCGTGCGGATTGGTACTGACAAGTGCAGAGCATCTCCAGTGTTGAGCAGGTAAAGCACCAACAAACTCTTATTAGCGTCTTAAAATACTAATTTTAAGGTGGCAAGAATAATTGTATGTATGTATGTACATGCAATTCGACTGGAAGGATTAAGGCTGTGGACATACGAGGAAGAAAAAGACACTGTATACCGTGAGAGTGGAATGTGTGCCTTAATAATAAAATGAAATTTATGCATTATGGCATTTTATTATAATATGAAAGAGTGAGATTTAAATGAAATTGCAATTAAAATGAATCCAATTTGTGTTTTCATGGTCAAATTATGATACATCAATTTATTGATCTATTGACCTTATTGTTGTGATTAGGGTCGTTGGACAGATGAGTCACAACACCATACATATTTGCAGTTAAATTATTATAGGGCATACTAAAGGTGATCTAAATTCAGTCTTTTGCAAGTTCCATCGAATTTGTTTTTTTTTTTAATTTTAATTAAAAACCTTAATGCAGAAGTGCACATTTTTGTGCAGAACAGAAGAGAAAATTTCACTTCTTAGATTGGTTTTCTCTATCTTAATATATTTTTATATGTATGCATCTATACAGTTATGCTAATCCTGTAGAGTTATATACATATAGATGAGAATATTTTATTAAAAAGTTTCACTATATTGCCTCCAAGGTAACCATCGCAGCGATAGAATATTAATTAAAACTTGCGACATGCTGAATATTAATTGAATTTTAAAATGAAGATTTGATTGTCGCTACTACTTAAAGAAAAATTAAAATAAAAAGCTCTTTAAAGTATAATTTTAATATGCGGTTAGTAGAAGAATTTTCCATTTTACAAATTTGAGAATAAGATTTGAAGTTGTATTAATTATATGTAGGGACCTTCTATGGTAAACTGACTTTTATAAAAATAAAAAATAAATACTTTTTTCTTTCTTTGTTTTTGTTTTTGTCATTCTCATGAATGTTTCAATAAAGGAACTTTATAAAACTGCTACCCGAAGTCCCTCTTGGCATCAAAAGGTATTTTCAAAAATCATCCAAAGGAGCATTCATAAGAATGGATATGCAGTTATGCATGAAATAATTTGGGATGAATTTATTTTATCTGAATATTTTGAATGTGATGTTATTTCTTCATGACAAATTAATTGAAAGGAATAAATGTTTAAAAGACTGATTGTGCTTTTTTAGGAATTTTTGTTTATTTCGCCGTTACTGCAGTTAGTTTATACATTATAGGTACATGCATTCAATACTTCTACTCTTACGATATAATTAGACATTTTACCGTCACATGACAACGAAACAGAAGTAATCACAGGTAGATCTTCTTGTTACACCAATTTCATTTTAATAATTATTAGTTGAAAAATAATAATAGAAAAATTCGAACTAAAAAATAAGCCGAAGAATATATTAAATGAAATTATAATAGTTGAGGGATAACTAATAGAGTTGTCCATAGCTATCTATCTAATTATAGTATTCTGAAGAAGCATTTGAGTTGTTACATGCCAGTTATATGCACTCTTATAGCTTATTGAAAATTTATATTCGAATAGAGAGGATATACAAAGTTTGTAGTTGTGAAAAGGTACCCTGTTTTATAGAATTTTTAATTGCCCGGCTTTGCAACATCTACTATTCGCTTGGGGCAAAGCGAATCGCGTCGAATTCAATGCACCAAAGACCCAAAGCTGTCTTATTTCATTAAAACAAGATCATAACTTAACCACACCCGTTTCTTTTGATGGAGCATTAATTTCTGATTCACCGTCACTAAGCATTCTTGGCATTAATATTTCCAGTAAGTTAAACTGGACAGATCACATCTTCTCTGTTGCCAAAGAAGCATCGAAATGTCCGGGATTTCTGAAAAGGTGTAAGAAATATTTCAGCCCGTCAAATCTAGCGCTCCTCTACAAGTCCTACATTAGACCTAGAATGGAATACAACTCCCATATATGGGCCGGGGCTGGTCGCACAGCCTTAGCTTCATTGGATATTGTCCAAAAGAGAGCCTTCAAGCTCATTGGCGATTTGGCAATAACTTGTCATATCGACTCTCTCGAGCACCGCCGCAATGTTGGATGCCTTTCGCTCTTTTATCGCTATATGCATGGTCAATGTTCTGATGAAATATCTAGTCTAATCCCTTGTAGAATGATTCCTGCACGCAATACTCGCGCTGCAAACCGCGCACATCCTTTAACCCTTCAAAGTACTTTCGGCCGTACAGTAAAATTGCGTGATGCTTTTTTATCCCGAACAGTGCGAATGTGGAACAGCTTACCATCTTTTGTTTTTCCCCCGGCATACAATCTGCGGAAGTTTAAGGGCGACATACATCGGCACCTCCGCCACTCTCCTCATATCCCGTAATCCTTTCCCTATCTCCTTCCTGCCATGCTGTGCTTTGCATCATAGGGTATCCCCTGAGCTTGGCTTAATAATATAAAAAAAAAGAGAAAAAAAAATCTACTAGAGCTCACTCTAAGCATATTGCCCAGCTCTCGGTATACTATATGTAGAACATCGTTTTTGTTAGGACCAAGCTTTTGTAGGCAGCTGAATTATATTGATGCTCCATCTAGCAATGAATCTATTAAATTTTCTAATGTCCATTGTACTGAAGTCTTTAACCTAGCATATCTTCGTTGTAACTTCTATTAAATCTATCATTAGACCAGTAAGAGAACGAAAAATATATACTGCCAAAGAAAAAAACCATTATCTACAGAATGATTAACTGATAGCATTCAGTTGATTTTTCTCGGGAGATTTGGCAAATAAAAGAAAGGTATTGTTACGCTTCCTTTGTGAACTGATTTGCTGAACTAACGGAAGGAAGGCGCAACAAGTCTGCAGCTTGCTCAGTGGATTCGGGCGTTGGTTATTCAAAGGGTCCTCCTGCGATAAAGTTTAGAGAAGTGAATTTAGGTGTCAACATTTTGGGCGCGTAATTTTTCTGAAGGGATCTAAATTACGAAACCCTTAGTAAAGAAAAAGCAAAGGAAAGGGGAAAACTCTATTCAAGATATGACTCGGTAGCCCCCTTTTAATGAAATATGTATGTATTAACTAAGGAAATATAATGGCCTTAAAATATAGAAAAAAAATTTTCATTTCATAGTTTTAATTTACGGGTGGAAAAATATTGGTTGATTGGAAACGTTTATAATTTTAAGTTATATTTGGTAGGGGAGCCCGGGGCATAATGATGAACGATTTGTCTCTAGGTTTTTCTTACATCCCTGAGTCGATTTCTTGAAACTTTAAATATACCAATACCAAGTAGGGTCAATCAGGGACAAAATGTGGTATAAATAATTACCGTCTAGCATCCCTATGAAGTGCGCTGTTGATCTAAATGGAGTAATAACCAGTTCGTCACTATGCCCCACACACGGGGCATAATAACGAAGGGCTCGGGGTATATTAACGAATTATATTTAATACATGAAATAACATCTTTTTTTATCAAAACTTATTATTATTAATTAAGTACCATAACTAGGCTTGCAAAAATATGGTTTTTAAAAAAAATTATACATTTTAAAATGAGGAACACGTCGAGTTTGGAATTCGAAAAATTCGAACTGAAAACATCTGATATTTTACCTTGTCTACTGAAGCCGCTCTTCGTTGAGCCTACCAGAATGCGAAAATTGAAAAATGATACTTATTCGATGTCTTCATCTGTGCAGTCAATGCAAATATAAACGTTTGGAAGGGAAATTTGTGAACATTCCAAATGCGTATATTTTTTACACATCCTGCATTGGATGCAGTCATCATAATACTTCGGCAAGGAAATATAGCAAATGTTGCAGATGTCGATAACTTTGTTTCTTTTTCGATTACGGGATTTTTTCGAATTACAATCTGGACCTGCTGAAGTTGACGCAACTGGTTCTTTATTGATAGACATTTTTTTGATGATGTTGTTCGTCCTTTTTGGATTTCGATTACAGGATCTGTTCGATGGACCGCGATTAAAAACTGGACCCACTGAAGTTGACGCAACTGGTTCTTTTTTTACGGACACTTTTTTGATGGTGTTGTTCGTACTTTTTGAATTTCGATTACGGGATTTTTTCGGCGGACTGGGATTACAATCTGGACCTGCTGAAGTTGATGCAACTGGTTCTTTTTTTACGGAAACTCGTTTAATGATGCTTTTTTAAGTTCTTTGGACAGTATTTGTATATTTATTGTTTCGCCTCTCTTCAATGCGCTTAGCATCGAATTTCAATCGGTCTCTCACTGGTTAATCCGTCAGAATCTCAGTTGTTCGCTTTTTTCTTCCTCCTCTCGGTGTAGACCTTGCGCCCGCTTGCGGCAGTGGACACAAATCCAAAATAGAGCATGTCCTTGGACCAACTGAACTATTGAACATATCCGGTTCATAGATATTATCCATATTTTGATCTGTAATTAGCGGTTGGGATGCATTTGATTGAAGTCTGTTGCTGGAGATGCTAGGCATGAAGTCAAGCTCTGTGAATACGTCCGGGTTAAAGGGTGATATTTCAGTAACTTCGAAACCAGCTACGATGTTCGACACAGTAGCAGCCACTGGTAAAGCTTTTGCAACAATTCCTGCTATATTATAAATGGATATACATTTGCCTGGATTGTTAGTTATCCATGAATCACATTGAGAGTTTATTGCTTTTTTAAATGGCCCGAATAAACTACTATCTAACGGCTGCAGTTTATGTGTGCAATGTGCGGGAAACGATAGTAGAGTAATCCCGTTCTCCTTGCATAAGTCGATTGCAGCTATGCTTAAATGCGATTCGTGGTTATCCTGCAGCAATAACACCGGCCTTTCTCGAGAGCATTTAATATTGCTGATAAAATGACTCAAGAATTTAGTAAAAATTTTCGTTTTCATCCATCCAGATTTATTGGCATCTCCACTGCAACCTTGTAGGAAGTGATTGCGGAAGCGAACACGCGGAAAAACGAAAAACGGTGGTATTTGTACCCCTGTAGCTGAAGCAGCTACAGCAACTGTAACAAGCTGGCCTCGCTCTGCAGATGTGATTCTTCCGATTTGTTTAACACGTTTACGTGACACAATTCGATTAGGAGTTTAAACGGTAGTTACGCTTAATAATGAAATGAAAACTTAGTAGCCTATATTGTATTCTTAAATAAAAATTTAATTAACCAGTTTCATCCATATTAAATATATCCTTAGCAGAAAAGTTCATTCGTTCCAAAACTGTCCGAAGATTGTCGAAAAACAAGCCGACATTTGTCCTATTGAAATTAGACACCCTCGCCAAACTTGTAGCTTGTGGCTTTCTTATTGATAGGTTTGAATGCCTCTTCAGAAAAGATCCAAACCAATCTGATCCAGCACAACCCGATTTATCCCAAGAATTTGGACATTTGCGCTGTTGGGACACAGCGAATTCGTAAGCAATTTTTCGGACTGCCTTTGGAGTCAAGCCGAAGTAAATATCGGAACATGCAAGGATATATAGCAGACCAACACCAGCATTTGATTAACCTATACGAAATTCAAGAGGGTATATATGTATGTTTTATCTTTTTGAAAGTACCTGGGGTCGGTAAGACATTTGCTAATAAATTTCTTGTTTCTCTATTATTTAGACTTTTATTTAACCTTCTTAAGGTTGCTTTAGGAACATTATATTGACGTGCTACACTATTCACACTTCTACTTTCTTCTTTTATAAGATTTAATGCAGTAAATAATACTTCTTTATTAACCGCGGAGGTTTTTCTTTTATATTTACGTACCATTGCTTATGGAAATATCAATGAAATGTCATTAAATTAAAGCTAAGTAGCAATGATTAAAACATAAACTAGGTATTTATGGTAATTACTAATAACAAGTATTTACTCAAATCACTGATTTAAACATAAGTCTTCTGTTTTTTTTTTGCATGCATTTCACGCACTGATGTGGCAATAATGCACAATGATTTTAATGCATTATGTATTGCATAATTCTCTACATTATACTGATGCGGATGTGATAACTTTTGAACATTTGATGGAATAAATGGAGAATATAATGCATTTTGGGAAAACAGCCAATTTATTTTCAATTATAATAATACATACCTATATGTCCAAGAGAGGCTTATCCGTTAATGAAATTAAAAAAAATATCACGTTGATTAACGGTTAAACATCTTTCCTTAGTGTAAACACTCGTCAGTATGCCCCGTAAAAACTCGTCATTATGCCGCGTAAAATGCCCGTCATTATGCCCCGTGAAATGCTCGTCATTATGCCCCATAAAAACTCGTCATTATGCCCCGTAAAAAGTTAGTCATTTTGCCCCACCACACATTAGTCTTTCTCCGACATGTTATGCAAAATTTATCGTAAACCAATATGAAATCTATTATTATACCGACAAACTGAACACCATAAATACACTAGACTTACTCACCATTCAAATCAAAATGCCTAAAATATCCCCTCAAACACAATCTTTGGAACAGCTAAAACTTTTGCGTATTCTAATTGCAAGATTTGTCTGCTCTTTTCGTACAACAAACATGGAATAATGCAAAAAAAAATGTTGACCATATGTTGGCAATACTTAACCCTGCATTCTGAGTATCATAGCGCGAGTTCAGCATAACGCTGATTACAGATAATATTCATTCTTCACTACGCCCCGTTCGTCGTTATGCCCCGGGCTCCCCTACTTATCTTTCTAAATTTTGATGAAACTTTGGTAATCAATTAATTGGAAAGAAATTATTTGAAATTCAACGAGGTAATATGATTATTATAAAGAAGAAACTGACCGGGTAAACAACTCGTCAATGCACACACACACGATTTTAAGAACCTTACTCTGGGTACGGGACGAGGATAAACGACACCAATGATCAATGTCCTAAATAGAGGTGCGGCCGCCAATGTTCCCTTAAAACACTAATGTACAGCAAAATAGTTACTATGTCTTAAAGGAAGCACCCTGTTGATATAGATACTTGCTATGTAAACCTACAATTGAATCAAACCAGAGTTACTACGTTCGGTTTGTATCTGTCCCCAAAACTTAGTTAGAGATGATATGTGTTTATACCTTAAGTGTTTTCCGCAAACTTGAAATTAATCGTAATAATAGTATGTCAATAATAACAAAGTGTGGTATGTCTCGCAAAACTTGGGCTAGTTGCAATAATATATATATAAATAATGACAATATGTTCTTAGGCACGTATCTTCCGCAAACTTTGTGTAGCCGTGATAATATCTTTACAGGGGTCGTAACAGTTATGGAACTTTTTCAATCTCTTCTAGTATATCGGTTAAACTGGAATATTTTCACTTAAATCTGCGAGCATAACTGTTCAATTTGGAATTTATAATTTCGAGTTCTAAAAAGCAAGTGTTCCTCTCCTGTGAAAACTTTTATCTTCCAAAAATTAAATATTTCTCTTATAAAGAGAGACATATCACAAAAAGAAGTAAGAATGAATCTTCTTTCTCTTATTTTATTTTATGCTCCAATTAAATCAACACGTTTTGAGAAAGTTCAGCTTTTCATTGCCGGTATTTCAATTTTGGTACTTAGCGAAATACAGTACAATCAATAAAAAATAGTGAAAAGTCAAACTTTTTTGTCACTAATAGCAGGAAATTTTCAACCTGTGTTATTAGTTTATAAAATAATTTGTGTCAAAAATTTATTAAACAATGTTTTTTGAATAATTTACTATAGAAAAGGCAATCACTGGCGTAATTAAAATTTGCGACAGTATAAAATTATTTTTTGAATAATTTACTATAGAAAAGGCAATCCCTGGCGTATTTAAAATTTGCGACAGTAAAAAATTATTTTTTGAATAATTTACTATAGAAAAGGCAATCCCTGGCGTAATTAAAATTTGCGACAGTTGAAAATTATTTTTTGAATAATTTACTATAGAAAAGTCAATCCCTGGCGGATTTGAAATTTGCTACAGTAAAAAATTATTTTTTGAATAATTTACTATAGAAAAGGCAATCCCTGGCGGATTTGAAATTTGCGACAGTAGAAAATAATTTTTTGAATAATTTACTATAGAAAAGGCAATCCCTGGCGTAATTAAAATTTGCGACAGTTGAAAGTTATTTTTTGAATAATTTACTATAGAAAAGGCAATCCCTGGCGTAATTAAAATTTGCGACAGTAGAAAATTATTTTCTGAATAATTTACTATAGAAAAGGCAATCCCTGGCGTATATTAATATATATATATATTAATATAAATTTTTAATTTATTTAATTTCATTAGTTTTTATCGATTATACTGTATCTTCCTAACTAGAAAAACTGAAACCCTACAGTGAAAATATGAAATTTCATAATAATACATACACTAAAGTTGCAATATATGCATACACGAATGTATGCATGTATCCCTATATTGCCGGATGTGATGTATTGTGAAGTGTGATTGTCATATATTATAGTTAGTTTAGTCTAAAAAACTAAAAAAAAAAAATTACTTTTGATAGTAATTCAAATAAAAGTGAATGTAATAAGTGTTGCACGAAATACTCGGGATTGCATTTAACCCACTTAAGAAAACCTTTTCAAACTCAGTATAGTCAATTTTACGAGCAATTGCTTCAAGAGGGGAAAGCACATCTATAAAAAAAAAAAATCAATTGACAAATAATAAAGATACAAATGTCTAAGGAGAAGATTATTTATTCTTGTGTGAAAATAGTGTCGAAAGACGGGCGGGGCGGCCTTTCAAATTATTGGACTCTGAAGCTTTTCGAGGAATTGTGAACCCAATTTTTAATGCCTTAAATATTGAAGCAGTTAGTTCCCGTAATATAAGTTATTTCATAACAACAAAATCTGTAAATATTAGAAACGACATCAAAAGATTATGCAAAGGCAAATTGTTGGCGCTCAAAATCGATATTGCAACTCGTTTGGATCGGTCTATATTGGGAGTTAACATCCAGTTCTTGAAATCGGAGGAAGTAGTGATAAAAACTTTAGCCATGAATGAAACTAAAGTCAGTCATACCGCCGCAAATTTAAAAGAAATAATTTTAAGTGTGCTTGCTCAATATGATATTAACATATATCAAGTATACAGCGTTACAACCGATAATGGAAGAAATATTGTTAAATCTGTCCAATTGTAACGTGATGAACGTAACGACTTTACCCTTGATGAGTGGGATGTTGGTCATTTTATGGAGTTATTAGATGATATTAGTTTGGGTTCTGTAAAGTCTGTATGTCGTGTAGCACATAGTCTTCAGTTAGGAGTGCACGATGTATTTAAGAATGGAGAAATTAAAGATGTCATCGCAAAAGCAAGGAAAATATTCAAGATATTGCGTACACCATCATACACGCAAGCAAAATTACACTATTGTAGTAAATTTAATTCAATAGTGTAAGTGTCCTTTCACAGATATCTGATATCAGAATTACAGTTCTTAATAAAGAATAAGTAGGAAACTTGAATTGCTCAGATGTTCCACTTATGAATAAATCACCAATACTTACACAATCTTCTTTAGCCACTGAAACTTTGGCAGATGTTTCACTTCTTGAAAGATTTTTTGAAAGTTTGGCACCAAACGAAGAATATGATTCAGAAGCCCTGGAAAATGTTATTGTTGCGGCAGTATTACAAAGCCATTGACAATTTTAAGCCAGCAAGTGTACCCCTAAATACTAATATCCGAATTATTGGAAGAAGTTGAAATGCAGTCATCCAAATCTATATAAATTAGCGAACTTTATACATGCTGTTCCAGCTACACAAGTTAGCTTAGAACGGGCCTTCTCTGCCCTAAAATATATTTTAAACGATTACTATTATAATTAAGGTACCGAATACAAAATATTTTGATAGTTGTTGTGAATTAAGTACTTTGTTCTTATTTGTTTCAAAATAAAGTCTGTTTATTACTATTAGCCTTTAATACAAAAAAAAAAGAACCATATCAGAAGCGTTAACAAAAGTTCCATAAATATCCCTTCTAATTAATTCTTCTTTTTTTTTCCATAATCCTTTTTTGAGGCTCTTGAAGATAACTGACACAAACAATCCCAGAACAGTTATATTATATATTTTAAAATTATCTCTTCTAAAGAAACTTTTACGGATAAATCTGCTCGTGATTATATAAGTTCTTTGAAATCTTGAACAGGAGATTTATATTTATAGTTACAAATATAAAGGTTCCAGAGGAAGCTTTTAAAAATAAAGGTTAACTCTTTGCTGTTATCCCGTATCTTAATAATGACGATACGTACCTATACGTATCTTTCGCAAAACTTGATAATATCTATAAAAATTTGTATAATAATTGAAATATTGACAGCGATATGTACCTATACATATCTTTCGCAAAACTAGCAAATATTCATAATAATTTGTTTAATAATTTAAATATTGACAGCAATATGTACCTACATATACGCACCGCCAGATGAACCTTAGCAAATTTTGAGAATATTTACCATCATATGTAAACATCGACAACTTCTATCGCCAAACTTGAATTAGTTGTGATAACAATGCCAATATGTTCCTATCCGTAATATTCGCAAAACTCGAAATAGATGTTATAATGCCTCAATACGATTCACAATATGTACCTTTTGCAATCTTGAAAATATTATAATAACTCGTAAATAATGACAACCCGTACTTGTACATGTCACCAGGAAACTCGACTAAACACGAATGCCCCCTCAACGTACTAGACACCAAACCTCGTCCAAACAGAAGCTTAGACGTCGCCAACACAGAGCACGTCAAATTTGTGCAACGATATACATATATGTGTATATATATACTAAAAACTGGTTGTAAACAATTACGAGCGATACGTATAGGAAAGTATAAAAAAAAAATTATTAAACACAATATATATAACTGCAATTTCCACTGTACTCAAACCAAAACTTAACTTTCTTGCAGATGTAACCTGCCTCGGGAAAATCCCAACGAAGTGCTGCTCTACTGCTGTCTCTTACTCCAGCGCCAGGTGCTCGAGGACAGGTGAGCCACTTTATTGTTTTGCTTTTGTGTACAGTTTTTCTACCTTGTAACCCATGATTAGATCTGGTACTCCACGAGCCGGCTAATTGTAGTTCCCGTCAGCTCAGCAGAAGGTCCTTGTTGGTGTAATTTTAAAGGTGAAATCTGAATTGTTTTTCGCGTATTTTGTTTTGGTGAAAGTTTAAAAAGAAAATACAAGCAAAGTGTCACCGTGAGCAAAACCCTGTCGCTTGGGTTCTTCTTCTTCCAAAAGACGAGTAGTACAACTATTCGTCGACATATAGCATGAATAGACGCCACTTGGCCAGCCTTAGAATTATCTGTATTGCCTGCCACTTATATGAACTGGCTCACCCGCGAAGGCCAACAGACGCGGGTGAAGCGCAGAATAAAGTCTTTGTAATCACACTAGCGGACGAAGTCCGCTTGCATTTGGTTTTTTCCTGGAATCGACTTGACTATCCGACTCCCGAAACGAGAATCATTTCTGTCGCTCAGCGTTGCCAATTGAGCCGAAAATCGGCTAATTTGGCCGATTTTCAACTTCATTAGCCGAAAAAATTTTAGCTTAGCCGACAGCCGATTTTTAGCCGATTTCGATATTTTTTTTAGCCGATTTTGCCGATTTTCGGATTAACGCAAACTTCACTTGCTTTCGTCCACCACGTGACCGCCGCTGGCCCAATCAGAGCCAGCGGCTTATATTTTATTGGTTTAACCAATAAGAATGCTTCTTTCTTATAAGATTATAAGAAAGAAAGAATGCTTATGCTTATGAACCAATAAGAATGCTTCTTTCTTATAAGAGAATGCTTTGCTTATGCTTGCTTGCTTATGCGATTTCGTGATTTCGTCATTTCGATAGATACGTCTGCGGCAAAGGGACGATAAAGTGGAGTTTTTTAATCCAGATTTTGTTAATAATAATTAATACGCCTTAAAAGACATTTAAAGTGGCATAAAAACTAATTCAGTGTTTTAAGAGTACTAAAAAAGCAGTGTTAAATGGTAAATAGTAAATTGCCTACCGAAGTGTTGTAAAACGAGACGGAAAAAGGAACACAAAGTGCTTTACTAATTATTGGAAGGAGATTTTATGACCGGCTTTCAGCAGACCCGAAAAAGTGGCGATTCTAAAATTTCCGCACTCTTTAAACCTGTCTCTGTTCGAAATAATCCAGATGACATTTAATTAATATTGGAAGAGCTGAATTAACAGGCAAATTAGATAAAACAGCTGCTAAAGGTCCTGAATAAATTTACTCATAAAAAGGAAATTAAGGCATTATGCCAAGAGAATCGACTTGATAGTAAACTTTGCCATAAAATTTCTGAGTTCATTTTTTATTTCCTGTATATTTTAGTTTATCATTATCTACAATACAACAGCAAGCTTTTGCTAGTTTTCGCAGATACTGCATTGAAGCTGACAATCTTCCTGCAGACCTTCATATTACAATAAGTGATATTCTGCTAGGTACAGGACACATTGACGATATATTCCCGTATTTCCTTAGGCATGCAAGGACAGTTTTCCCGCACCTTGAGTGCATGGATGACTTGAAAAAAATCTCTGATCTTAGAACTCCTGACAACTGGTATCCAAGTGCAAGAGCAATAACGAGGAAAATTATATTTCATGCTGGGCCGACAAATTCTGGAAAAACGTATCATGCCATGAAAAGGTTTCTTTCAGCAAAATCAGGCGTATATTGTGGTCCCCTTAAATTGCTTGCAACGGAAGTATATCATAAAAGTAATGAACAGGTAAAGTTATTCAAGTTATTCAGTTTGCGTAAAGTCTTGTTAGTTTAGAATTCTTTTTTAGGGTACTCCTTGTGATTTAGTGACGGGAGAGGAAAGAAAGTATGCCTTAGGTGAAGGGAATCCAGCCTCACATGTCTCCTGTACTGTAGAAATGACATCTGTGAATACACCTTGTAAGTAGTTTTGTCATTATATGTGTTGTAGGCAACTATGTATGTATTATTTTAAGGATATAAATTATCTTAAGTATAATAGAATAGAAAAACGTTTATTGAAGAGCCTCAGCAAATCACTTGAGCACTGGGACATGTTATGTTATATCGCCCAGGATTTCACTGTTTTACATAGCCGTTTTAATCTTGTGCGACTTCACTAATCGCAAAATTATGAACCTGATAAATAGATTCTTAGATTCTTATAAAATATCCAAACTCGCAAGTAACTACATATTACATATATTAAGAAACCATTGCAGTATTTCACTGCAATTTATTTATTTGTTTTTATCTGATTAGTGTCAGTTCTCTAATGTAGATTTCGATTGGACCAAATCAGTGTTGCACTTTTTCTGACAGTGGAGCACTGAAGCACACGCCCATCGAACATATTTGTCATATTCCTTGTATTTGTGTACATATTAGGTCTGTCTGTTTACTTTTGCGTAAAAAGGTCTGTCTGTTTACTTTTGAGTAAAAATCTTTGCGTAAAAATCAAGTAAAAACTTTTATGCGGTAGAGGGGATAAATCAAGAAAAGTTACCAGACACTTTTCGAGTAAATTTTGTTTAGCTTGTCATGTGTCAAGAATTTGGCTGCTACCTTTCCGTCTGAAACAGAAAACAAATTAATTAATTTGAAATACGTTTTAAAAAACCCACCCTCTTTAATATTTTTTTTTAATTTCGACTCTTTAGATTATCATTTTACATTCTTTCGATAACCCAACAAACGGCTTAACCTCAAATTTAATACTTTTGACAGTCAGCTGATTGCATATCAAACAAAGTTACACATCCTCTTGATCATGAGTAAAAATGTGCAACTTTGTGCAAGAGGGGAAACGTATAAATTTACTCGATTTTTACTAGTTAAAAGTAAACACGGTTTGTGAGCAAAAATGCGTAAAAGTTTTTACACCGAGTAAAAACTTTCAAGTAAACAGGCTGTTACACTATCAATAAAATAACTATTCAATTTATTCGCTATTTCATTACTCTCTTTAACTATAATACTTCCGAACTGGATTTCTCCTATTTCTGGTTTGGATTGGGAGGAATGTGGAAAAAACGCGTGCTCAAGGGATATATGTATGTATAACAATTTGAATTTTAGATCGATTCAAATTGAGGCGATGCGATGGTGGAACAACACTGAAATATTTTAAATAATCTCTTATTGAGTGACAAAAAAGGTCTATATAGAGACTTGTGTTTATTTCAGCAACTCGGAAATAAATTAATCACGAACAGTATTCAAAACAACAACAAAATATGCTAAAAAGGCAAGATATTTTTTTAAGTTTAATGTGACAAGGATAAAAACTTATGGGTTTCAATCTTATTTATAGCTGGTTGGATAAGAGTCAAAAACAGAATCAGAAAGATAGTGTAGAAGTTTTCAAGAATCCCTCAAGAGGGGATGTAGAAGCAGAACCGGGAATTTCTAATTTAGATAAAAACATAGAAATAATTAGTTTAGAGGGCGAGCAGAGCCAGTTAGCACACATCGAATCAGCTCAGCAATATGTAAGGTAAGCTAAATATTAAATAGAATTAGAATATTTAATAGAATTAAAATCCCAAATGTTCATCAGCTATAAGTGTAGAAGTTACACTATAATTAAGACTTTATTGTCGGCTATCAATATTCCCAAATTAATTTCTGAATGTATTAAATTTGCAGCCGAAACGAATCGTCGTTATTACATTCTAAAGAACGGAAGAGACAAAATCCTCCCACATCAACATTTCTCAGCGAGAAACCTTTTAAAGATTGGATAATTTCAATCAAAGACTCTACTACTAAAATAAAATGCAAGTACTGTTCCTGTATTATAAATTCAAAAAAATCCAGTCTTAAAGACCACAGCTTGGCAAAAAAATATATTGAAGCGTCAGAGCCATTTTATAATATTAAACATCAGAAAATTAATTTCGAATATCAGACAAGCAATAATAAAGTTAAAATGGCAGAAGCTAGAATTGCTCTGTTGGTTGCCAAGCACACAAGTACCAATGTTGTTGATCACATTACTTCGACAATAAAATCAAGTCTCACTGATAGTAATACTGCCAAAAATGTTAAACTTGCCCGGACCAAATGTAGTGCTATCATAAAAAATGTTTGGTATCCTTATTTTGTTAAGGATTTGATATTCGATATCGATCAGGGATTTTATAGCCTTCTAATAGACGAGTCCACCGATGTGGCTTGTTTAAAATATATTGGAATAGTTATTATATATTATAGTAAAAAACGGAATCTACTGACAACGACATTTTTAAAACTCCAAGAAATAGAAACTTGTGACGCATCGAGTATTGCTGATGCTATCAAAGCTGTCTTGTCTGAGTACAATCTGCCACTGAATAAAATGGTTGGTATTGGCACCGATAATGCTGCAGTAATGGTTGGTATTAACTCTGGAGTGTATGCTAGATTAAAGTCAGAAGATCCTCGTTTGATCCTCATACCTTGCGTATGTCACTCACTGCAGTTGGCAGTTTCAGAGGCATGGAAAAATTGTCTACCGAGAAATTTAGAATATCTTGTGAACGAAACATTCAGTTGGTTTTCTCACTCCTCAAAACGACAAATAGTATACAAAAATATATTTTGTGCTATAAATGACGGCCAGTTGCCTCTTAAACTTACAATGATTAGTCAGACAAGATGGTTATCAATTGAAACTTCAGTTAGACGAATTCTTGATCAATGGATCGAACTAAAGACTCACTTTGGAATTGTGAGGCTGTCCGAAAAATGTTATACTGCTGAAATATTAAATGAGATGTTCAACGATGATGCCAATCACGCCTACTTTCTGTTTTTACGTCCAGTCTTATCAGAAGTTCAAAGAGTTAACAAAGCATTCGAAAGTGGTTCTGCTGATCTTACTAAGATGCTTGATGATATTTGGGTGCTGCTTTCTAGCATTCTCAATAAAATAATAACGAGACGGCCTAATTTTGACTACATGAGCTCCAGTATAGCCGATAACCTAATGCCACTACCATACCTAGGCTACGAATTTGAGGAAAAAATTAGTGAGATGAAAGCGAAGAAATCTCTCTCTGCTGTTCAAGAGGAAAATATTAGAAAGCCCTGTGTTGATTTTTTGATTAATTTAGCTAAATCTGTTCGAGTAAGGCTTCCGCAAAACATTGAAATACTTCGAAAAGTAAAAATGCTTTCAGTTTCCCAGGCATTAAGAGTGATTAAAGAACCCTTAATACCATTGCTACAAGAAATGAAAATTAAAAGCGACCTTATAACCAAAATTCAAAATCAATGGGAAAATTTAACGATTATTAATTGGTCCGAGGAGAATAAGTTAGATTCACTGCGATTTTGGACTGAAGTATTGTGTTTCGAAGACTCAAATGGTGATAGTCCTTATAAAGAGCTTGCAGAATTCGCATGGTCGCTTTTAGTTTTACCACTGTCAAATGCTGAAGTTGAGCGGGTATTCAGTGTAATGAATTTGGTTAAAAATAAGACAAGAAATCGGTTGCAAACAAAAATGTTAAACGCAATCATAACAGCCAGAGCGGGATTGAAGCGTTTGGAAAAATGTTGTCATAATATTGATATAAGTCCTTCTATGGTTGCAGCTATTGGATCCTTAAAAATTTATACAGATGAAAAAGTAATCAACGATGAATGTGAGGCATTCGAAATCGTTAGCAGTGATATGTTTGATTGAAACATTTTTTAGGAAAAATGATTGTTGTTTTTATCAAGTAATTTTATACTTAAATGTGAATTAAAAGAAAAATTCTTAATTTTTGTAAATTTCAGAAAGAAAAGGATCATGTAAACATTGTTGTATTGCTATAAAGCGAGGAAGGAAGAATTGGACTGCTTCCGAAAATAAAAGATTTGCTTTCCAAAATATAGTCACCAGTAGAACTATATTATGTTTTTTACCGCACTTATGGATGAGTCGAAAATGATGTGTTGCACATTTATCTCATTTGGGTTTGCGTTACTTCAGCCTGGTATTGTCAGGCAAGCAATTTATACTTAAATTTAAATTTGGTCTATGACTTAAATCGAAATTTGAGGCAATTTAGTTTAACAGTCTTAAACGTAAACTTATTTATCAAACTTTGAATATGCACACAGACTCCATATTGTGTGAAAATTTCTTTAAAAAAATCTTATCATTTCTTTAAAAAAATCATCGATAAATGCATCGTTAACAAAAATGCACAAATACGAGATTCCGGAACGAGTTAATACTGAACTTTGCAACGCTTACTACAATCAAGATGTACGAAGAGAAGAAAATATAGCAATTATGGATACCTATTTAATTGGATCGGAGAATGATTTAGAAGAAACACATTCGAATGGGATATCTAAGTGCAATTGGGGCTCTTCCAAAATTCATACTTAAATTAAAACTTAACGAAATCATTAATATTCTAATAAAGCACGCTCTCCTGCCTCATGGTGCCGTTCAAGCGTTAATTAGTGGTGATCAAACTGCTGCTAAAACGTAATAAAAATCCTATTACTTATATTTGGTCAGAAGCTAGACGTGATAGTATAAGAGCTTTAACAAATGTAGTCCAAGTCATTGGTTTTGATGTTAGTGATCCAGGTGAGATAGATAACAAAATTAATTAATATTCGACGGTAAATTTTTTCTTCTATATTCTTTGCAGAATCAATTTCCAACCCTCAGTACTTGATGAAAATTTCTGATTGCTATCTGAAGGCTTTAGAAGAATATACACTTGATAATCGTGGCGATATCGGAGCATAGGTTAGAGAAGCAGCAATGTGTAGTATTATACACCATGTGTATTGTATTAAAGGAATCGAAAATCGTATTTTCCAGCATTATTTAATCTACTAACAAACTGTCCTTATGCACTACTACAACCGGAATTCGTTCATCAGGTAATGGTTGGCTTGGCACAACAAGCACTCGAAACAATTGAGCGTATTCGAGGTTTAGCTGGAAAAATATTTTGTAATTTGGTTCATACAAAACCAAGAAAAACTTCTTAACATTTTCCCGGAGGATAGTTCTTCTGTATTATGGTTATTTGCCGATCATACATTTCCACTGTTCTGTTCTTTACTTGAATTCCCAGAGTATTCAGAAAGAGTTCTGTTGGGATTGAGTGCTAGTATAGGGCAATTAACTGAATCCCTGGTAAGTTAACTTGTGAAATACACAACACAATTGATAATATAATTTCACTTTTCACATAGATAAAATACTCCTCATCGTGTTTATTTCAATTCTTAAGATCACATCCTAATGAGATTCTTCGAATATGTTCAGAAATTGTTTCAGTATTTCAACAAAATGTATCAAATGAGAGAGTCACATATCCAACGCTAAACTTTTTGGATATTATATTGAGCTCAGGTTAATATTATAGAAGATCTCACACAACTTAATTTACATTGTTCAAAATAAAATTCCTTTCCAGGAACGATAAATTCAGTTTTAATGGATGAAAATTCGACATTCGCTGACGAAATATTTCGTTTAGTTAACATACAAATATGGGACATAAAAAACTATACAAATTGGTCGAGTATAAATGTTTTCTGTCAACTAATACAGGTGCCACGATTGTGTTCGAAAATGCTCTCGAAAATGTCTGTGTTTTTGGGTCTGACTCATGTTCATATAAGAAAAACGACTGCAACAAAATTATATGAAGCTTTAGCACTGCATGGAGACACCTGTGGAATATCAGAAGAAAATCTCGATGAAATTTTAACAATTCTATCTGAAATTGATTGGGATATGCCGTTAACAGAGGTTCGCTCTGTAAGAAATAAGCTCTGTGATTTAATGAGTATAAAAGCACCGTCCGGTTAGTGCCACCGTAACACCAGTGAAGTAGAAAGTTTGTTTGTAGTGTAAGGGTAGCACACTCGCATACATACATACAGACAGCAAACAGTACATTTTGTTCCATATATATTACATAAGAATTGAATTCTGATTTTTGATACTGCTTAATTTATTTCCTAACTCATAGCATTTATGTAAATTAAATAAAACACAATTTTGGATTAAAAATGGCTTTCTAGTTTTTACCAACTTTATTTATACGTTTCAACTACTTAACTAATAATCAGAAATGTGTATTATTTTAGCGGCAGAAGGTGACCACAACAAACTGGGCAGTAGGTGCACATTATCATCGGTAAAAAAATTATTTTGCTCGTGGCAGGGACATGAATGAAAATGCATTTATTTTAATCACATTGCATTTATAGTACCTATTCAGTTTCATGATGAGTAATATTACCACTTTCTGCTAACTAACCGAAAACAGGAAGAATATGAAAATTGTTCGCATTCAGATGAACTCCGAGTTCTTTGGTGAGGACACGAGGAATATTTTCAATTAATCCACCTCCAGTAATATGTGCCATTGCTTTATACACTTCTTTTCCAGCAGAGGTTTTATTGCGCTTACGTAAATTTTTGTTGGCATCAGGAACTCTTCACCTAAGTTTAAAGTAGAAAAAAATATTTCAATAACAAAATTGTGACAGTTCAAATATGACAAATGTCCAGCATTTTCAGTTGAGTTTTACCAACTTCTACAACTAGAAAATTGTAGAATAGCGCCCCTAAATTTTCATAGAAGATTCAAATGAAGCGAACAGGCCAGCACAAATAGTTCGCTTCAATCCACAGAGCAAATAGTTCTCTCCAATGTATGGGAGTTCTAGAACAAGGTACACAAAAGAACACAGCTATTACATATCTAAACCAAATTTACAGACAGTTGACAGTTGACTTTGACTTTCTGTTTGTATTTGACATTTGCCGATTTTTAGCCGATTTTTAAAATCTGTTTGGCCGATTTTAGCCGATTTTCAAAATACAATTAGCCGATTTTAGAAAAATTAATTGGCAACACTGCTGTCGCTTGGGTTACTTTGACAGATTTTCGTGAAAAATTTGCGCAGAGCTTCGCCGCTCTGAAGTTAAGGGAATAACTAACTTTTGCTTTTGTCAATCAATACAATAGTTTTTTTACTTAGATACTAACATATTGTATTTTTTTGTTTTTTACAGGTTCAATCAATGACCCTTTACCAAAGAACTAAATTCTAGTTTGTAGGTTAACAACTTATGTTTAAGGTAAATTTATAGTTTTGTTTCCTCCTGTGCGTTAGTTTCTCTAAAAATGGCTAAAAAAGAGATGTAGTAATGGTGTGTGTGCTTGGTTTTAGTATAGTATGTTTGGTTGAGATTTTAAATACATATATATCGGTTAATAGTTTGTTACTTAATTTAGGGAAATTATATTACGGCTAACATAATGCTGATTAGCTTATTTTTGGATTCTAAATTTCTACATTAAGTTGGTATTCCTCAAGCGAGTAAAGATTCTGAGTTGTTGCAGTGTTATACACCGTATTATATCTATCTAGGTAACCTCTGTGCATTAGTTTATTGTTATCATGCAGTATATCATTGTCTATTTGTAATTATAGGTGCGAGGGAGGGTGGTATTTGATGTTTATGTATGGGTCGTGAGGTTGGGTTGCTTCTTGTATTAGGGGTTATCAATGGATTCCATGTTATTTAGGTATTTTGTTGCCGTTTTAATTAGGAAAGCGTCAATTCTTATGGTTTCGGCTTTTTTATAAAGTTTCTTATTGCTAGGCCATAGATATGTATTTCTTCTTCTGTGCATGGATACACAGTTTCTGAGAATTTTGCGTTCGAATATCCTAAGTTTCTCCATACGGGCCGAACTAATGCCGTGCTAAATTGGGAACGCGTAACTTAATATAGGTCTTATCATTTGCTTGTAAAGTACAATCTTAAGCTTGTTTGTTAGTTTGGTATCTGGTTTGAATACTTTTCTTAAACTAAAGAAGCAGCTCATAGCTCTTTTTAGTATGTAGTCAGTGTGTTTGTAGAAGAGCAGATTACCTGTGATGATAATTCCCAAATACTTTATTTTATCCTTAAGTGGAATACTGAAGTTTTCATAATTCACATTAAAATTAGTCAATCCTTTCCACATGTTAGGAAAGGTGTCCCTTTTCCTGCCTTTTAGAATGGTTGATTCACATTTGGAGGTATTAACTTTTATCTTTCATTTTTTTAAGTATTCAGCTAAGATTTTCAGATACTTGTTGGTCTGTCCTTTTAATATTATCTTTTTTTTTATGTGATACATATATAAGAATATCATCTGCATAGCAGATTAGTTTAACGTTAGAATCGTTTTGATCAGGCCTTGGGATGTCGGCTGTATATATGTTATATAGTATATGACAAATCAGGGAACCTTGGGGTACACCAGCAATGACCTGGAATTTTTCTGACATTTTTTCTTGAATTCTGACTGAGAATGTTCTGTCAACGAGATTGTTATAGATTACTCGACAAATTTGATTAAGGAAGCCGAATTGGCATTTCATTTTGTAAATGAGACCAGAGGACCAAACAGTATCGAACGCCTTTTCAATATCAAGTGAACAGGCGAGGGTAGCTTTTTTTTATTCAAGTTGGCAGCAACATGTTTCATTGGAACTGTTAGCGCATGTGTCATTGAGTGTTGCGGTTTGAAACTAAACTGGAAATTCGGGATGATATTGTTATCTTCGCAGTGTGATCTTATCTTTTTTAAGATGAAAGCTTCAAAAGTTTTGTTTATACAGGAGAACAAGGAGATTGGCCTATAACTTGAGGTTAATTCTGGTTGCTTATTTGGTTTTGGTATGGGGATTATTACAGCGTGCTTCCACTTGGCGGGGTAATATCCGATATTGAAGATATGATTAAATAGGATGGATAGAAAGGTATAAAGGCATGATGGAGATCTTTTTAGGAGATAGTTGGATATTTTGTCATACCCGGCTGTTTTCTTGTTGTTCTTATTTTATATTATTGCTTTGCTTTCTTTGGAGGTTTTGAAGTCAATATATTTTTCGTTATTCTCAACTAATGGGATGCTACCGAGAATGTTTGGATCCGGTTGTTGTTCAGGAGGAGGGGTGCTGAATCTATTAGAGAATGGATGTGGATATCGTGGCTATTTAAAGAGCCTTCAGAGAAGTTAACTAGTAGCGAGTATTTATTTTTGTAATTCTCATCCACAAATTTTTCAATATTTCTCTCTCTTGAAACATTTGCGCTGAGTCTCTCTTGGCTGTGTATACTTTCAAAGTATTTGCCTAATGCCTCAGCGTTGTCTTCATTGGTGAAGAGGAGGTTATTGCTGTCAGGAGACTTTATTGCCGATATGTTAATTGTTCCAGCCAGTTCCTATATATTTTTAACTTTCTTGATTTCATTAGAATCTAATTTTATGCCGAGAGCTTCTTAAACCAGTAGCTATGATAGTATATCCGTATTTGGTCTTTAATGATTTTTTTTAGGCAAATAATTTGTGACTTCATTTAGAAATATGAGGGATTATAGCTGTGGTTATGCCAACCAGACGTAATTTATTTTTTGTCTGAATTATTTTTATTATCGAAGAGGGAAGTGGAATACAGTTGGAGTATTTCAGTGTTATTTTGGGTACACTGACTTCTATGGCGTGCAACAAAATTGTATCTAAATCGTTGATCTTTTCATCGATCTCTGGTATTTCTGAGCATCTATTAGTGACCAAGGAAATTTGTCGTAATGCATTCATTATAGCAAATTTATAAAGGGTCCAATTGGTATTGGCATAGTCCAGGATTGTTTTTGGGTTCGCAATAGGAATTCTGTGGTGTAAATTTATGTTCATTACATCTGCCGTGTGATCAGACGGATAGTCTAGGGTAGAGAGCTTACAATTATCGTTGTAATTAATAGCGATATCACTAGATACAATAAATATATCTATTACTGACTATTATAATAAGTCGGCCTATCCGAATATTCCATAGATAGTGACTTCACAATGCAATTATCCATAAACCACTGGTGCAATGAATTACGTGCTGTATTTGTTATGGTAGGGTAAGATGATGTCTAATCACATTTTATTTTACCAAACAGTTTGTTTATGTCATGCAATATTGAGTTGAAACCAGAACGGTTATATACTGATATTACTGCGATAGTTTTGTTATTGCTGAGTGTTATTTTAATCGCTGTAACTTCAATATATTCGAAATTATTGGGGATGTCAATGTTGTAGTACTGTAAGCTACTTCTTATTAGTATGGCAGTGCCTCCATCACCTGTGGGTCTGTCAGTCCGGATTAAGTCATAATTTTTGAATTTTGGTTTATGATGTAGTCTCAATATTGTTTCGGATACTACATAATACTATATGTGGTTTATGTGTTCCAATAAAACTGTTAAGTTGGTGCCGTTTGTGGCATGAAACTAGTGAATCTACATTAATTGTGATTATTTTTAATTTATTTAGGCCGCTCATACTTGGCTATTCATGGACAGTTCTGTTAAGAAGTATAATAGCAAGAATGGTTTTTTATTTATTTATTTTTTTTATTTTTATTTTATTTTATTTACACTCATCATTGAGAAAGTTGAAATTTTTGGGGCTGTGGGAGCTATTGTTTTGAGGCCTAGTTGGCTGGACTTTAGTAAGGGTATTGTTTACTGGAGTCTGATTCTTTAGGAAGCTAGCATAGCTTATATTTTTATTGACGTAATTGCCGTATGCTTTGTTTTTCAGTTCTATTCGCTCGCGCTTTCTGTTAATTATCTCCAAATGCTTCTCGCATTTTCTATAATTCGCTGGGTGACCCCTTTTTCACAGTTGACACACTCAGGTATTGCTCCTTTTTGGGTTACCATATACCCATTTTCGTCGAATACGATTCGTGTTATTTGGTCGTTTAGCTCCCTTATTTTGTTTGGCATAGGGCTTTCGTGTGGTTTATGGCTACCTTTACGCTTTACGCATCTATAAGCCATTGAGCAGTTGCCTGTAACATGTCCAAATCTTTGGCATTTACGGCATTGCGTCATAAGCGAAGGCTTAAAGTTATAGAATACTACTTTTTGCCCTAGAAAATAATCCGTTTTGAATATCTCAGATATATCACATCCAGATTTTATTTGTAGTAACCATAATACACATCTTGTGCTATTGGCAGGAGTTGACCGCGTAAGAGGGGAGATTTTGACTATTTCTAATTTAGAAAATATTCTGCAGAACTCAGAATTAATATCGTCTCCATCATAGGAAAGGTATACATTTTTTAGTACTACGCTTAGAGGTTTTTCTTGTTTGGGAATACAGGAGAAATGACTTAGTTTTTCGCAATGTAGGAGTTCTAGCGTCTTCTTATAATCATGCAGATTAGTTAGAAGAATATGCATTATATTCTTATTAATTCTTTTAAAGAGAAATTTTCTACTATTGATACATAATTCAATTTTTTTTTTGAAAATTCCTTTAAGTTTAGGTTATACGCCACTATTGGGGGTGGTTTTACTTCTTTCTTAGCTACGTTTTTGTTTCTATTATTTGTATTTTGTTTGTTATGATCAAACGTATTATCTGACTCAGAGTGGGGACCCCTGTATATCTATATCAATTTCCTCACTATCACAGGGGTTAGTGTCAATGTCGCTTAATGCGTGAAAACTATTATTTTTTCCAGAGGTTTTACCAGTTGTAGTGACTTGCTGTTGTTGTTGTTTTTTAATATTGTTTGAAGACTTAAGTGTCTTCTTTTTCTTATTAAAATTAGTATTATTTAAGGAATTTAGCTTATGTTCTAATTCTAAATACTTAACTAGAAGATTATTATATGCTACCTGCATTTTCTTCATCTCTGTTTCGTCTAAATTGGTAAGTAGATTAATGGAGGGGGCTTCGGGTAGGCTCGTTGTTTGCTTCTGTTTGTAAAGGTTTGACATTTCTGTATGATCCAAGCTCACGGAATTGTGAGCCAATGTTATAGATGAGAGTTCACTATTATCAATTGTTTCCATATCTTCAACTATGAGGTTTATTGTTTGTTACATTCATGCTAGGGTCCCTTGGGGTCTTCCTTCTTGATTCTCCTCCGAATTGGTAGGTATTATTTCAAAAGTCTGGTCAGAAAGGATTGTTTCTTGGTTTTGTTGGTATGCTCCGGCGTTATTATATCTCACTAGGTAGTGTGTTAATGCAACAGGCTCATTATTCTGACTTTTTGACAGGGCTGGTTTTTATTATTTCAAGATTAAGATTCCTGGGTTCTCCAACTTGCGATTCCTTAGGATAAATATGGCCAGCAGGGATTTTCCTGTTTGGTTTAGTTGGTGTGATCGCGATGTTCCGGGATTATCATATGTCACAGGGTTGCGAGCTAATAGTAAAGGCGAGATTTTCGGTTCACAAATATCTTGCGTCCCGAGAGCTTCCACATATTCCCTAGGGAGGTATTTTTTTTGGTTTGACCTATTAACATTGGTTTTTATTTCTTGTTTTTCTTCATTTACAGATCTTTCAGTATTTTTCTTTTTGATTGTATTCATTTTCCTTTTAGGGCTCGTAGTTTTTTCATGACTTTTTTTCGCTTACTAGAAGCATTGCGATTGATTGATTCGTCACTAAAAAAAATCCTCACTGGTAGTTGTTGAGGATGGAAGCTCATTTTCTTCACAGCTTAACTCTTCGTCAGATATTGTGTCATTGTGGGCTTTGATTAGTCGGGCTATATTATCCTTTAATTAATGACAAAGATCCGGGATAGCACTAGGAATCTTCCTTCTACTCATTCTTTTTTTTTAATATTTCGATTACTTAAAAAGCTTAAATTTCACTAATTAATTATTAATGATATATTTTATTATTTTTATATTATATTTATATATAATTAACTTCACTACAAATCACTATTTTCCTTTGATTTTCTGACTTTTATTCTTACAGTCTTTTGTTTCGTTTATCTTTTTAAATAAGTATGCCTTCAGATCAGAGATAGGTTTTTAACGATTGCGCAAAAAGTGTTCACTCGACGACTTCTAGTCATAGACTGGGTAAGTTTTGCTATAATTTTCCGGGGTTTATATACAATTCCACTCGATTACAGCAAACTGGTTTTCATGAAATATAATTCTGAATTTTACTCGCGAGTGCTATGTGTTTATTTGAGCAGGTGGATAATTTTTGACGACCTTTGAGATTTCTATATAAAATATCTGTTTGAGTTTAATGGCGACTGGCTCACCGTATTTGTGGTACCTACTATAAATTGTTGATTGGCCAATATTTAAAATTCCAATAAAATGTTTAGTTTTGGTTTTTCGAGTTTATTTTTGGTGTTAACCTCATCTTTATTGCACTGGAATTAATTTTAACTTTTGCGAAAATTGTTAGTTTCCGTTGTTTTTATTGTTTGAATTTTGACGACTGACAGCCCACTTCATTTGCGATTTTCTTGTTTTTTTCTGCGATTTTTCCGGAGGATTCTGAATATTTTATTCAGAATTTGTTTTCATCTAATGACCATTTTAAGTGATACCATAATGATTTTTGCGTCTGTTTAAAAATTACGCACAAAGGTACCCGTTCGGCTTTCTTCTTCTTCTCTTGACATTACGCGCTTCTTTGCCTTGTTAAATCGCAGCGAATTTGTCATTTTGTGCACTAGTGTCGGTTTTCCTCAGAAATATATGTTGTAGATAATATGTCCGGCTTTTCCTACCTTTCTAGTTTTTTTACTTTTATACTATGCTATAATTCAGATTAAATATACTAATATTCTATAACTATATTCTAAACGTTGCATTGCTTCTTTTCCCAGGCATCAGCTATGAACAGTTCTGCTGATAATAATCCTTTTCTTTTCTATTCCCAGGCTCCAGGCTACTTCACAGGGCATCCGGGTATCCAACAGCTGCCCTTAAGGCAGCCTTCGTGTAAGCTACAAATAGAAAAGGGATGGGGACACTTAAAGGTAATTTGAAACGTAAGTTTGCGAATTATACGTAATTTTGTCATTATTTCAGGTTTGTTTACATTTTAGAATCTAAGTTTAGAATTAAAATATAGCTATAAGTTTCATTATTATAATTATTTAAGCTCTATGGATACTCTTATTTCAAATACAATTCCTTCTAATTGGCACTTCTTATTTCTTATTTAGCCGCATCCGCTCTCCTTTCCATTATTCTTTTACAGGTGGAAGGACTTAAGGAATTTATGTTTTTACCAATACTTGTAGGCTTTTGAGTCTCTTTTCGGTTTTGTTTGCAGGGCCTAACAGTATCAATTCTCAAAATAGTAGAGGAGTAAGGGAAAAATGTTTAAAGACTTTCAAAGTTGATAGGTACAGATCAAACTTAAATTTTATTCGATGCGTAGAAGAATTATTCACACAACCTGCTGGTAGAGGTCGACGAGACACAGAGCCGTTGTGATGAAGGTACTTTTTCCAAAGCTTCAATGATCCCGAGATATTGACAAGTTTTTGTCAGAACTGTTCAGTTTAAAAAAAGATATTGAAGGAAGAATAGGCGCAGATTTTTCTAGATGAAATTTTCAAAACAATTCCTTAGAAAAAATTATCGAAGCCTGAGTGAGATTTTCCAAAACTCTTATCTCGGCAAGTAGATTACTCCAAAGTTCCTCTATCATTTAAAAACAACAAAAGTTGAACTTATTTAAAAAACTAATTGAAGGTAAAGGCAGAGCCATCAAAAGTGCTCTCCTTCCTCCTCTAGAATTTCCACAAGGCTACCATGCCGACGAACGCGAAGGAATCTATTGTCTATCTACAAACCATAATCTTGAACCAATTCATTTTGTATACTGTTTACAACATTTAATAAAGTGACGGAAGATAGCGATAAGACGTTGAATACGTTCTATGTTGATAAACAATATTAAAAAATGTTTACTTTAGGTTTATAGAAACATAAAATTAGGCAACTGCAAAAGTTAATGCTTTTCATTTTTAATTTAATCCCTAATTGTGTAAAATTTCCTAAGAGATTCCTTTAGAAATAGTATTTTTAACTATTTTACATTACCAAGAAAAAAGGCGAATCTAGTGTACATTAACTAACACGTAACAAATATTAATACAAATGTATTGAGCCGCACTGCCCTAATTAGGTAAAATTCGTTGTACTTTCGTAAATTATCTCATAAAAGACAGCCCATTTTAGGTAGGGTATAATATAATCCTTCGGCGAAAGCAGCTATTAATTAATTTTGGTGTTATCCATTCAATGATATTCAGTTAAAGAAAGAAGTGGGCGGAAGAATATGCTTTAAACTCTGCCTCTGTAATCAGATTAATACACCGCCAAACATTTTGTGGTACATAGGTATTTCGTTTCACCTTTTGAGCAGAATATTTGTGCTGCAGGATTATTGCTAAGGAGATTAATTTAGTCATATAACAGTAGGCATAGTTTTATCTCAGCATCAATGAAAGGCTTCACGTACATGTTAAGCAGCACCTTAATTTTTTTAAGTTAAATGGTAACATGTATAATGGTAATTAGATGGAGTAACACTGCATGTGCAGTGGTTTTAAGAAGCTTGCATAATTAAGATAAAACCCAATTGAAATTAGTTGCTAGTTTATTAATTGATTACAAAAGGATAGGCTATGAGGAAGAAAACTTAAGCATTTTTCTGCATGTAGTAGAACTGCATCGATGTAATTCGTTTTAGTCACGGATGTAGTAAACTACGATATTTTCACACCGGGTGAATAATTTAGTGGTTCAAAACTTTTTATTAAGTATTGAAGAAATTTATTAGAAAAGAACCCATTATATCACAACATTTTTAAATAAATTTTTAAGTTTATAATTTTATAATATTTTTATAACTTTTTACATTTGTACGAATTTTCCTAGTGCCCCGTTTATTTTCTGATAATATTTTTTGGGGTTGCCTTTGTATGGCTACTGTAACTTAAAGCGGCAATGACAATTCGATTATAAACAAACAAACCGGCATTGGAAAATGTTAAATTTTTTTGGCACAACTGTTTATTTTTATAAATATTGCACTCTTATTTTATTCAAAACACTATAATTTATTATTAAAAGCACTACGCTTGTCTGCAAAATGATTTCCTAAGAGAATATCACAGGTTGTTTCTTCAGCATAGCACAGCGCACTTCTACGCGATAATTCAAGACTCCCGAGTCTCGCTTATAGAAAATCCCGTTCAAAAAAAAATATTGCACTATTGCACCACACTACTATTAAGTGAAAATCACTTTTTAATTAGTTATTTGCTCCAAAATCGCTAAATCAAACCCGAACTTCTTGCCATAAAATCTGAAATGTCAGAAATAAATTAGAATTGTCGAACTAACGAATAAAAATGTGCTACCCCTCTTGTCATTTCCCCTCCATATCGCAAGAAAAAATGCTTATCACACGTACACGAATTTTACACAGCATTGCTTATCCTGTTCGTTATATGATCTAAATCTAAGAACAAACAGCACATTTTTAATAATTAAAATTCAAATTCAAAGGTAAAGCGATTTTTGAAAAATTCAATTACGAACGAATGATCCTTGAGTTTGCCCGTCTGCCTAGGGTAATAGGCAACTGCAAAAGTTAGTGCTTTCCATTTTTAGAAATATTTTTTTACTATTTGACATTACCAAGAAAAAAGGCGAATCTAGTGTACATTAACCAACGTAACAAATATTAATACAAATCTATTGAGCCGCACTGCCCCAATTAGGTAACATTCGTTGTACTTTTGTAAATTATCTCATAAGAGACAGCCCATTTTAGGTAGGGTATAATATAATCCTTCGGCGAAAGCCGCCATTAATTAATTTTGGTGTTATCCATTCAATGATATTCAGTTCAACAAAGAAGTGGGCGCAAGAACATGCTTTAAGCGTTGCCTCTGTATCAGATTAATACACCGCCATACATTTTGTGCTATTTCGTTTTACTTTTTGAGCAGAATATTTGTGCTGCAGGATTATTGCTAAGGAGATTAATTTTGTCATATAACAGTAGGCATAGTTTTATCTCAGCATCAATGAAAGCCTTCACGTACATGATAAGTAGCCAAATTATGCAAACTTCAGTTTTCTTAAGTTAAATGGTAACATTTATAATAATAATTAGATTGAGTAATACTGTATATGCAGTGGTTTTAAGAAGCTTGCAAAATTAAGATGAAACCCAATTGAAATTCGTTGCTAGTTTATTATTATTACATAGTGTTTCCCATCACAGACCTGTCTGTGCCTAATAAGGTAAAAACCTTCCTGAAAAGGGTGAACGTTTACTGAACTTAAAATAGTAGTATCGCATAAGATTTTTCGGTAGCAGTGCATAAGGTCGGTTCTCTGACCTCCTTCTCAACACCTAAATATAATAATAATCATAGTGATTACATAAAAAGGGTCCGCAATAATTTTCTGCTGGAAAACAAGCTTTGCTAAGTTTTATTGATAAAATGGGAGTGGAAAAGTTCTAGCTGATACAGCAAGACAAGATTAATAGGAAAAAATTGCATTGTAGATACAATCCCTAGCAGATAATGTTTTGTCTATTTTTGATGAAGAATTCTGTACAAATCATCACGCACAAGATCTCGAAAGCTACAAAATCGTCAGGTTACATAGTCCCCACGCTCGAAATACCTAAAGTCACAAAATTGTCTCTGCGTTGACTCTATCATTTACGGAACTCTACTCGGCATAAAACTATATCATACCACCTACATATATAAACTTGCATATTCATGTAAGCATTGCTTTCCACTCAAATGTAACAACTTGAGAAATTGGTATCACCCAAAAGTTTATCAGACGGTTCGTGTCAGTACGTTGCAGTATAAGTTCACAAAACGAGAGTTTAGATTGCAAGTCAGAATGATCGAACCACCAGCTTCGTTTCGATCGCTCTGATGATGATCAATTTGAAAGACTTGTTTTTGGTCTATTTTGGTCAAATAAATGGACCGAGACACGTTTCAGTTTTTTGAGTCGTGAAAGATCCAATAAATGAGAATTTCCCACGAACTCAAAAGAGGCCAGATGGCTTTATCTACTCTTAAAAGCTAGTGAGATAAGTCTATATGGGACAAATGAAGATGATTGATGGTCTTCAGATGAAAAGGGTAGTTTCAAAAACCTCCCTCGAAGAAAATATGTGCTTAAAGTTACAGGATAATTAAAGGTATATGTATCTTGAAAATTTGGAATTTCTTAAAACTGGGGGGCATATGTGTGCTGAATAACACTGTACTGCCCGTTAGTAGAACGTAAACGCAAATTTGATTAAGTGACTGGTAAATTTGGATCAAGATCAGTGGTCTATTTCCTAACAACAAATCAACACTGTCCACGTTCTTTTACTTTCAAGACTTATTTTTTAGAATTTTCCACTATTAAGATCAGATTATGTATAAAAGTTATTAGCTCAACGATTCAAACGTATGGGGAGACACACTTACAGGATTATTAATAATAGATACATAAATAGGTATTCAATATATGGGGTTAATATAGAGCAAAAGTTAGAATAACTTAACTTCAAAACACTGGTTCACTTACTTAGCTTAAATATCTCGAGCAATCGTATTAAGACAGGAATATATAAACTGTAGGGTTAGGGATTTTTTGTATCACATTGAAAACACTTACTGGCAACACGCTATAATATAACATGGTCAAGAATGACAAGAGGCCTAGAGGCCTATTTTGCGTCAGTTCAACAATACGGGTTTGTTTGTTTACAATTGAAGTGTCATTGGTGGCTAAATTATGCCAGTAATACAAAGGCAACGCCAAGAAAAATTATCTGAAAATAAGGGAGTGCTAAAAATGTCTTTATTTTACATAGTGTAGCGAAAGCGAAAATAAAACTCTTGGCTACAAAACTGTTAATAAACTTTCATTAATATTAAAAATGACACTTTACTCTTATTGTTAGAGAAGACCCTAGAGTGCTTCTCAGTCGAATGTTCAGAAATGAATGATCTAATCCAGTCGAACACTCACCTTTTATATGCGGGCCGCGAGAAAGCTACGCCACATAAAATATCAGAAGCGTGAGATTCCTTGCACGCGTTTGACATCCATTCATGCTTGATAGTGTGTTGTTGGTGCAGGTGGTCGTTGTTGGCTTTGGAAATAGTCCAAGCGTGGGAATGGTTGCGGACGTTCCTCTATAGGTTTTTTGAGATATTGCCCAAGCGTGGGAAATTGTCGAAAAATATTGTTTGATAGGATGATGTTGTTATAGTCTCGCCTTCTGTACCGATGAGGAAACAGGATATTGTTGATATGGGGGCTCTTACTTCTTCGGACGTCCCCTTTTACGTATAGCGCGAACGGGGGTCGTGTGGATTTCTTGACCTTCTATGTATCGGGTGAGTGCAGATACATGGTGGTTGCCGAGGATGTTTCTAGGATCCTCCCTGGAGGCGATCTCATAGCTGGTTGCCCCCCTTTTATTCAAGACGACATAAGTACAGTCCCTTTTGGGGAAGAATTTTGCTGTTATGCCGCGTGCTGCTTAACTTCGTTCTTGGACCGTAAATCAAACGAGATCTCCTGGGTGGAAGTTTGGTCCGGGACGTCGTTTTGCGTCAGCGTAAGTCTTCCGTCTGTCCTGCTCTTTGTATATTGTTTCTTGAGCAGCCTTCAGGCTTGCTGCGTGGCGTTGTAGGTAGGGCTTCACCTCTTCTATAAAATTTCCTGATATCGCCACGTGTGAGATATCATCGATGACTTCTTGGGTTGTCCTAAGCTCTCTACCGAAAGTAAGATAAGCTGCAGAGTAACCAGTTCCTTGACAGTTTGCTGTGTTCATAGCGAACCTAGATGATGGTAGTTTTTCATCCCAGGTATTGTGTTCGTTCCCAACTAATATGCTTAACCTTGCCTTTAGGGCACGATTTTCCCGTTCGACGGGGTTCCCTTCTGGATGGCAGACTGGCGTCAAATGTTGAAACAATGGACGATGTGCTGCATGATGGCGGTAACAAATTGCGTGCCATTATCACTTTTAATTCGCCTGCGCGCGCCATAGCGAAGAAAGACTTCTGAAACAAGAGTAATTCCGCAAGCTGTTGCAGTAGATTCCTTAAGGGGGAAAATTTGGCTAGGTCTTCGACAATCAGTATCCATTTCTTTCCATTTGGTGTTTTGGGTAGCGGGCCAAATACGTCTATTGATAATGCTTCGAACCGTTGATTTGGGGGATGTAATCGTAGTAGTCCTGATGGCTTTAAGTGGGTCGGTTTGTAACGTTGGCATTCGTTACAATTCCTCACGTATTGGCTTATATAGTTGCGTATCCCCGTCCAGTTATAGTTGTCTGCGAGACTTTGGATGGTTCGCTCGACACCATAGTGACCATGGAAAGCTTGCATATGCTTTCGCTTCTCATGTGCGGGTACCACCAGTTGGGCGTCTTCGTTTTCTGTCTGATGCGAGCATCTATATTGAACTTCGTTGCCCATCATATATCCTTTGGTTGTCCACCTGGCGTAGGCTTCGTCTGGAGGACTTTTCTCGAAGCAACCGATGATTTTCGATAGCTCGGGGTCCGTGAGCTGCTCTTCCCTGATATTTTCAGCAGTACGATGCGGCATGTCAATCTCTACACTTGCAGCTTCCGCAGTTAAGGTGTTCGGTTGCGTATTTTGCGGAGGCCGTGACAATGTATCAGGGACGACATTCACTTTACCAGGTGTGTATTTTATCTCGAGGTTGTAGGGCTGGAGGCTTAACGCCCATCTCGCGAGTCGTCCAGATGGTGGCTTTAAGGACATCAACCACTTTAATGGCTGGTGATTAGTTGCTATCATAACTTTGCTTCCCTCTATTTATCCACGGAATTTCGTGACGGCCCAAACGACTGCTAAGGCTTCCCTCTCAGTTGTGCTGTAGTTCGTCTTTGCAGGAGTTAACAACCTGCTTGCGTATTCTACGGGCCTCTCGTCAGTACCCTCCCCTTGCAATAGGGCTGCGCCGATTGCGTAGCTGCTTGCATCCGTTCGGAGTGTGTAGGATTTAGTTTCATCTGCCTGGCGGAGTATTGGTGTAGAGGTTAGGCGTCTTTTGGGCTCATCGAAAGCAACCTGTTGACTTCTCGACCATTCCCATGGAACGTTCTTCTTTGTTTGAGATGATAGAGGTTTCGCCACTTCTGCGAAATTGGGCACAAAGCGACGTTACCCTGAACACGTCTGAAGAAAACTTATCAACTTTTTCAGGTTCTTTGGTGGCTGTCTCTCTAAGATTGCGTCCATTTTAGTCTGGTCGACGCTTATACCACTCTCTGCAATGATATGACCCAAAAATTTAATTTCTGAACAACAAAACTTACATTTTTTCCTATTGATTCGTTGTTGAGACTTCCTCAGTATATCGAACATTTGCTCTAGATCCTTTAAATGTTGTTCGAATGATGGTGATAGAATTAGGAATTCGTCTAGGTACGCGAGACTTTTCACACTGCTACATTTTGTTTGGAGTCGGGTCATCTTTCTTTGGAAGGTGACTGCCGCAGCACGAAGTCCGAAAGGCATTCTCCGAAACCTGTATAGTCCGAATGGTGTGATGAAAGCGGTTTTATCTTTATCTTCGTCTCGTACTTTTATCTGCCAGTATCCAGCGTACAGGTCAATGATAGACATGTACTTTGTGCTCTGTGCTGAATGTAGGAGGTCATCGATTCTGGGTAGTGGATGGGTGTCCGGTATGGGTGCTGCGTTAAGACTGCGATAGTCAACGCAAACTCGGACTGAATCAGCATTTTTGGGACCATCACTACGGGTGCCGCCCGGCTGATTCACATTCTTCTATTATTTCGTCATCGATCATCATTGATAGCTCTTGCGTAAGAACTTCCTTTTCCTGCTGGGTTAGCCTGTATGGTGGTGTTGCAATGGGTGGACTATTTCCCGTGTTTATGTGGTGTTCGACGAATTTGGCTGGTGGTCCTCTTGAAATGAATAAATCGGCGTTGTTATCAAGTAATTTATCAAGCTGAGAGAACGCTCTGTATCGGTGAGACTGGGAGCGTCATCACTTTGTATAGACGGGCTTTCGGTACTGAACGCGGATATCGCGATGTCATCTAAGTTTCTAGCAATAGAGAGCTTAGAGAAATCTCGTGTTCGCTTCTTCTTGGGTGTGTCCGGTATCGGAATTACTGCAGTAGGCAGTCTTATGCCCAGGCGAGTGTATGGTGAGTCGAAGATGTTCGGGACGTCGTAAGGAATTTCCGGTTTCACTGGTCGAGATGAAACGTCAGTTGTTAGGATTATAGGCATGTTCTTGTCTTCTTTCTGCCAAAGGTCGAACTTTTTTTTTGAGATTGTCACCAAAATATAAAAACCTTTGTGGTAAATTGATTACGATGTTGCGAATGTGAGTGCGAATTCTCGTGTCTTTAAACAGATGTTAGTTTCTACTAACAAAACATCTTGGGGTCTTCTGATGACGCCAGCCAGAAAGATGTTCGTTTTGTGAGTTATAAAGTTGCATCCTTGTCTTATAAGCTGTTGGTATAGTTGTGAGGTGGCCACGCTCACTCTGGCTGCTGTGTCGATGAAACCGCTTCCCAGGATGCCGTTTACGGATATTTCTACTACCGGTTGGTAGCGGAGCTTTTGGATGCCTTTGGTTTCTATGGAGCAGAAGTTTACATATTCTGGCTCTGCACGCTTGTTGTATCTTGGGTACTGGCTATGGACTGTGCCAGGGCGGCCACAACCGTAACAAGTGATTCCGGCTTGTCTGGATGTCCTGGTTCCCGTTGGTGTATTTTGAAGGGTGTTTTGTTGTTTGCGACAGACCTTTATGTTATGTCCAAAGCTATTTCAAAATTCGCATTTAAGGTTTTTTGTAGTTTGGCTGCTCTGGATGCTTCGGGCGGACTCAGTCTATTTTCCCGCGTATTTTTCTTGGCTGTTCCTCTCAACTATTCTAGCTTGTGCTAATAGTTCAGCAAATGTGTTCACTTTGTTGCGAGACACGTGCTGTCTAATTTTTAGGCTTATCAAACCAAAAATTAAGTCCATCTGCTGGATTTCGGTATTAGAGTTGAGTGGAAGTTCCGATAGGAGTGCTCAATTTTCACGTACAAACAGTTTTGTTGGCATGTCATCGCTGCTTAGCGTTAAAAATCTCCATGTACACCTGACAACCCGGTTTCTGGGGTGCAAAGGCGTTTCGTAGTAGATTTGCGCCTGTTCCCAAGTTCTCTCTTCGGTCTTGATGCCTTGCCACCAAGTAGCTGCGATGTCTTGCAGTAGGAGGGGAAGTCCGAGTATAGCACTGGCTTCGGTTATACTTTCGACTTCCTTGTATACTGTTGCTGCTGTAATAAATTCTTCTACTTTTGTTCTGGAACGTAATCCATTAAAACGGGCGGAGGAATTGGAGAAATTTCCATTGTGGCTGGCTGCCACTGGTGTCATATTTTCTGTCCGTAAGGTAGCAAATAACTGTTAGAATTGTCCCGACGTTATTTGAATAGCCATTGCAGGGTGCTGACGAAGGCTTCTCCGGGGGGGGGGGGCAAACTCAGTGTCTTCTTCGTGGTGAGTATCTTCCTTCCTGCTTCGTGGTGAGAATTTTACTTTTTCGTGCACTGTGTTGGGCGCTAAATTGTAACGAAAGCGCAAATAAAACTCTTGGCTACAAAACGTTAATAAACTTTTATTAATATTAAAAAAAACACTTTACTCTTATCCTTAGAGAAGACCCTAGAGTGCTTCTCAGTCGAATGTTCACAAATGAATGATCGAATCCAGTCGAACACTCACACCTTTTATATGCGGGCCTTGAGAAAGCTACGCCACACAAAATATCAGAAGCGTGAGATTCCTTGCATGCGTCTGACATCCAGTCATACTTGATAGTGTTCCAAGCGTGAGAAGTTGGTGCAGGTGTTCGTTGTTGGCTTTGGAAATAGTCCAAGCGTGGGAATTGTTGCGGGCGTTCCACTATAGGTTTTTTCAGGTATTGCCCAACCGTGGGAAATTGTTGTTTGATAGGATGATGTTGTTATAATAGCAATTTGGATTTTAAAAAATGTCCCTCTTCAAAATGTCATGGTTTCATTACTGCCATGACGAAACGAATACAAGCACAGCACACTAATACATTTCGCCGAGTGGCTTAGGTTTTTACCCGATATGCCGTTTCCTTATTAGTTATTTATTCAATGGTTATAATAGACAACTCCGTTTGGTCAGTTCAAAAATATAAATTTTATCAATTTAACTAATATCACAAGTTTAATTCAGACTTAATTCTATTTAAAATTCAACAAAATTCAATAATACTTAACCGATAATATTTTCAATAAAAATTTCATTTTAAAAAATTCGTAAAATTTGCAGTGTATCTGGGGTCCCGTGCCATGTTTTTTGTCTTTTCCTTACTCCCGTAAAAAGAAGAATATGTGTAAATTTAGTTTGCCTTGAAAGAGTGAAGTTGTTCGATGTGCTGTTGCGTGAGGGTATGAAGGTAGCAGCACTATTGACATTTGACTTTTGCGTACCTTTAGGTGCAGTAAATTGGAATACTGCTGCGTGTGGGACTCTAGTAATGGCACTTGTGACGTTTTGTCGTATGCGCTTGTATTTGTGCAGCTGAGACAAGTGAAGGCGTTTATAATGTATTCGCAAGAGAGGACAAAAGCATTTCTCACACTCAGCAGAAAGGAACCAACTCTCATAACGGGCCTACTTACTGGGCACCACTGACCACTAAGATACCATCATAAAAAGATGAGTGAAGTCGATGATGAGATCTGCTGCTTCTGTATGGAATGATGAAACCGCGGAGCATGTCCTGTGTGATTGTAAAGCTCTGTGCCACATAAGGCTAAGACATCTGGCAAAGGCATTCCCACTGCCAGAGAATGTCGGAAAAATTGCTCCCAAAATCTTCATAGGCTTTATTAAAGACCTTGAGTTCGAATGGGTGTCCTAGAGCATTTAGTGGTAATGTCACAAAAGATCTTATAGGCCGCGGTAACTAGATGAGAGTCGGGAGTCCTGTCTGCATCTCCCCGTTATTAATAATAAATAAATGGGATTCTGCATTCCAAATAACTTTTCAGTGCAATAAAAACGTCAAGGACTATTAGTTTTCATAGTATACGTAAAAACTTAAATTTTTGTATGCAACATCATAAACGGGGTGCCAGATTTAGTTTATTATTTAAATATTACTGTGACCATTTTTATAAAAACGTCATGGACCAAATTTCAAGAGTCTACTTCGACGTGTTCTCAGGCAGTGTCAGAAATATCTTCGCAGTATTCATTATTCGTGATCGAGTGTCGAAAGTCTGAATTATAACGGAATAATATAAAAATGTGTTAATAAAATTCAGAATATAAGTTATATGAGCTCAGTCTGTATTTTAAAATATACAAAAGTAAAAAGTATTTGCAAACTTATTATTACTTTTTATGACTTCAACTTATGGAGTATTTAGATTACACCACTTATTAGTTGAATTAAGGAAAACTAAAACACTTGTTAAGTTTCACAGAAAATATATAAAATAGTTTATTTAAATTTAATTTAATTTAATTTATGCCAAACGCGTTTCGATCTCGAAGATCATCATCGGAGGACTAATTAAAACATACAGCTTTTGAAGCCATCGAACCAATCATCATTACAAATACATACCAAAATGAAAATTAGATACAAGCAAATATTGAACTTAGAAAACTATGTTAATCCAACAAAAGCGGACTTAAGAGAGGGCTTGAATTTTTGAAATCTGTCTGTTCGTTTAACATAAAACTGCCTTTGTCTCTTTCTGCACGGATTTCTTTAGATTCGTATTTATCTAACAATCTCCCGACCGGTAGAATATGCAAGAATTTAAAATTATTTTAAATTTTGTGTTATTGCACATTAGTTATATGCTGATGTACATTAGAAGCATTGGAGCTAATGTGTTCCTTCAACCTAACTTTTAGTTTCCGTCTTGTTTTTCCAACATAAATGGCGTCGCAATCATTACAAGATATTTTGTAACCTCCACTTTTGTGTAAGTCATCAACCCCAGGCCTTAACTTATTGTTAACCAATAATTTTTGTAAGGATAACTTGTTGGAAAAAGCAGGCAATACGTTATTGTGTTTTAAGAGTTTAATTAATTTATGTGACACATCTTTGATAAAAGGAATTTTCTTGTGTTTAATGTCACAATTTTTGTTTTCTTGAACGACAGGAAAAATCAAAGAGAGGTTTTTAATTTCTTGCTTGTTCCTTAGTAATTTGTCAATTAAGCTATTAGAGTATCCATTATTCTTCGCGATCAGTTTAATAGTTTTTATTTCATCTTTAAAATTATCTGGTCATAATGGGATAGATATCAACCTATGTATCATAGAATAAAAGGCTGATACCTTAGTGGACCATGGATGTGCATAGTCTGCAGGAATTACAGCATCACAAAATGTATCTTTTCTAAAGATTTTTCAGAGATAGTAATTGTCAAGTCTAAAAAATTACTTATTTTATTACACTTACATACCTGGTATATGTATGTAGACGATGTTTTATGCATATGCACGGGCACTGAGCGACAATTAACATATTTCTTGAATAATATATTGAATAAACTTGACGATAATATAAAACTCACTTTAGAAAAATCTGTTGATTACATTAAAAACTTATTAGGTGGTCGTGGATGACGAGTAAGTAAATGAACCAGATTGTGAAACAAACCGTCCCAGTCCTGCCTGGTGTCAGAAGTGTGACACCAATAAGTAGTTCCTCGTAACGTAGACAATATCTACCTGATGTTATGTATGAGAGAAAAAGAAATGATATGCTAGTATATATGAGCCTTCTAATGCTCGCAACAGAGAAGTCTACTGTGTGGTAGCCTCTTGTTATAGCGGTAATAATATCTTGCTTCACTTTCGATCTGGCCCTATGACAGTCGAAGTTGGATTGTATATTATGATGATGTTGGCACTATCTTAAAAACGGCGTACGATAAGCCGTGTTCCACTGTTGGGTTTATAATGAAATAATAGCACTGATTCTAAACCGCGTAGCGTAAAGCTCTGTAACAGCACAACTATGGGGAGTTCCTCGGTAGTCTGCAATATCTGTAAACTGTTACTTCTGAATAAGTCAGACTAGGAAAGCCTGCGGCGACCTAGATACGTGGACTCTAAGAAAAGAAAAATTTGAACTAAATTTGATTCATGAAAATAGCCGTCTAGTGAAAGACTTTGTATCCGGTAGAATCGTCTTTATTATGTAGAACGTCTTATGTTAGTCTTTTAGTCGAATCTTCTTTACGTTCCTTTTTAGATCAAACGTTATAATAATAATAATATGGAACAGCGTAACAATATTCAAAAAATCCTTTTCTAATAGTTCTCGTTCAATTCTGACTTAAAACTTAATTTCTTTATTTTTATTTTTAGATATTAAATTCTCTCCAGTTCACAAAGTATATTTTCGCTGAACTTAGCGTAAACCCTACAATTGTGGTGTGTCCGTACAAGGTGTTTCGCCACGCGTCGCCAATCCGCCACAACACTCCCCCGCCAGCGAAACCGTTGGTTTAGCGATACATGTATTTGCGTGGAGTTTGCGTGGGTCGTCCAGTTCAGGTGGTTTGCTGTCGTACAATTGTGTTTCCATCTGGGAGAAACCTAGTGGAATATCCAGGTGTATTTGAGGTGAGACTAGTGTGTCTGGGATTGCGAGCTCACGTGTGTAATTAGTGACCCGGTTGTTGATTGAATTTTCGGGCGCTGGTTTAGCCGGCCCTTCACAACTTATTGGTGGGAGCGTTACCTGTGAGACCCTAGCTTGGTTTTACTGTACCAGAAGAGTCTCGTTGTTTGTTTCGCTAAAACATGGTTTCAATCTGTCCAAGGAAACGTTGATCTCTTTGGTTTTTACTTTTAGCGTGAAGTATTCCTCTTTCCTGGCGATAATTTCGTACGGTCCCTCGTAAGGACGTTGAAGAGAAGCTCGAACCGAGTCTGCTCGCAAAAACGCGTGCGAGCAGTTATCGAGGTTTTTGAATTTAAAACAGCATTGTCGGGAATGATTTGAGGCCTGAACGGGTCTAAGGTCCGAGAAAATTTTTCGTAGCGAGGTGATGAACTCATTTTGTGGAAGACTTGTTGAGCTCTGCAGGAAATCCCCTGGTAGCCGTAAGCCTTCACCCTGACCCGTGACAATTGTACGTGAAACTTCGAAACGGGATACCCAGTTCCGGCAGAGAGCTTCCGCTACTGTTTCAGCGTTGATGCATTCAAGGGGAACGGCCTCAGGCCATCTGAAAGCGGTGGGGGCATAGGACCGATGATGTCGACATGTATGTCTTGGAAGCGATGTGACGATGTAGGAAAAGAGCCTGGAGCTGTATTGACATGCCTTGACACTTTGCTCTGTTGGCATGCTACACAAGCGCGGGCCCAGGAGTTTACATCCTAATTTATGGAAGGCCAAAAATACCGGGAGGTAACCATTTTGTTTGACGTACGGTGAGCGAGATTATGGACGGAATTGAACACTTGCTTTCTAAATTTGCGAGGAATGAAAGTTCTGGTTCCGATATTAGAATCCTCACAGAATAGTTGCATATTTGTGCCGAAAATTGGCATTTTCTCGAATTTTATTTGGAATTTTGTACCAGTTTGTCTAATTTATCGTCCTCAATAATTTGAGTATCTGCAATAGCTCCGAAACCTATAACGATGGGAAGGTGAATCTCGCCTAACCATGACAGTGTGTCGGCACGATGTTATCTTTGTCTGCGACGTGTCTGATGTCAGTAGTAAATTGCTCAATGAAATCTAAATGTCGCAGCTGCCTTGGGGAAGCTTTGCCCGCATTTTGCCTGAATGCGAATGTTAGAGGTTTGTGATCAGAGTACAGCGTGAAAGTTTTTCCTTCTAAATGGTAACGAGAATATTTGATGCCCTGATAGGCAGCGAGTAGGTCTCTATCGTAAGCGCTATAATTGCGCTGGGCGTTGTTCAATTTGACAGAATAAAAAAGTTGCATTCCACTTCTGCCGAAAGGACCGGAAAATCCGGGAGGGTTGTTTGAGACAGCTGGGATTTTACCTCCTCGGAGGCTTTGATGGCTTCCGTAGACCAGTTTATGATCTGTACTCCCTTCTTCTTGGGACCTGGTAAATAATTGTTAAGGAGACTCTGACGACCGGCCGCATGCGAGAGAAATCGGCGATAAAAATTTATCATGCCTAGAAAACTACGTAGGTCTTTTACGGTTTTAGGTGTCTTCATGTTTGAAATGACTGCAACGCGCTCAGGAGAAGGTTTTATTCCATCGACTTATAACCAGATGACCTAGGAATTTAATCTGGGATTGTAAAAACATGCACTTGTTGACATTTAATATTAGACCGAATTCAGTCAACCGCGTGAAAATTTTCTTCAAATGGGTTAAAAGTTCTAATTCAGACCGGGAAGCGATTAAAATGTCGTCGAGGTAAATGAAGCAGAACGAAAATTCTTGGAGCACGGAGTTAATAAACCTCTGCAAAGATTGTGCTGCATTGCATAGGAAAAGGTCATGCGCGTGAATTCGAAGAGTGCAAATGGTGTGCATATAGCAGTTTTGGGAATGTCCTCGGGTTCAATTGGGATTTGGTGATAGGCTTTAGCCAGATCTAATGTCGAGAAGAATTTAAAGTCTTGCAGTACGAGCGTTTAAAAGCCTGTAGTCTCCACAAGGCCTCCATTCGCCATTTTTATTTTTGGCGAGATGTAGTGGCGAGGACCAACTACTACTTCAAGGTCTGCAAATTCCCTGTTTTAAAAGAAAGTCAAATTCTTTTCTGGCTGCTACCAGTTTTTCCATGTAGTGTTTTCGTGTTATTCAAGACAAAAGAATTTCAGTATTAAAACTTGGAGGTGAATGAAATAAATCTCGAATAAGAGAACTTATGCTCGATGTTGTCTTTAAAGGTGTTAATTTCAATTGATTCACTTCAGTTTTCAATTCTCCGATTTGTGTTAATTTATAATTTTGTTTAATATATGAATCCGTTCGTGCAAAGTAGTCCCCATACAATAACCTATATTTTACTTGTTGATGGTGTTTTCGTGTTATTCAAGACAAAAGAATTTCAGTAATAAAACTTGGAGGTGAATGAAATAAGTCTCGAATAAGAGAACTTATGTTCGATGTTGTCTTTAAAGCTGTCAATTTCAATTGATTATCTTCTGTTTTCAATTCTTCGATTTGTGTTAATTTATAATTTTGTTTAATATATGAATCCGTTCGTGCAAAGTAGTCCCCACACAATAACCTATATTTTACTTGTTGATGGTGTTCTCTATCTGAACTTACTTCTAGACTGGAAGCTATTGGCGCCTTGATGGTTTTTGTGTAGAATCAATGTGTCCGCAATTAGTTTGGTCAAATTCCGAACTTCTTCGGTTAGCAAAAAAAGAGCAGAATTAGGGCTTTCAGAAGTCGTGGAGATCGCATACACCTGAGGGTTGGCATTGACCTCGGCGATGCTGTCAGCGTATGATGCTAACGACTCCAGGCTCTCCTTGTTGCAGGCGAGAATAGCCTGCATGTGAGCAGGCAACCGTTGTAGCCAAAGGGACCTGAGTACCTCCTCGGGCAATTTGCTATTATTTAAATTTCGCATCTCCCTTAACAGATGCGAGGGTTGTGAAACACCTTAGGGTGAGTCGGTCAACAACTGTTTTAATCGACGTGTTTCACTGCCAGAAAGTCTGGAGATCAATGCTTCTTTCAACCGATCGTATTCGTTCCCCTCCGGAGGATTGTAAGCGATGTCACTGATAATTTTGATGATGTTTTCATCAAGTGCAGCCATTGTATGGTAGCACATGGTCTTTTGTTGAGTTATGCGTGCTACAGCAAACTGTGCCTCTAAATGGAGGAACCACAACTCTGGGTTACTTCTCCAAAACGGCATACTTTTAACGGAGACTGCATTATGGGCAGGCTCCAACAATACAACATTTGTCGCCCCATCACCAGCAGTCGCCGGCGGGGCGCTGCCCTGATCAATAGTAATATTTGACAGGTCCTCAATAGAAGACCATTGGTCATTCATTTTGACAGATGACGAATGAAAAACGAAATTAAAATTAAATCACAACAGATTTGACGACGGGTCAAACCACAATAAGCTATAACCGATTGAATGAAATGAACACTTTGGAAACTGGAAGAAGTTTATACTCGTGTATCTAAAATATGCATAAGTAGAGTAAAACTAGCTTAATTGAAACGATATAACTATATATGGAAATAACATGAAACTTAATGGGTCTTTCAAACCTTGTGGGTTTTGCTGTGGTTTATTGCTTGATTCTTGTATTGGTTCTTGTTGCGAATTGTTAAGCTTCAAATCTTCAGGTGGTTGATAAAATATTGTGATCTTTTAGGTGCTGGTTGCGCTAACGAGCAACCGATGGAAGCTCCGGGTGTAATGTAGAGATTTTCTAGATGTTGATTGCGCCGACGGGCAATCGATGGAAGCTCTGGATAAAATGCATAGATTTTCTTTTCCTTAAAACCTGTTCGAGGTGGTGAGAAGCAAATGCTCTCCAATGAGGTTCGCAGGTTCTTCAGGAGTAACTCCTATGGTAAAATCTTAAAACTTCTGCCTTGGTAGAAGTTTAAATAGTAACAAAAGAAAAGTCTATATTTTTATTTTAAAACAATTTAGCTTGAGCTTCCTCTTTCTTCGTCGGGGTCACCAATTATGGTGTATTTAGATTACACCACTTTTTAGTTGGTCGTGGATGACGAGTAAGTAAATGAACCAGATTGTGAAACAAATCGTCCCAGTCCTGCCTGGTGTCAGAAGTGTGACACCAACAGGTAGTTCCTCGTAATGTAGATAATATCTACCTGATGTTATGCATGAAAGAAAAAGAAATGATATGCTAGTATATATGAGCTTACTAATGCTCGGAACAGAGAAGTCTACTATATGGTAGCCTCTTGTTATAGCGGTAATAATATCTTGCTTCACTTTCGAACTGGCGCTATGACAGTCTAAGTTGGATTGTATATTATGATGGTGTTGGCACTATCTTAAAGACGGTGTACGATAAACCGTGTTCCACTGTTGGGTTTATAATGACAGGCCAATACACTACAGCACTGATTCTAAACCGCGTAGCGTAAACCTCTGTAACAGCACAACTATGGGGAGTTCCTCAGTAGTCTGTAATATTTGTAATCTGTTACTTCTGAATAAGTCAGACTGGGAAAGTCTGCGGAGACCTAGATACGTAGACTCTAAGAAAAGAACAATTTGAACTAAATGTTATTCATGAAAATAGCCGTCTAGTGAAAGACTTTGTATCCGGTAGAATCGTCTTTATTATGTAGAACGTCTGTTGAACACAGCTGAAAAATAAAAAGAAAACAATTAAAATACAATATATAAAGTATTTAATACTTCCCTAGAATTCCAAGATCCTGTGCCCAGTCATCACTTGCCTCCTGTATCTTCAAGAAGTATCTGAAATGAAGAAAATATATATATATTAGTTTAATAGAACCAATTGGACTAACTATTATGCAGTACAATAAAAAATTTAAGTACATACATGTAAAACTGCCAAGAAACCAATTTCTTGGCAATACAACAACAATTGCATGCAAATGTAACTATTGCCAATTCTTGCAAAATTCATATTCTCTGCATAATAAACATTTGCAAATTATACAAATATGTTTACATATGCAAATTACATGAATTTGCATTAGGCACAAAGCGTATAATTAACAAAAATCAACAATTTACCTCATTGTGGACATGTCACAAATCAGTTTCCAGCATAAATAGTTTATAAGAATTTACATATTTCCTACAAATTATTTGTGCCGGAACTGACACATAATTAAAACTAAACACTTAAATAGTGATAAAAGACAGTTACCTGGACAATAAATCCACAATTTGCCGTGAAAAACGCGAAAAACAACACGACACTTTCGAATTAAAACACCGCGATCGCGACTGTCAACTTGACACGGTGAAAAGCTGATTATACGAAGTTGGCTACGCGCTACCTATTGGTAATGCTTAAAAACCGCGAAAGTTACCAGGTAAATAAATATTCACGAAAAAAGGTAAATTAAATTCCCGTAATAAGTGGGAAAGAGAAAGATGCGAAAACGAGATGCAAAAAAAATGAGAAATATTTGCGTTCCACATTGGAAATTGTCATAATATGGCAGGAAGCCGCCATCTTGATAAATTTCAAAAAAATTAAAATTTTTAATAAAATAAATTACGAAAATTCATGGATAATTTTAAATAAATTAGTTGAAGGAAATTGGCACATTTTGACATAAGTATACAAGTCAAGCAAAGTCGAAAAGTATGCTTAATTTGCATTTTTCGTGTGGAACGTATGTCAAAATGGCCGCTCAGAGCCTATAAAAAGGGGGCAATTCCTAAGATCGCTCTCAGTTTTTTGGCAGCGATCACAAGTGTAGTATCAAGCATGTTTTTCTCAGCAAATAATATTTTTTTAGTTTTCAGCAATAAGCATAAAATACAACGTGCCATTAAAGGTACAATATTTTTACATGCTTAAAGGTTGTGTGCAGTGGGTGTTGGCAGAGGACAGGAAGTTTTTGAGTTTTGTTCTACAGATAAGTATTGTGTCAATTAATTTAGTAAATAAGTTTCTTGCATAACAATTAAATACATGCCAGCTTTCGGCATTTTAATTATACATGCAACGAAACAAATTAGTTAAGTAATTAAGTTAAAATAAGTGCAAAGTGAATTAAAATAAGTGTATAACGCGTAAAAATAGAAAGGGCTACAAATTGCATTTAGTTAAATATATGCCACAATACGGCATAATAACTACATATGCAATCGAACAATTAATAAACAGAATTAAATTAGTGAAAAAATTAAATTGTAGTGAATTTATAAATTGAAGTGTTTCACATTAGAATTATTCAATAAATACAGCATTAAACATAAGCACACATATCTTTTTTTCATACCACTACACTGTCCACCTAAATGCCGTAATATAGCTGTAGTTATCGATTGCAGCTACATTACAAAACATTTATGTTAATCTTTTAGTCGATTCTTCTTTACGTTCCTTTTTAGATCAAACGTTATAATAATAATAATATGGAACAGCGTAACAATATTCAAAAAATCATTTTCTAATAGTTCTCGTTCAATTCTCACTTAAAACAGAATTTCTTTATTTTTATTTTTACATTGTAATTCGCGGCCTACTATATATATGTATACATATATATATACCTTACCAGTTCACAAAGTATATTTTCGCTGAACTTAGCGTAAACTCTCCAATTGTGAAGTATCCGTATAAAAACACCGCCACGCGTCGCCAATCCGCCACAAGCTTGCAATTACACAATCACAATGCCCATGAAAAATAATGTGGCATCTATTCTAGTAAATAGCCAATAAAAAGTCGCAAAACAGCCTACTGGACGTACTTACGACACGACTTGTTAACATGTATAAAAGATGTACCTACACATAACTATTTCGTTAAACAAAGTTCCATATAATTAGAAACCTGGTCAGCCACACATGCAACCAGCTCAAAAGTGCGTTTACTTACTTTCAAAAGAAACTCAAAACTGAAACTAACATGAAATTTTACTGTTTTTTTACAGGCTAGAATGACCTTTATTAAAAAACTTATATTGTAATTCTCAACAAGCGATTTAGGTAAATTTAGGGTTTCTATGGTGAGATTAAAGATGTTCTAAAAAATGGCTTAAAAAAGGGCTATGATTAATGTGTTGTATAATTATTTCCCCATTTAACGAAGATTAATTTCAAAACGTTTTTCTAAATGTTTTCATGTTACAAATTAACCCAAATGGAAGTTTCTTTGCAATCGTAATAATTGCAAAGATAAATAAAATAAAAGCATTTTACGTGCACTGATCACTGCCCCGTCAGCATAAATAAAAAAAGCCCTAGTGGCTGATCAGAATTTACCTTCGCAATAATGACCTACTTCGCAGGTAAACAAAGCGAAGTAGGAAATAACAAGTGAAAAAGCTAGAATTGGTCTAAGACCAATTCTTATGATACCCTAGATGAATGCACGTATGAAACTTCGTATGGTCACCCATTTGAGCTATTTTGATTTTATGCATTGGTTTCTCGCATATATTTCTAGAACGGCTCGTCGGACAGAAAAAATGATTATAACCAATTTTATAGGATTTCTTATTCTGAAGAAGCTTTTAGTACAATAAAAATGTCTCGAGTATACTAAGTTTGTCATTCCGTTTGTAACACCTCGAAATTATGATGGTAGAGCAAAATGGATTGGATACTCACGCCACGCATAATATTAAAAGTTATTTTGATTTTTGCATGTCCGTCCGTCCGTCCGTGCGCACGATAACTCGAGAACGCGAACACTTAGAGAGCTGAAATTTTGTACACGGACTTTAAAAAAAAAGTAAAATTAACTTCCAAAATGAGACAAATAGGGCAACTCCTTCGTAGGGTTGCCATACAAAAATTTCGTTTTCCGTTATATATTTGAACACTGCCTGAGAAAGAGTCGCCGTAGAGAGCTGAAATTTGGTACGTGGTGTTTTCATTGCACTAGCAAACAAAATTTGAAAAATGGACTAAATCGGGCAACCCGTTCTTGGTGTTGCCATATTAAAATTTAGGTTTTTACGTATATTTTGAAAACGATCAGTCCAAGACATTTTTATTGCACTGGAAACTTCTTCAGAATACGAAATCCAATAAAATTGGTTATAATAATTTTTTCTGTGCGACAAACCGTTCTAGAAATATATGCGAAAAACCACTTCAAAAATCAAACTTGAATAGATCGGTGACCATACGAAATTTATTACGGGCATTCATCTAGGGTATCATAAGAATTGGTCTTAGACCAATTCTAGCTTTTTCACTTGTTTTTAAGTGAATTTATTAATTTCGACTACAGAATAAGTTTAGTTTATTCTTGAGTCTGGTCAGCGTCGCGGTAGTTTTTGAGAGAAAAGTCCAATCAGGTCGGTTGCTTAGTTTTAAAGTAAAGTGAAGACCAGAAAAACAAATAAAATATAAGTGCGTTAGTTTTAAAGTAAATTGAAGACCAGAAAAAAAATGAAATATAAGTGCTTTAGTTTTAAAGTGAATTGACGACAGTATAAATAAATAAGTTATAAGTTTAAAACAAGATAAATAAATAAATTATAACGTGAATTGTTGTTATTTTGAATAAATAAATTAAAAAGTGAACTCTCAATCGTAGTTAAAGCCAACACATCCCTTTTTCTCGCGGTGTACAAAACCAACCACCACATTTGGCGCAGCCGGTAGGATTCGGAAAAATTAGATAGCGTTGTATCATTTAATAATACTGATACTGGTATTAGAAAAGCTATATCCGAATCCAAACCTACTTGAAAGCGAGAACGAGGCTCACTACGATCTACGAAACGCAATAGAAGGCAAAAGTGTGTAAAAGTTACAATGTAAAAAAGAAATACGGCAGCCAATAGCCTATAAAAAGATAGAAATTGCGGAAGAACTGAAGAAGTGAAAGTTGTACACGAATAGAGCATCAAGCAGCCAATTGAAAGGCAAAAAACCGAAGAAGAACTCAAAGTTGTCAACAAATAGAGCATCCAGCAGCCTATTAAAATTAAGTAAGTACTATATCGTATGTTATATTTATTCTTATGTATACCTTATCATATATAGTTTTTATAGCAACGTTAGATTATTTATTATTATTTTCGGAGATTCGTAACATAAAAAGTATTTTCATGCATATACATAATAGTAGCTTATGAGTTACGGAATCCGTGATTTTTTTGAGCTCCAATTTATATATACATATATTAGAAGTTAAATTTTCTTAAACTTTCTTTGTTAACTGTGTGTGAAGGTACTCGCGGTAATTCATTTGAATGCGATTTCATGAGTTAAACTATAAACTTCTTTAATTTTATCGACCAACGCATGGTGTCTGTATAGCGTATGTCCAGATTAGAGGGTAGAGGTTCAGATGCCCTTAAATCCAAAAATAGGCAAGTAAGTTTTCTTCTAGGTGATATTGAACCACTTGAAGAAACAGTACTGCGATCAGGTTATAGAATAGCGAAACCTCCTACTCCCACTACGGCTACTGATCTACTGTTTAAAACCGCCGAAGAAACGCACAACCAGATTAGGGCATTCTGTGAAAAAATTGCGAAAGGAACCACCTTAGTTAAGCAGTTGGTTCAGAAAAATCAAGATCTTTTCACTGACTTAGAACACTTTCAAGTAACTTCTCCACCTTCCAAAATTACACAAACTCCATCTCTTTCTGGAACAATGTCTAACCCCAATAACAGCACCAGTCTTACCAAGACTTTTCACTGTGAACCAACGTCCACCATAATAGATACCATAAACAAAATAGTGCCAATATTTTCCGGTGAGCCATCTTCAAGAGCAGAATCCGATTTGCATGTGTTTTTGAATATTTGACAGGCGTATTGGAATTCTTTGGATGAAGAAGAGAAGGCAATTTTCTTATCTTTTCTCCCCATTGCGCAAAATTCCTTATGAGATTTGCAAGAATACCAGTTTTAAAACCTGGGAGGAATTGCAGGAGACCTTAACGGCTTCTTACTTTCCCTGTAAAAATTTAGCAGATCTCACACATGACATGCAAAGCTGTAGACAACTCAATGGAGAAACTGCGAGACAGTTTGGTCAACGAGTAAAACAACGTCTAGAAGAATGCGAGTTGAACTTGAAACAAAAATGCAAAACAGATCCAGAACCAATGATAAAAGAATATCAAAATATGGCCACACAAGTTTTTAGGAGAGGACTTTTTAGTACGACACTCAAGCAATATGCCTGCATGTCAGACAATTCAAACTTTACAGATTTAATAAAAAAGGTTTGCTTTATGGAAGACAGGGAAAATCAAATTTACGGTGGTGTAAACTCCAATAACTTCTCTTTTGGTAGTGTAAACTCCAAAAACTTCTCCTTTGGTGGTGTAAACTCCAATAACTTCCCTTTTGGTGGTGTAACTAAACTCCCTCGCCAAAGCGAAATAAATAGGAATGGGCTAAATAGCCGAAGACCTTTTTCACACTTTTCAGAACGTCCAAGTGTACCCATATATCCACAGAATTATCAATACCAAGAACAAAATCACCCGGGCCGAACACGATATGAAAGCTTCCAGTATCCTAGACGTAACGCAGATGGTGCTCCTCCACGAAATTCAGCCCCCATTACCTGCTTTAAGTGTGGACAACCAAATCATTTGGGTAGAGACTGCACAGCCTCCGATAACTCGATCTATTGTCAAAGGTGTAAGACTTCGGATCACGATGCAAGAAGCTGTAGGCGAGTAAGTGATCGACCCTCGGAAGTAAGGCAGGTAATCGTCACTTGCGATTTCTGCGAAAGGCATGGCCATACAGTATTTAATTGCGCTACGAAAAGACGATGGGAGGAAAAACAAGAAAACTCGGGAAACTTGACGGCGCCGATCGGATCCCACCCCGATCGGCAGTAACCTTCTTAGACATAAACAAGAGCCTTAACGAAGTAGGAAATTTTGAATCGCAAACTCCTCATGACTCTGTAGTTAAGTTGCCGTTAGATGTAAGTAAAAAGCGCGCAACAAAATTTTTGATAGATACTGGCTCCCAGGTAACTCTTATTAAGGAAAACGTTCTGAAGACGGGAACCAAAGTAAATTAAAATGAACAAATTCGAATAAATTCAGTACATGGCAAAGAAAATACTTTCGGGACTTGTACAGGAACTTTTGTGTTGAACTCGGATTTACCCTATAAATTAAATGTAGTACTAGCATTCCGGAAGATGGTTTGTTAGGAAATGACTTTCTCCAAGAAAATTGCAATGTTGAAGGTCCTAGAAAACGACTACTTTTTCCTCGCAGGGAAATGAATAAAGTAGAATTCGAAGTGCCATTTGAAGAAACTGCTACGCATTTAGAAGAAAGTTCAAGTGCCAAGGCTAGTCCAAAGTTGGATTGTGGGAAGAAGACTCAGAGAGCAACCCGCAATCTCGGCAAACCAAGGCATGCTGAACAAAAGTCTGCCCGCATTATGCTAGCTGATCAAATAAAAGACTCGCAACAAGAGAGCAGCCCTGAACAATTTACTAATGTTCAGTGCCATAAGGAAAATGAATTGACTTCGAGAGAAGTTCATATTCCTGCTCGATTAGAAGTTTTGGTCAAGACAGTTTGTTCAAATGAAGGAGATTTGATTTGTTTAGCCGAAGAGCTAAGCTCTGGAGTGTTCATTTCAAAATGTATAGTGCATCCAAAGGACCAACACATTGTGATAAGTATAGTAAACATCAACGAAATGGCGGTTATACTGACAAATATTAATCGCAAGATTGAGAAACTGGAAGATTATGATATAGTAAGACTTAGTGAAGGAAAAGTTGAGAAACTAAAGAATATGGTGACTGAAAGTAAGGAAATAAACGCAGTGGAGACAGCAACTGTAGTAAAGAAGAATTACTTGCCAAAGAATTTATTGCGACATTAACCGATTGATAAAACTACATGAAGAAATAAGCCTAGATGAAGAATTAAACCCTGAGGAGAGGGGTAGAGTATGGGAAATTTGTGAAGATTATGAGGATATATTTCATTTCAAAGATGATCTTTTGACGTGCACTCCAGTACTAAAACATAAAATACAGGTAAAAGAAAACCAGGCACCAATTAACCAGAAGAACTACAGATTACCACAGAGTCAAAAGGAGATAATAAATGAACAAGTTCAGGAAATGCTCAAAAATGATATCATAACTCCTAGTAAAAGCCCATGGAACTCCCCATTACTGGTAATACCAAAAAAGCCTGGTTCGGATGGTACCAAACGATGGAGAATTGTCGTCGACTTTCGCAAGTTAAATGAAGTTACTGTCAAGGACGCTTTCCCGTTACCGAGAATAGAAGAAATCTTAGATCAGTTGGGTCACGCAAGATACTTCACAACTTTAGATTTGGCAAATGGTTATCATCAAATACAAGTAGATAAACGAGACAGAGAAAAAACTGCCTTCAGCACTAATTATGGACATTTTGAGTTTAAACGGATGCCTTTTGGACTCACCGGAGCACCAGCAACGTTTCAACGCATAATGAACCATATCTTGACGGGTTTGCAGGGATTTAAATGTTTCGTTTATTTAGATGACATTGTCATCTATGGAAAAAGTCTGAATGATCACAACGCCAAACTGTTGGAAGTATTCCAGAGGCTAAGGGAAAATAACCTAAAATTGCAACCGGAAAAGGGTCAGTTCTTACGTCGTGAAGTTGTCAATTTAGGACACAAATGTGGTAAGGAAGGTGCCTTGCCAAACCCTGCGAAAACTTTAAGTGTCCAAAATTTTCCAACTCCCAAAACAGTTAAAGAAGTGCAATCTTTCTTGGGATTGGCAAATTATTACAGGAAGCACATTCGCAATTTTTCCAAAATAGCAACCCCAATAAACAAGCTACTAAGGAAAAATGTAAAATTTAAATGGTCCGAGGAATGCCAAACTTCTTTTTGTGCACTAAAGCATGCTTTAGTTACACCTCCGCTTTTGTTATACCCTGATTTCTCTAAGCCGTTCATATTAACTACCGACGCCAGTAATGATGCTTTGCGAGCTGTGCTCTCTCAGGGAGAAGTAGGCAAAGATCAACCCATAGCATACGCAAGTCGAAGCCTGAACCAGGCAGAAAAAAATTATAGTACAACGGAAAAAGAGCTCTTGGACATTGTGTGCGCGGTCAAAAACTTTCGGTGCTACTTGTTGGGAAGAAAATTTACGGTTTATACGGATCATAAGCCTTTAAAAGGAATATTCAAGGTAAGAGATACCACTTCGCGTCTGGCTCGGTTTCATGTGAAATTGTCAGACTATGATTTCGATATTGAATATAACCCCGGCAAATATAATACAAATGCAGATGCGCTGTCCAGAATTTCACCTCTTAGCGCAGAATTAGCAAGTTCCGCGACTCAAGATCAGGAAAACAGCAAAAGCAACTGCTTGGTGGTTACACGATCTCAAGCCAAACAGGGCCCCTATTACTTGCCTTTAATATCAGAGGAGCCTCAACGTATACAGGACATACCATTGAATCACACAACCACGGTGCCTTCTACTATGGAAGTACACACACAGAAGACTCCCCTCAGTTCAGACGAAGAAGCTGATGATATAACAAATGAGGAAGAAATTAGGACAAAAGGCAAAATTCGAATCTTGAAAGATAGGAACGAAATTGAGACTTTTCTACATAACTTCCTCGATGCACCTCTGGGCGGTCACCAAGGCGTGTGGAAAACATTTTATAAAATCCGCAGAGAATTTAAATGGAAGGTATGTTATCGGATATAAATAAATACATAAAAAACTGTATTAAATGTCAACGTTATAAAGCTAGCCGTAAAAATAAAATGCCCATGGTAATAACAGACACCGCTCGCGAACCTTTCGAGAAAGTTTATTTGGACCTTGTAGGCCCTTTAGAAGAAACGAGTGAAGGTAATAAGTATATCTTAACTTTCGAAGATGATTTGACGAGGTTCATGGACTGTGTCGCTATACCAGACGCAGAAGCATCAACAGTAGCGAAGGCATTTTTTAATGAAATAATAACGCGCTACAGAATCCCCAAAGTACTGGTTACAGATCAAGGGACAAACTTTACAAGCAAATGGAGCTTTGGAGCGGTCTCATAGGCCTTTGGACGAGTATCTGAAAATCTTCGTTGAGTCTAACACCCGCAAATGGGATGAACATCTTAGGGCAGCAATGTTCGTACGAAATAACAGCAAACATAGAGGAACTAAGCTAACGCCTATGGACTGTTTGTTCGGTTTCACTGCGGAAATTCCTAACAATTTGCAACGAGATCCTGAACCAGTATACAATTTTGAAGACTATTACTTTAACTTAAGAAGTAATGTACAACAAGCATATGCAATTGCGCGTAACAATTTACTACAAAGTAAAGAATACTCCAAAGCCCAATATGACAAAACGGCTCGGCCTTTAATTTTCGATATTGGCGACCAAGTGCTGCTAAAAAACCCGGTTAAAAAAGGAAAGTTTTCTCCTGAGTGGTTAGGACCGTACAATGTAATTGAAGTACCTTCGGAAGTAAATACGGCGACACGAATTAAAAACGGTAAACGGCGTGTACATAATAATAGATTGAAACTTTGCAAATAAGTAAAACAAACAAATATTTTTTTTCCTCTTATTCTGTTTTTTTTCACTTCGATTTCTTTATCTCTAGTTAAATATACAAAGAAAGAATCTGTCCTAACCGCTGAATTTTCTTAGGTATGAAAATACTCCGCTTTCTAATGACCACACTAATTGTGAATGAAAAGCAATAGTAAAGCTAACTAATGTATTTCTTTCCTACTCTTTTAAATGTCTTCATGAAGACCAACAAGACAGTTAAGTAGTTCAAGAGGGAATCAGCCAAGTTTTTAGATAACTTTAAATAAAGGAACAGAAATAAAAATAAAACTTGTGGTGAAATGAACCAAGGCTCTGGGTACTGTCGTCTGTCTGGATCTAGCAATATAGCAATTTGATTAAAGTATTAGTGGCCGCACAAAATTCCTTTTTTAACTATATACCTATGTTTCTACTCAGCTCTTTACGCATCGTATTCCGCAACCAGCATACTTCTGTATTTTAGTGCAGCTTTAGCAAAACGATATAACTTTTCCCAGTCGTGGCCATTTAAAAGGTTTACTAGTTCAGTTTGAGAGAAACTTTCACAATTGAAATAGCGTCGCCTGAATTCTGAAATAATATGGCAAACTGGAAGAAAATGCAAGGTACCTTCATCTTCGTTGAGATTGCATAGAGAGCATATGCGGCTGCCTTCTCTTCACCAGGGCGACGCATTCAGCCATATAAGCCCCCTCTACATTAAACAATAAATCTTATTTTTTCCAATCTATTGGAGTCTTAGATTAGATTTAGATTAGATTTGTGAAGGGGTGTATAGGCGTTAGCCTCGCAATCACTGCGACCTGAAAGATCTATTGTGAGTTCCCGTTGAATTTGCTCCATTTATAGGTTTGGACTGTTAATAAAGTCTAGAACCATTCTGGGCTTAAGGTTCCATACGTAACTTTGTGGAGGAAAAGCATGTTCAAGGTGGACTAATCTCCGCCTGGCCAATGCTTCGCAGTGGCAGAGCAAGTGCTCCGAGGTTTCGTGAGCATCCTGACAGAAGCGGCAGGATGAAGTCTCAGCCAAACCCAGCTTGTTTAGGTGATACCTCAAGGGGCAATGCCCTGAGAAGAGCTCAGTGATCATTTTGAGCTCTGTTCTTCTAAGGAGTAGGAGTTCTTTTGTTTTTCCGCCAGAGGTGTCGATAAACTTTTTTGCCTGACGAAGTCCTTGTAGCCTTTCCCAATACAGAGATTTTTGTTTATTCTCCCAGTTATTTAGGGTAGCCCTGAGGTAACGCTTTGATGTGCCACACAATGGCTCTGGTCCAACAAACTGAGTTTCCACTCCTCTTTTGGCTAGGCCATCAGCAATTTCATTTGCCAGTTACCTACATGAGGATAACTTTGTTTCTCCTTGATAGATTTTTGAGGGTTTGTAGACATTCCCAGACTATCCCTGACTTGACAGTGTAGGACTTTAAGGCCTTGAGGGCAGCTTGACTGTCCGAGAGAATATTAATGGTTGAGCCATTTATGGCTCTTTTAATGCAGGTATTGGCGCATTCTTCTATGGCCAATACCTCGACTTGGAATACGGTAGGGGTAGAGCCTAGAGCCTTTGATATATGGCATCTGGTGCCGTATACACCGAATCCGACCCCACTGTTTGTTTTGAGGCGTCTGTATACCACATCATCGTTCCTTGTTGGAAGGACGGTTTAGTGGAGGCCATTGTTGTCGGTCTCCAAGAACCACTTGGAATGGTCTTACAAAATCCACTCTGGGTGTGATTATATCAGATATTGTCGTCACTTGCTCGAAGCATATCTGTTTTAAGATACTTAAATGACTAACCAGATCGCCTGGCTTTAACTGTTTCTCCATTTGTACTCTTATAGCACTGGAGACCGCTTCCTTTTTCACCTGCAATTGCAGGGGTGCAAGGTTTAATAAGGCTTCCATCGCTGCTGTAGGACAGGTTCTCATGGCACCAGTTATTCCTAGACAGGCAAGGCGCTGAGTTTTTTTAAGCAGAGCCTCAGCCGTCTTGTGATTAGTTTTTGGCCATCATGCAAGGGCCGCAGAGGTGACCATGGGTCTAACAACCGTGGTGTACGTCCAGTACATCATTTTTGGCTTCAGACCCCATGTTCTGCCAATAAAGCGACGACACGTGTAGAGAGATCGCATCGCTCTATCCGCCACTCTGGACTGATGCGAATTCCAGGTAAGTTTCTTATCTAGGTTTATCCCCAGATATTTGACTTCGTCTGAAAATATCAATTCCGTATTATCAAGAAGAGGAGCCGTTAGTGAAAGCTCAGACCTTCTTGTGAATGGAACGATAACCGTTTTGTTGGGGTTTATGCTAAGGCCTTTGTTTAGACAGAGTCTTTGTAGTAGAATCTGTCGTCAAGATTATAATTCAGCGTGTTATACAGTCCGTGTATTATACTTTGCCTCCCTTGTTGCACTTTAAGCTACCATAAAAATTGGTTTTCCTTTCCTAAGATCTCGTGCAGGGTTTTCTTTAGGTTGTTGAAATCTAATGGGGTATCAAATTGCATACTTAATTCTTTCCATGTAGAAAACCACACCATTTCCTTTTCTACTATCTTACTGGCAATCCTGTTAGACAGTCGATCTTCCGACATTTGATTCAGCACTTTGAACATATAGTCGAAATGTCTCTGAAGTGTATAAACATATAGGTCCATTAGATTCAGTTCGAGACTTAACATACATATATTTTGGGGTGTATTTTGGAAGACCGATCATTTTCTTAAGGAAATACCTTAGGAGCTTTTCAACTTCTTCAACCCACACCTCACTACCATAACACATAATTGCTCTTGCCACAGCATTAAAAAGTCGTAACTTTGCACTATGTGGGATAGATCTTGTTTGTTTTTCTCGCCTAGAAGAATGTAGAATGTAGAATGAAGTGGCCGTTAACCTTATTTTATCATTATTTCTAATGGCCTTAGGTTTGTTGTTTATTCATTTCTCGTATATATATTTTTGTTTCTTGTACTTTTAATGTTTCTTGATTTTTATCTTCTTTCTGTAAATGCAGCTATATTAAATAAATTATTTATTTGGCTTTCTGCAGAGCGCGTCAGACTCTTGGTCTGATATTTTTCATTAAAGTCAATCTCCAATCTTTCGATTTTCCTGCTCTAGTGCGGGTTCTACTCATTGGTTGACTTCCAATATTTCGATTTTCTTGCTCTAATGCAAGATCTACTCATTGGTTTACTTCTATTTTTATTCTTTATTTTGTCGAAATTATTTTCATCGAAATTTAGCAGTATCTTCTGACAGATGTTGTAGCATGTTTTCAAAGACGTACCCAATAATCTTTGAATTACACTTTTTTGTTAGGAGAATTACTGCATATTTTCGATGCTATTAGTCTTCCATATAATGATGTTTTGTTGTATATTTTTGTTCGTTTTGTTGTTCTTTTTGTTTCTCAAAGTTTGCTTCCATTATATAACCCTTACAGTTTGTGGCACATTAATATGCCTGTTAAGTCCCAATGTGGGCTTAGCATGCAAAAAAGGGGCAGGTGCCGGTTTTTGAAATGATAAGACAGAAAGATCTTTCAAATATCAGAGTTCACTGGTTTATTCTCACAAAAAATGCTTCTTAACTACTAGGCAGTTCAGTACTTAAATCTATGGTAATCCAAAGTTCACTTAAGCTACTTTAATTCATTTACACTTATTACTACCTTAAAATAACGAGCCTCCACTGGCGAATTTCTATTCCTTAATCTGTAATAGAAAAGAGACTATTATTAATCAAATCAATTAACAAGGGGTAGCATTTTAGTTTGAGCAGAGTGAGCGTCATATAACTGCTCTTTAAAATTGCTGGGATCAAAACTCCCGATGTAGGGTGCTGAAAAAATATATATATATTAAATTGGTTTGTAAAAAGGGTTTCATGTACTTCCCTTGATTTAATTGGTCAAGCAAGACTTCTGTGGCTTCAATATACTGCCGATCTGTCTCGATGCTCAGTCAGAACTTGAGTGATTTGCTACTTCCAGTAGCTCGCTATTTATAGGCAGAAACACAATAGAAATTGTGTCTGCCGGTGGCGTTGCCAATGACGCCCGCGTCTTTGTGTGAACTTTCACGTATTTGGTCCCCAAATGGCGTCATCGTGTGAATTTTCATGCATTTGGTCCAAAAATGGCGTCATCATAGTTTTAATCGGAATATGTACTGAAAGCTGGCATTTTGATTCTGTCAAAGTATTTCATGGCAGCTGTTTTGGTTGGAGTTGAAGGTAATTTATGATTTAAATATTTATTTATAAATAATAAATGATTTTGTATTTGTAGAACTGCGAGGTGAATTCCTGTGGCTGATGGTGGATGAATTCTACGAGCGTAAGTATGGTTTTATTAAAAAGTTTCAGATTATTTAGAATTATTTAAAATACTGACACTTTTAACTATTTGTTGATTTAATGACTTATATTTCCTTTTTTTATTTTTTAGCTCCTAGGAAAAATGTTTGAAGACTGACGTAGCGTGGGAAGTAACTTTCGTTTGAGAGGAAAGTTTTTTTTTGTTTTAATTAAAAAAGTCTCAGACCAAGAAATGATCTGAGACTTCATTTTTATTTGCATCTTTTAGTGATGCTTTTTATTTGTTTACTTTTAGCCCACAGCGTTCGTGGCCATGTCTTCGCGGGATATTAAATTACCTTCAGGGAGATTTTAGTATTAGTATTTGAATATTTAGTATATATTTTTATTTTTTCTATTTTAAGATTGTTCCGCGACGGAACAATGCCCTTAGTTTCATTAAACTTTTTATTTATATACATAGTGTTCGTTGTAATAAACATTTTAAAATTTTACACATTTTTTTTTTTGATTATGTTCTTATTTGTATATTAACTCAATAATACCTTATTGATGTTGTAATTATTAGATTTAATTCCTACGCTATCTTAATATTATTATTTTTTCTTATATAGGGGAAGGTAGGTAGATATGAACCACTTTTTTTCGAGAAGACCTTTCAGCTGTAATATACCTCCGCCGATTGGATGAAATGCATGAAATTGAAGCCTATTCTTTTAAGTTTGTATTGACATACACATTTCTTAGTCTTAATGAGCGTATTCTAAGTTATTGACAGAAATGCAAAAAAAGTGCTTTGGTTCATTCTCCCCACATGTGTGGTGAAATGAACCAAGAAGGGGAATATATGAGCCAAGTACAAATTTTAATAGAAAATAAGTTAAAGACTTTTTTATTATAAAATAAATATCAAAACATAACAATTCAGTTAACGAAATAAAAAAGGAAAATTGGAACGTTTCAATTAAATGGCGTTAACGCATGTTAAAATGTGAGAAGGACACGGGCACTTGATAGCGGCCTTGTTGCCGCTTTGTTGTTCCTAATAGAAGCGGTGGTGGTAACACACATTTGATGTCTCTTATCGGTACCAACGCCATATCAGGAACAGTCAACAGTCAACTTCTGCTATCGCCCACAAGCAATGGTGCATTTCTACCCAGTAGCACTTTATTTATTAAAATAATTTTTTTTTAACAAAACTTCTAAATTTTATAAATTTGTTACTTTTATTTAAATTAGGACTTCATGTTATTAAGATTATGGTGGCATTATAAATAATTTGTTAGTTACCAGTCAGCTAAACACAAAGATATGTGGAGCACTCAAAAATAGTTTCCACGTGGTAAACTCAACTCACTCAACTAACACGCCTGCGCTCGAGCACAGTTTGTGGACGACTGAAATAAATGAAGCAGTTCTAAGACTGTTTCCATTTTATCTTTATTACATATCTCTGCCTATTCGCATTTAAGTTATACGGGCTTGATTCATCTTACCCCACGGTCCATTTCTACCCACCTTCCCCTATTGATCTTTCTTAGTCTATTTTTATGTATCTTAGACCTAACCTTATTCCTGTCTTCAATAATACAATTAACAGTGTCAATATCGATTACTTTATATGGTCCTTTGTATAGAGGATCCAATTTTTTTCTATTCGGTGCTGTAATTAATACTTGATCACGTATTTGGATTAATAGGGGGTCGCAGTTAATATCACTGTTTTGTTTTCTTATTTCTTTCGAATGCTCTAGGTATTGCTTTGCTTTAATTAGTGTTTTTTGTAACCTAGCTTCAACTTCTCTGCTATATAGGTCGTAGTTAAAGATGGGGTCTGGAGTAGCAACTGTGAGCTCAGAAGGAAGGTTCACTCTTTTTGCGAATACTAGTTCAAAAGGTGTGTAGTTGTGAATGCTGTTTGGAGTAGTGTTGTAGCAAAATGAGTGGTACGGTATCCACGTATCCCAGTCATCTCTGTTATCATTTACGAAACATCTTAGGTATTCGTTAAGACATTTGAGGTTTCTTTCCAGGGACCCTATAGTTTCGGGGTGTGCAGCGGTTGCGAAAAGTTGCTTTATTTTCAATATATTGCATACTTCCGAGAGGATTTGGTTTTTGTACTCAGTTCCGACATCTGATTTTATTTTACTCATTGGTCCATAAATTAGTATAAATTCGCTGACTATTGCTTGTGCAATAGTGTTGGCTTCCGTATCTCTCGCAGGAACTATTACTACATATTTGCTTAAATCGCATTTCATGGTTACTGCGTATCTATTGTCACAGGTTGTTTTAGTAAATGGTCCCCAATGTCTATGGATACTACGTCGAATACCTTTGCTGGTGTTGTTGTAATTTCTAAGCATTCTCTATTGTGTGTCTGGTGTTTGTTTTTCGCGCAGAGTTCACAATTGTTTACATACCTTGCGATGGTCTTCTTCATCCTTTTCCATCTATATATCGCTTTTGGTTTTTTGTGCATTCTAGTTTGTCCTAGATGTCCTCCAGTAGGTGTTGAGTGAAAATCATGTAGTAGGTTATTAATCTGCGCTTTGTTTTTGATGTATCTCGGTGGTTTATATATTATAATATGTGTGTGTTCTTAGCGTTTTGTTGCTTATTTCTTTAAATGCTGTTATTGTAATTAATTTAAATATTTCGCACTCTGCAGAAAGTTTCAGAGTCTTGGTCTGAAATTGTATACCATTTTACAACATTTTAATTACCTGTTCTAGTGCAGATTGTACTGGTTGGTTTATCTTTGTATTTATATGCCGCTCATAAACATTTCCTAATCTGTGGACGATTTTTATATCTAGTTTAATTCGCTCGTTGCTGCAACTGTTGGTTTCTATTTTTAATTCTGGTAGGTTTATAGCCTCGTCTGGGAATAGTACTTCCAGGATGCAGTTGTTGTTCGTTATTTTCTTCTATTGAGCTTATTTTCTCATTTGATTGGTTATTTTGTTTGTGCATTGCTCGAGTTTGTACTTTTAATATGTTGATGTCCTTTAAATCATTTATGTCAAGTTCAATTCTTGATAACGCATCTGGGCCAACATTCTCTTTCCCTTTAACATATTGAATTTCAAAATCGAATTCTTCGAGATCTAGTCTCATTCTTGTTAATTTAGACGTTGGGTTTTTCATACCAAATAAATATGCTAAAGGTCTGTGATCCGTTTTTATTGTAAATCTTCGTCCATATACGTATGGTTTGAAATGCGTTATAGCCCAATGTATGGCTGTTAGCTCCTTCTCAATGGTTTCACTTTCTCCTTGTGTAAAAGTTTTACTGGCATATGCGAAGGGGAGTTCTTTTCCATTAATATTTTGTGATAATATGGCACCACACGCTGAATTCGAGGCATCAGTTGAAATTATGAAATGGTTGCTAAAATCTGGGTACTGTAATATTATTGGTGACATTAACATTGATTTTAGTGTCTCGAATGCTTTCTGCTGATTTTCGTTCCATTCAAATTGGGATTTTTATACCCTAGATGAAATCTATAAGGGTATACTAAGTTTGTCATTCCGTTTGTAACACCTTGAAATAATGATGGTAGAGCAAAATGGATTGGACAGCCATTCATAATATTAAAAATTATTTTGATTTTTGAATGTCCGTCCGTCCGTCCGCCCGTGCGCACGATAACTCGACAACGCGTCCACTTAGAGAGCTGAAATTTTCTACACGGATTTAAAAAAAAAAAGTAAAATTAAGTTCGGATATGAGACAAATCGGGCAACTGCTTCGTGGGGTTGCCATATAAAAATTTCGTTTTCCGCTATATATTTGGACACTGCCTGAGAACGCGTCGACGTAGAGAGCTGAAATTTCATACATGATGTTTTTACTACATTAGCAAGTAAAATCAAAAAGTCGACTAAATCGGGCAACTCTTTCTTGGTGTTGCCATATAAAAATTTAGGTTTTTTACGTAGGCATTGAAAACAATCAGTCCAAGACGTTTTTATTGTACAAAAAACCTCTGCAGAATACGAAATCCTATAAAATTGTTTATAATCATTTTTTCTGTGCGACAAACCGTTCTAGAAATATGTGCGAAAAACAACTTCTAAATCAAACTTGAATAGATCGGTGACCATACGAAATTTAATATGGGCATTCATCTAGGGTATCATAAGAATTGGTCTTAGACCAATTCTAGCTTTTTTTCTTGTTGCTTTAGTAGTTTATTTAGAGGTAGCGCGATTTCTGAAAAATTAGGTACAAATCGGCGACAGTAATTGCAAAAGGCTACAAATCCTCTAACGTCGTCGGTAGTTTTAGGTAATGGATAATTTTTTATAGCCTCGTATTTCGAGGTGTCTGGGCTAATACCTTCTGCTGATATTTTGTGTCCTAGGTAGGTGACTTCTGTCTGAAAGAATTTACACTTTTCTGGATTCAACTTAAGGTTTCTTTCTCTTAACTTTTTGAAGATTGTTAAGAGATTTTTCAAATGATGTTGCTGGGAGCATCCGACGACTATAATATCGTCGATATATAAAAATGCTGTTTCTGGTGGTAACCCTGCCATGGCTATTGTCATCATTCTTTGAAAACTATTTGGACTGATGTTAACTCTGAAAGGTAGTCTGTTGTAGTGGAAATGGCCTTTATTGTTTGAGAATGCTGTAAACTTTCTGGATTGTTTGTCCAGAGAGATTTGGTGAAATCCTGACATTAAATCTAGAGTAGAGAAATATTTTGCTCTACCCATTTGATCGAGTATTTCTTCTATTCTAGGTAATGGGAATTTGTCGGCCAGAACTTTTTTGTTCATATTCCTAAAGTCTACTACTAAACGCCATTTTTTGTTTTGGTCGGCTGATTTCTTGGGGACTAGTAATATTGGTGAATTGTATTGCGACACTGAATTTTCTATAATTCCGTCAGTTAACATTTTGTCTACCTGCTGGTCTATTTCAGTTTTATGAGCTTCGGGAATTCGGTAGTTTTTTGTACAAACAGCTACTTTATCTGCCACTTCTATATGTTGTTTATAGAAATTATTTGAAGTTAGTGGTTCGTCATCTGATGCAAAAATATCACTGAAATCGTGACATAGTTTTTCAAATTGTGATCTAGCGTGGCTTGGTATAGTTTCGAGTTTTAAATTTGAAATTACTTTTTCTGATCTTTTGTCTTTAGGTGTTTTAATTATATTGAAGTCTGAAAGTGGTTTTGTTGAAAGTTTTAAATTTTGAAATGTAACCCAATTGCTTGCTGAGATAATAGATCCTGTAATGAATATCCCTGGTTGTACTTCTTGTCTTGCTATGACCAGTTTTCTGAATCATTTTGTTCTTGTATAGGAACTTTTCGAATTATTTCACATCTTGGTGGTATGACTATTGAGTTTGGAGAAGGACCGCTAAGTATGGGTACGTCTGTTATTCCATCCGACTTATTTATGGTCAGCGTCCAAGTGTCGTAATCAATACTTGCTTTGTTTTTTGTTAAAAAATCTAGTCCCAGTATTGCGTCAGCGCCTATAGAAAAATCGTGACTAACTATTTGAAAGGTGTGTTCGATCGAAAATTGACCGTTGAAAGTTATTTTTGTATTTGTTGCCCCTATTGATTGCCTTTTATAATCTGTTGTACCCTGTATAAAGTATGTATTTTTTGGTTGGTATAATTGATCGGCGCTAATTTTACCTCTTTTGAATATTGAAATATCTGCCCTCGTATCCACTATAAAGGTGCATACTACTCCGCACATCTCGACATATGCTTTTATAAAATTAGTTAGGGAGAGGTTTATGTTTAATATTCTTGGTGTGTGCATGTTGATGGTACCACCCCCAACCTTTCCGGTTCTGGTTCTGGCTGGGGGTTTTGTTATTCCCCCGATTCATAGTGCTGAATTCTTCTGTTTTGCGAGCTCCTATGATTGTGAGTGTTCTACCTTTGACTTGCTTGTTGTACTTGCATGGGCCGGTAATTTCTGTTGCTATTATTGCATAGATTGGTCTAATTCGGTTGTAGTATTCTTGTCTATTACTGTTATTACTTCTATTGTAATTGCTATAGCGATGCCAACTGTTTCTACTCTTATTTGGGTAGTTACCTGATCTCCCATGTTGGTTGCTGTTAAAATGAAGAATGTTATTGCCCTTGCTCTTTGTCCACCATCGCCGCTTTTGTTGTTATTTCCGGTAATGTTGTTAGATTGCTGGCTTTTAATATAACCGATGTTTCTTGACTGGTCACATTATTAATGAAGGACTGTATTGCAAATTTGTCAGCCAATTTTTCAGCTGCTTCTCCTGTCGCCACTTTTTCAATTATCAGTGCTCTTATTAGCTGGCTGGAGAGGTTTTCAATTTGGTTTGTAAAGTCTACTAATTTTCTATTTCCTTGCCGGCACGTGTTTAATTGAGCCAGTACCGCGTCAGATGAAAGTTTGACTCAGAATTTTTGGCGTATCTTTGTTTTTATTGCCTCGACTGTGTTAACATCTCCTGTTATTGCAAGTTTCGCTTTTCCTGTTATTCGCGTTTTAATGAACTTGATCATTATTTTTTTATGTTCTGCTGACGTTAGTTCATCTAGCATTTCCATTGATTCAACGAATTTTTCCGTTTCCTCGTGCTTCCCATCATAGGTTTGAAGCAGGGATGTTGCAGTTTTAATATCGAATGCCATGGTGTAGCCTTTTTGATCTTTTACTAGTTTTAGAATATCTTCTGCCAATACTTTGATTTTGTCATAAATTACTTTGTATTGTAATATTGTAGCCACTTCTGTTGGCACCGATACTATTTCCGTTGCCTCTTCGTGAAGTTTGTATATTAATTCTTCTTTTTCTTGTAATGTTTTTCTGTATACGGCCCATTTTTAGCTTTCTTGAAATTTTCTAGAGTTCTTATTAGTTCGTCCTCGATTTTTGCTAGTTTGTCCATACGTGTTCTCTAGCTCAGAAGTATGTACTGATTAATTGTTTGATCAAGCTTTTAATGAAAATAAGACACCTGGTCAATACATGAAAAAAAAATGTTCGTACCACGTGTGAATGCAAAATGAATGAATTCTAATTGCTATCATTTAGCTGCTTTCTTGTTCATCGATAATGACACTTTATAATTTTATTTTTATAATCTCTACCTATGTCAATTTAAATTATCTATCTATTATTTATAGTATTATCCATATATGTATTTATTGCTAAACATTTTCCGTATTTCATATTTATTACTGATGGAAGTAATAATTTATTACAGCTTTGTATCTAGTTCTATTTATGTATTCGATCTACCAGGAAATTACAAAGTTAACTTGTCTATCTCAAATCAAATTAATCTCTAACTACTTGGTTATTCCTTCTCGCAGTCCCAGTTAGTTTTTCAGCTCCCAAAGTTTAAATTATTTTATATAAATAACGCTCCGCGTTCCAATTGTTATCTTACTATTTTTGTTCCATTTTTCTTCTACAAATTGTCTTGTGGTAGCATTTCAGCGTTGATTGATGGGAATCGTCACGTTGATTGTTATATCTTACCATGATATAAATATTATTTACGAAGTTGTGATAATTTGTCGTTCGCTGTCCGAACAATTTATTATTCTTTGATTGTCACTGATGTTAATAACTTTCCATGCTGTTCTTGATTGTTTGTGGTTTAAAGAATTTGTAATGTAATATATTTTCATCATATTTCAGGTCCAAAGAAATTGTAGTTCGGAGGTTGTAGATTCGATGTAGCGTAAGTACTACGAAATCACGGTCTTTTCCTGAAGATTGTACATTCATCGTCACGGTCTACAAAAATACGGCACGTTCTAGTGATGAAATTGTCCGTAGATTGAAACTTGTCACGGTCTTCTTCGAAGATTATAGGTTCGTCGTAGCGTAAATGTTACAAAATCATTTTTCTTGGAGATTGTACATTCGATGTAGCTAAGATGTCACGGTCGCCATGTGATAAACCTTTAATTTCATTGCCTGGTTTATCAAGTTAAATGCACGAAGAGCAGCCTATTGGCTTTACTCTTAACGTGATTTAAATAGGAGCAGCTATTAGAGCGTTAACTCCGCTGATCTATATATGGGGAGCAGCTAGATAGCAGAACTAGACCTAAGTTTTAAAAAAATATGATGAGTGAACTTTTGACAATGATGATTTCTTTAATTCCCTTAGCTTATTTATACAACTTAAAATTAGCTTAGGGTAACAATAATTGCTATTATGATTACTTACTTTATTATTATTTCTTCATCGAAGCCCTCATGTTGAATCGCGGTCAGTGATCGATATTTCGTCACTGCTTGTTACTTGCGCGCTAGTTTAGTGGGTCGCGTTAATAGATTAAGTTTGCTTATGTTGATGCGATTGTGTATTGGGTAAGGGCGACCTAGTCTCGCATTTCTTCATGTATGACAAGTGTCGGAAGCATTTTAATGTTATGAGTACTCATTGTGCTTGGCCAATATGTATGTCATAACATTATGAATGCAGGTAGGTATGGATGTAGATATGTAGGTAGGTAGGTAGATATTTCTGTACGTAGGTAGGTATGTTTATATGTAGGTATGTTTATATGTAGGTATGTAGGTATGTTTATATGTAGATATGTAGATGTATTTATATGTAGGTATGTAGGTATGCCACATCACCCAACTTTTTCCTAAAACAGTTATTTGCCTCATTTTTTATAAAGGGGAGGGGACAGCTTCTGATGGAATATGTTTCTTAGCCGAGTTTAAAAATCCGCTCTTGCCCTTCAATGCACGTTTTTTTAAAGCTTTGAATATTTTCCTTAAGTCTCTGGATTGAGCCATTGCTTTCGCATTCTTCTCTTTTAGCAGCAAATAGGGTAAGGTACCCAGTTACGGGCCGCCTTAAGGGGAGTTTTGACTTAGCATGGTCGCAAAAGCTCAGCTAGTAACTAGTAACAAAGTAATAAATAAAGCTTATTGGTTTTATTATTTTTAAATTTTGTCCTAAACTATTTAAAACTTATTTGTATTTCCCAAAATGGATATCATATGTACAAAATTTAAAAACATTTAGAAAAGTACCATCATCCGGTTGTGGGTTCTTTGGCAAATAGTTTCCCCACGGGTCTTTTATTCGGTATAACATGGATACCGAGTTCTTTCAATTCCACTTGAACACAGATTGGTCTAATTTTTGCGGGTGGACCATTTCCCAAAGATGCACCAATAACTTGGACCTTGTCTGTTGTTGTTTTTTTACCTTGTGCCTTCTTTTTTACTGGGATATTGTCACGTTGATGATGCTTTTTCTAGTTTTTCTTAAATTTTTCCTCCCTTTCTCTTTCTTAATCAATTGTTTCTCCATCTTTTTATTTTTCTTAACTAAATCTTCTTCGTCCTTTTCCTTTTTTTTCATCTCTCTTTCATTTTCTTTCTTCTTTTAAAAGCTCAGCTTCAGCTTTTTTTTGGCACTTCAGTTCTCCCGACACAATTTCGTGTTGATGAAATAACAAAGCTTCGTTTTTCTGTTCTGGTTGGAGTTTTTGGTATTTTAAGAAATTCTGTAATGTCATGATTGCCTTCGTCTAAGAAAATGACAGGCATATCTAAGATGTTTAAGCGTTCAGTTGGCTAAAATATTAATAAGGGAGATTTATATACCTACGATATTATGAAAGTTAACTCACCAGTTCATCGACAGTAGTTTGATCTGCATTAGTCTCACTTTGTAGTAGATAGTCAGTATCGATTGAAATTGAGTCGTGTACGTCTAAAATGCCCCTAAAGCCATTTACTTCGATCTAAAAAGTAATCAGTATAATTTTATTGCGTACAGTTTACTACTTTTTACACTTTAGTTATACCTCATTATTTTCGCTGCACTCAACCTTTAATTCCATATATAGTTCGTATAAAAGCAATGCTTAATTTTCTTGGTGCCGACAATTCTTACAAACTTTTCATATGTCAGACTATTTACGTCATTGGGATGAGGTAAGTATTCCCTTCAGTAATCATCACTAAAGGTCGTATGTATGGGGTCAAAAGTTGCTTCAGTATTTACATCACTAGAGGTCGTAGATATGGTGTAAGATATTGCTTCAGAATTTTTGCCTAGACATTTTGTGTAGTCAATTGCGTTGACATCAAACGGATATAAACCACATGCTCTAAATCCGTTAATTGTGCACCTCATGTCAATGCAATTATCAACAACATCTTTAAGCAAAATTCCGAATTCTATTCTTGTTAATTTCTTCTCTAGAGTTTGTCACAGCCGTTTTTGCACAGCCCTCTACCAACCAGCTTTTAAGGGCTTAAATACAGCTACATCAGTCGGTTGCAAAATCCGCGTTGCATTTGGATATAGACAAATTAGAATAATATTAATTGACTCACATAACTTCGACCATTTATAAGAAAGATGAGTCTTATGCCCATCAACGTAGAGAATAATAGGAAACCTGATATTATTTTCGAGAAGAGCAGGATAGAAAATTTCTTGAATGTACTTATAAAATAAGTCTGTAGTCAACCAACCATTATCGGCCTTTTCAGCCTTCATACCTTCCGGAATAGATTCCAGAATTTCCCGGGGCAAATCATTTATACGGGTATACTACCATCGGTGGTATGTTTTGACCAGCAGTGGAAAAACTAAACATAACCGTTAGATTTTCTTTTGCTCCGTCTCGTATACGTTTCTGCTACCTAGGAAGCACTATATTGTAGTAAATAACAGTACCTATTAAGAGCCTTATTCTGGTAAGCATACAAAAGGAGAGCGACTTCCTTTCACCCTAGATAGCATACACAATTCTGACTAGCAAATATTTTAATTCGTTATCGAAAATCAAACTAGATTTGCTTATTTACCTTCCTTTGTATCTACTATGCTTTGATCTGCTTATCAGAATAGAGTGTATATCTGATATTATTCTACCCTTAGGAGCGAGTACTTTCCCGCTCTTGGGACACAATAGAAAACTTGTCTCGTCTCCATTGAAACATCATGCAGGATCTTTTAGAATTTCGGTATAGCTTTTCTCTTTAAAGTAACTCTCAATTTGTTTAAACCAATTTCGAATATCGCTTTCTGCTACTTTTGAACTAGAATCTGTAATTGCCTCCGGCGTTCGCATGACTACATCTGGCTGTCGACGAAGAAATAAGTAATACCACTTATCGCCAGGAAGGTTATTCCGAAAAGGGTTATTTCCAGGAAAAGCATCTAAAAACTCTTGAACAACTCCTTGTACATCATGCTTTCTTCTCAGAAATCCCTTTGCAAAATTAGACAAATCCATTCCACTATCTTATTTTCCTCATCAATCGTTAAAACAGGTGAGGGACCTGTAATAGGCTTTATATTACGACAATGAAAGCGGTTTTGTAAAGTACCACGTGGAATTGGATATTTTTTGGAAGTTTCCCTAATAGATGCCCCATTTTTAATATCTTCCAACGCCTTCTGCATTTCATCTTCAGTATATCTTCTTCATTTAGACATTTAAAAATATGTTTTTTTGCCAGAAAAATACTGTTGGAAAACAAACTAACTCGACACACAACCTAGGAAGACGAAATAAAAATTTGATTTCTTTAAAAGTTTCAACATATGGCTCAAAACTGGCAGACCTAACTTTGCACAAAATTGCCAGTTACGAGCCTCCTGGCCCATTGCTGGAAAAATTCTAAAAACGGTGTCCAAATACGAGCCGCCTTAATATTTTTATTTAAACTAAATTGTTTTTAAATATTTTTACTTACCTCGTAGAGCACTAGTAGCTGAAAACTTAAAAAACTTTAGCACAATATTACTGAAAAACCTAAAAAAATCAGGTGTATATTAGTACAGTCCTTAGCAAATACGACAGGAAAATTCTAATTGCGTGCACGTCTATTGTTCTACTGAAAAATTTGAGATACATCGCTTACTTTTTTATACTCGTTTATTGCCAAAAGGAGAAATTTTTTTGCATTTTAATCATGAAAAAATTGAGATAAGTACAAAAATGACTGCGAGCTTAGCTTGAATTAAAAATATGTTCAAATGGCCCGTAACTGGCGGACGGCCCGAAATTGGGTACTTTCTCCTATTTCCTCTTGTATGGACAATTAATGCATTTTCCATAAATAGTCCCTTTTGTTTGCGTGGTTTTGGTTCTATTTGAAGGATCTTCGATAGCCTCAAAATGATCACCTGCGTATGAAGCCGATGTTCTCTAAGACACAGAGCTCTCAAATCCTTAAGAGTACCGTCTCATCTCTTCTACCATATCTGAGTTATTTCCTAATCATACCTATGTCTACTGATATTCCGTATTCGCTCGTTCTTTCTAGATTTAAATTTTTGTTGTCTTATGCAGGACCATTATTAAATTTTTTTTTAAATAATAAATAAAGCAGGAAATGAAGGTAGGAATACTTTATGTTCTGCAACCAAAATCGTATTTTTAGAAAGTACCTGTAATCCACCTAAAAGCATTGATGGCTTAAAATGCTTCCCACAAACCCTTAAATTCATAGCTTTGAAGTATTACCTAATAGGTTTGTTCTTCCTAAAAAACCAGCCAATATATTAACCTAAGATAGAAAAGTATTGAAAGCGTAACGAATACTGCTTGCAAAATATCTTATAAATAAAGTGGTAAGGTAAATATTTTTTTTGTAATGTCACCGTACTTTCAACACAGTGGACGTATATTCTGACAACGCATGCAAAGAAACCAAGAAGTATCAAGACTTGCTATGTAAAGGGCAAAAACTTCAACAACTTCTTAGTAAAATGATAATAAACTGTTAGGAATATTCCATAACCATAAACATGATGAGTTTCACTTTAAATTAAAACTTGAAAATCATAACATAGACAAATTTAGTATACTTTATGAGAATTCATATCGGCTATAAAAAGGGAAATCAAGATTGTAAAAGTAAAACTATATAAATATAATATAATAGTAATTTAAACATTTCATATTCGCTAACATACATAGTTAATGTCTCGCTGCCATTACTTTTTAAAAATCCATATTTGCATTTATTAATTCCACCAGAGCTGATTATAAAACTCCAAGTCTGATGTATATCACTTTTGCACATATTTTAGTAAATGTTTTGAGGAGGTCAATTGCTCTGTAGTACCCCGGATCCGTATTCGTAAACTGAAAAACAACTGATATTATTTGTTAATAAAACAAATTCATTGGCGTAAAGCAACTAATCTTTTCTTTTTCAGTGTAATCTCAATTAGAAAGTTCATATATAAATCTGATGTGGGCTCGGATATATCATGGATCACTGTATGCTGCATCTTCTCATTTTGATGAGACCACGAGATTGAGACTCTTCAATGCACTTATTTTACCGTATTTCCACTATGCTGATGTGGTTCCCTATCCATTTTCCGAGACGGGGCTGTCCAAGCTTATGCGTGCCTTTAAGGCGTGCGGAAGATATGTTTTCAGTCTTGGGTGTAGAGCACACGTTGGTACACTTTTGGAAATTCTACTACCCGGATCTTTACTCTGCATGTACGAGTTGAAGGCCCTGGCCTTTATTCACAAGGCCAGAATTGGTCTACCCCTGGGTACGTACGAAACCGCTTAAATTGGAGTGGAAGGAACAATCCACGACTGATCTACCCACGTGTCAACACTCAATTTGGGAATAGAAACATCTTCTCTCAGGGAGTCACAAGGTGGAACGGACTGCCTAGTGAGGTCAGAGAAATTAGTTTGGTCAAGGATTTCAGGAGGGAAGCAAAGGGCTGCATCAGAGCTAACTGATAGTTCGGATGCACTAGCACACTGACTCGATGATTCACCGTCATTCATATATATTGTCTTCTCTAACCATGACAACACTAGCTATCATCATCAACATTACACAGCTTTGAACATTAACTCACTAACCTACGGAGTTCGAACGTCCTCCTTACTTTTAACCACAGCAACACGAGTTGGCATAATCGCCTAATCAGTACCAAAGGCAACCAAGGACAGGTCTATCGGACTTCTTGGGCCGTTAGGCTAAACATATTAAACAGATGTATCAATCAATCAAGGTACTCAAGTAACTAACTTTTCAATTAATCAAGTAACTTTTCAATTAATCATTAACTTTCAATTCATCAGAAATCCGAGATCCGATTAAACAATAAGAAAAGATAATACGTATTGTCACCAAATGGTTATATAAACACATAGAAAGTGAGGTCTCATACAGAAGATATAAAAGATAAAGTCTGTAGCAACAGCAATGAAGTCGGTAACATTAGCAATAAGCCAAATCAAACAATGAGTTGAGTACATTTATTAACTTTTAATGAACAAACCATAACTTAGCGATAAGCCAAATGCGTAACAATGGGTTTAGTAAATATATGTATAGTAAAATAAGTCGTTTGTAATTCCAACAATAAGCCAGTTAATAGAAGGATTGAGATAGTCTACAATTAGTTTAAAAATTGTTAAGGAACGAACTGTTGTGCAATGAAGATCCATTTATAAGTAATATATGTAAGATAAATAAGAGAAATATATCAGAGGGGGAATATTACAGCTGAGTAAGATGTTCCCCTATAATAATAATGCCAACAAGTCAATTTCAACTATAGAAGTCTAAGTAATTTTAGAATTGACGCATGTAGTAAAAAGTATTTAATTAATTAATGATTAATAATATTAATTAAATAATATAGATGTAAAATTATAAAACAAACAAAAAATAATTACTTTTGTACCTGTAAGGCCTTTTCATTATTTTTATTTTATCATGCTTTTTTTTTTCTTTTATGTTTATGTCTAATATGTTTATTTTTCTTTTTCGCCGTCATGGCAATCTATAATCTAGTTTTGCTATTAACGTATTATTGTTTATTTAGCTATTTGAATACGCTATTTTATAAGATGTTTAATGTCGTAGTGCCCAGCGTTATACGTTACTTTATGCAGGGGTTATATTAAAAAATACTGATTTGATTTGATTTGATTTCGAGCATTGATATCGTCTATTCATTTCACTGGATTTTTATTTCGATCGAATGCAAAATACCTACATGTGATTTTTTTTACATCTACTAGCATTACGATTTCTACTGGAGTGAGAAAACTTTTACAGAAAGAAGAAAAGTTCTTCTAACTGCAATAAAACCTGGAATCTAAAAGAAGGTAAATTTAATTAACATATGGTATATAGAAACACCTCTCGTATTAAAAAAATTCTTCTTATGATAAGAAAATTATCGCTCATACAACGAAACTGATTTTCTACAAAGAAAAACTTTTTACAAGAAGTCAACATAATAAACACCTACTAAAAATTATCCAAATTTGGAACATTTAAAATAAATAGGTCTAAGTAGGTCTAATAGAAGCCAAATTTAATTAATATATGCAGAAACACTTGTGGTAGGTACTGAGAAAAATTCTTCTTATGATAAGAAAATTATCGCTTATACAACGAAACTGATGAAACTGAATGAAGTACAGTTTATAAGAAGTCAACATAATATATACCTACTAGAAATTATCCAAATTTATAACATTTAAAATAAATATTTTTCTAGTATAACGAAAAGTAGGCTACATTTAAGCTATTTTTTCTCATTTTCTGAATGAAAATTTATATCGGAGATAATTTAGAAAATATAATTTACTACTATTAATCTAGTTTTTATACCCTAGATGAAATCTACAGGATATACTAAGTTTGTCCTTCAGTTTGTAACACTTCGAAATAATTATGGTAGGTAGAGCAAAATGGATTGGACACCCACGCAAAATATGCGCACGATAACTTGCGAACGCGTTCACTTAGAAAGCTGAACTTTTGTACACGGACTTTAAAAAAGAAAAGTAAAATTAAGTTCGAAAATGAGACAAATCGGGCAGCTCCTTCTTGGTGTTACCTTACCCGTTTATGTACTAGAACGATGATTGATTCTCTTAAACAGTCAGGAGAAATAACAGTAGCTAATATTTCGTTCATCAATTTGGTAAGTGACATCGCACTTTTGTCCACCACATCTACATCACGGAGTGAAATAACCTGTCGAAGGCTTTATTAAAGTCTATATAAATACAATCCGTCTAGCAGCCTTTTGTAAACCCGCGAATGTATCCGAGAAAAATTCGAACAAGTCAGTGGTTGTATATCTGCCCGAAATAAACCCATGTTGGTTTGCAGAGAAGGATTGTAGGGCTCCCATCAGGACCTACTCTGAAGTCATTTGGAAGCCCATTAATATAATCGAGTATATCCTCTTGTGCAATTGTAGGGAAAGTAAATGAAAGTGATGAGAATCGTTCATATGACTAAAGTTGCTATGATGGAAATTAGACGAAGAAAAAGCATTGTTAAAAAAGAAGGAAACATATCGCAAATTTATTTCAGATGAATCATCATTAACAGAATGGTATTGGGATAGCTGTATAGCACCGTATATTCTAGCTACAGTATTTTGCAGTTTTTCTCTTTTTATTTCTGTCATTTTTATTCATGCTAGTGATATTGAAGTGTTCCATTGTGTTTTCAATAGTTAGAACATCTTCTTTTCGGTTCAGAATTGGTATTTGAATTTATTCTTGTCTGTCCAGAATTTATATTTGAATTTACCTAATTATTCCTAGTCTTTCAATATTAATATGTGATCCGATATAGGAGTGTCATCAGCATTAATTGTGAAGGTAGATTCACTATCTTCTGTTTCTGTTAGTATTTGAATATCGTTAGTTATTTTGAATGCATTGGTTTGTAAGACTTCAAACTTTTCTTCTATTTATGTAGACGAATCAAGTAAGCCATTGATTACATCGTATACAATTATAGATTTTCTGTATCTGTCTAGGATGAGATTCATTATATCACAGAAATTGTCATCCGGGTACCCTGTTGGTCTATATAAAGTACCTATATTATATTTTTGTTTCCTAAATAGAATTGCATAATAATAGTTTTATATTGAGTACTGGGAGTGATTCCGATCTCTTTGTCGTAGCTTAGCGTATATTTGTGTCACATATTTTGACATTTCACCTCAAATTTATAGTACTTTTATATTCACCTTATTCATTTTGATATATCTTTTTCATCAACCACAAAATAAACTGAAATTAATTTGCAATTAATTAATGTTAAAATACATGTCTAAAAGTATCTACCACAAATTAGTCAAATGCTTCCGAGGTTGTGACAGAAATGTTATACTGTGGTAGATGGAAATTTTACACCTAATTAGAGCAATACAAGTGCTTAAATTCGAAATAATATTTTGAATTTGTAACGTGAAGTGTCATTTTTAGTTCATTCAACATAATGCAAGGCTTGCTGAGCTAAATAATAAGAAAAATAACCAGCCAAATAAGAGTCCGACTTGCGCTGTCATTTGAAAAAATAATAATATTGCTGTAATTTGAAAACAAAAATGGCTATGAAAATGCAAATGAACGAATTGGAAGCTGCAGTAAAAGTATGTTTAAAGAATTGGAATGGAATTAAATGAATTCTGTTCCTCAAAAAAATATTGCCGAATGCATTCTTCTTCCTTTTAGAAAAAGAATACATTACTTTGAGGTGCATTACTCTGAATGCATTGCATTCATTGAAGTCTGTGTGAATTCGTTTGCATTCAGCATTCACTTGAATTCAATGAAATTATTCCATGAAATTATTTTGTGATTAAAAATGAAAGAACAAGTAAAGCACTTTTAAGCATTTTTTTTTAAAGAATCTAAAATCAAATCAAAAAGTATTTATTCACATACCCCTGTTTAAGCTACGTACAACGTTTGCCATTACGAGATTGAATATTGATAACATTATAGCAATTGAGAATATAGAAAGGAATAAGGATTGTATAATCCTGTGGACCATGTGAGTGGTTGGAAGCCAACATATACAATTTCTTATAGCTAAAAAAGATTAATACTAGTATACATATGCGAGAAAAAAAATAGTAGTAGGAGTAGTCCAAAAATATACATACTAATTCAATTAAAGAAATGAAATATTTTTAGAATAAAGGTATATCATATATAGATGGACAATTATCAGAAGTTATAATGAAGGGAAAAGAATAATACTTATAATAAAAATTTTAAATTCAAATGCAAAATACTGGAAAGTGAAACTAAGAATTATGACTAAACTGGATCGGAATAAAAAATTCTTGCTTGAGGTTAAAATAACGAGTTTGGGCAGTGATAACTAATTAAATTACGCCATTAGAACTATGGATAATTCAGGAAAAATAACACTAAAATATAACATTTTTAATCAAGGCTGTCATAAATGAGAAATAATTGATTTTAATCGTTAAATTTTACATTATAAAAATATGCATCACATATTGGTAAATGTTTTTGATTCAGAAATCAAACCCATTGCCCATTGGCCTTCAGAAGAACCATTTTTTTTAAATTCTCATCTGAAAGTGCACCTCGTCTTGGTGAGTTTACTAATCCCGCAAAAGAAAATAGTCTCTCCACAGAAGCTGAAGATGCGAGGGGTGTGTTGTACCTTAAAAACACTCTTTTTACTAAGGAATACTTATTCAAGATATCCAAAGTTGTTCCAGGATCAGCGAGATACATATCATATTCCTGCAAACTTCTAAGTGTTTCTTGAGATTGGTGTGATGCTGATGTCTCTCGTGTAATATTATCTAATAAAAAAGGAAACAATCAGAAAATTTCGTAAAATAAAATGCATTTGATCCAAACCCTCCATATTGAAATCAAAAACTGAAACAGCAGTGTTGTTATTGTTACAGTTTTCAGCGTTGGGCTTGCAGTCAGCGCAGCACATATCTTTTAGTGCTTCTGTCACAATTGCACTAATTTCTGGCAACTTTCCTTCAGAAAATGTAGAGTTAAGTGGTTTTATCCATTGAAATTTCACTGATGAACACAAAACTGCTGCAACGATTGCATGTTTTGCATCCGTGGTCAAATTGAAAAAAGCTCGAAGTCTTTCAACCAAGGAATTTTCCATTCCCTTTGATTGTGCTTTAAGAATCTTCAATTCATTGTGTACTGCCCGTATTCAGAGCGTACATGCAATAAATGAAAGGTGTAGTGATATTTACGCCACTGGTATAAAGCTAGTGGTTTTTATTTGTTTATTCACTGCACTAATGTTTCAAATTTAGTAAATACCAAAATTTAAGAACTACAAGATATATATATATATATTTTAGAATATAAAAGGCTGAAACCAATGTTTATTAAATGATAAATATATATAAATTTGATTTACACTACTGTAGCAATTGACTTGTACTTACCCACTCGATGTTTGGCGCTTGATTCAATTGGCTTTCTTTAGGTTGGGAATTGGGATATCTTTATTGCAATCAATGATCACAATAAAGTGTTTTATTAATAATATTCCTATTGCAGTCGATACCCACAATAAGAATCTTTATTCCAGTTGCTATCGAAATCAAAGTCCTTATTCTAGTCGATACCCAGAATAAGATTCTTTGATTCCAATCCGTAACTAGAACAAAGTGTTTGTTGTTGTTAGTAAGATATTCTTTCTGCAGTCGATACCCACAGTAAGAATCTTTATTCTAATAGTTATCGAAAAGAAAGTCCTTATTCTAGTCGATACCCAGAATAAGAGATCTTTAATTTCAATCCGTAATTAGAACAAAGTATTTTTGTGGTTGTTAGTAAGATATTCTTACTGCAGTCGATACCCACAGTAAGAATCTTTATTCTAATAGTTATCGAAAAGAAAGCCCTTATTCTAGTCGATACCCAGAATAAGAAATCTTTAATTTCAATCCGTAATTAGAACAAAGTATCTTTGTTGTTGTTAGTAAGATATTCTTACTGCAGTCGATACCCACAGTAAGAATCTTTATTCCAGTAGTTATCGAAAAGAAAGCCCTTATTCTAGTCGATACCCAGAATAAGAAATCTTTAATTTCAATCCGTAATTAGAACAAAGTATTTTTGTTGTTAGTACTGTAATTTTTATTGTAGTCGGTACCCACAATAAAAATCTTTAACCTTGTTGCTACTCAAAATAAAGTTCCTATTCTAGTCGATACCCAGAATACAAATCTTTATTTCAATCGTCAATCAAAATTAAAGTTCAAGTTAGAAAACAAAATAAATGATTTATCAGGAATAGAAATTACCAAGTTGAACGCTATGCTGCCAAACTAAAAAAGAGATCGAATCAAGTCAAACTGCTGTTTATATAGCCAGAGTTTGCACACGGCACCAAAGAACGGTAGTCAAAGGCGCATGGCAACAATATTGGCATAGCAACAATAGCCTAGCAACAATATCTTAACATATCAGCTGCACTTCATCACATTCTTTCGAAGTGTTACCAGTTTATGTTATTATTAACACATCGTTCCTATCTAATTATCTTAAAAACATTTTCCTAAAATTCAATTTTGTTAACTGAATATGGTTACAATTAATAATATTTTCACTTTAGTCATATATACTTCTGCCCTTTTTCTTTTTTATTATTTATGAATAATATTAAAACAGTATAATACTACCGTGTAAATGGTGCTGCTGTTTCGTTCCACTTGTTGTGTCCATTTCTGCATCTAGTACGTTTTCTTTATCGAAGTTGTTACTTCTGAGTGGAATGTGAATGTTCATGTTGACGTTCAGCTGACATGCTGAGGGATAAGTGCTTACGTTTAGCTGATAAATGTGCCTAATTAGGTAAGATGATTTTCTAATTTTACTTTTAAGTTTTGATTCTTGGTGGTCCCTTTTTATTTATTTCAGGACTGTGCAGCTGAAGCTAGCGAATGTGTTCAATCCTGAACACATTGGAAATGTAAATCTTCCTCAACTAATTTCTTAATGTTGGTAAAAAGTATCTGTATATCATGGACTGCTCCCTTTGTAAAAAGTGAAGTGCCTCAGAGATTGGACGGAGAAGGTACGTGATACTCTGACAAATATTCAAGATAACGATCTGATATCTTTGGTATTAATAGCCGAGTACAAAGTTCAGGGAGCTTGTTCTTATTTTGCAATAATTGATCAATAGACTCATAAAGAAAGTTCTACGGGGTCACAACAGGATATTTTATTTGCATACCCAACGCTGGTACAATTTCCTCAGAACTTTATTCCAAAGACTTGAACATTTCAGCATAACCTGTAGGAAAGAATATTTTACATCCAGAAAGATTGAATCAAGTAAGCACAATGAAAGGTGTTTATTTGATCAAAAAATTTAAAATATTGAACTCATTCATTTCTATTGTGGCGCACTCTACTTTGTACTTGGATCGCATTGAATTATAAACTTGTTCGAAGCAATTGCTGATCTGAACCTAATAACGCAAGCATAATTGAAATGGGTAAGAGACTGAGCCATATTACAAATGAATATTCTCATAAAATTCAAAAATCTTTACGTTTAAATGTCTTGAATATAATTCGGCATCTTGTTTTAGTATTCCAATGAGATCAGTTGTAGCTAACAGATTCAAAGTATGACTTGGTGGTGTGGCAGCATTTTGTCTAATAACTCGTTGTTAAAGTTGGGTACTTCAAAATCATCCCCACCACCATCATCATCATCACAGTCTCCCTGATGCTCAAGAATTAGTGCATTGACAATACCAAATTCCTTAAAGTCCTTGATGAAATTTGATCCATTATCTGTCACAGTAGCTACAATATTGGAAGTCTTGAGACCAAATTTTCGATGATTTTCAAAAATCATTTCACTGATTCGATCGTAGGTATGAGAGTCTTTGCATATATTCCATGCTAGTACCACAGATTTCCTATTGAACCGAGTATCTCACTAATGGCAAATGTATCCAAGAAAGCTACGATGTTTAGTTGACCAAATATCAGTACCAGTGCAAAGCCATTAGTGGCCATTAGCGATTTCAGGGACATAGTCATGTCTGTGAAGAGTTTATCAACGTATTTCGATGTTGTTTGCCTCATAGGAACACGAATAGTACCTTTGCCTTTGGTATTATTTGTATATTTTAAAAGGTCCTCAAAAGATCGACTTTCAACAATTGAAACTGGTAGCGCATTTTCAACGAGAAACTTTACGATTTTGTGCTCAAGTAGATCTTGTTTTTGATTCAACTTTCGTGCATTTTCAACTTTTGCTTGATTGTAACTTATAAATTCATCTTTATGCAAATTCTTTAAATGCCTTAGAAAATTGGATGTTACTTGAAAAGAACCTCTGATTTGTCTTTGACAAAGTAGACATTCCGCTATTACACATTGCCTCTTCCTTTGATATGCGGTATCTTTTAACTAAATCGAAAATTAATTGATGCAACAACAATAATAAAAAATAAACAAAAAATTTAAGGGCGGAAAATAACCGTTATTTTTGTAAATCAGCTAAAAAAGCCAAAAGCCCCATCAAGCCCCATTACTTGACAAGTAATGAAAAATATTTCATAATTGCTAGATTGCTCATAATAATATTTAAATCAAAAATAATTATTAATTGTTAATTTGTAATTTTTTAGATAACAAATAATAATTATTTTTAATTTTTATTTCTTTTTGTCACAAATAAGAATCATTTGCTATAATAAAAATAATCATTATTTAATGGTTTTTATTATTGAAGTGAATAAATAAAAATTATTTTTATTATAGATGTTTGGTTGATTGCGGATACGATCATCAATAAAAATTACTATATTTCAAGAGTTATTCTGAAAGTCCTATAACAGTTACGATCCATGAAAAAATTAAAGGAGAAAGCTTACCTCTGAAACCACATTGAAATATTTCGAAAACAGGAAATTTGTCCCATTTTGAGAAACATTAATTTCTTGAGCTCCGTATTCGGCGAAGATCGCTGTTTTCCTCTCGGCTGTGAAATGCTGGATTTCTTACATCGATAAGAAGGGTCAGAAGAATCGTCTGAATCAAAACCTTCTTTCGGTGATTCCCCGTTCATTTAGTTCAGTAATCAAATAACTTATTTATTCCAATTAATTTAATATATCTTTCTCTATACAAAATCTTTCTACAAGAAAAAAAAAATTATTGCATGTGCAACACCTCACTAGTCACTACACTACACAATAGGCAATCAATATACAACAGTAGGTATACTTCAACTGTAATGAAAAACTTGAGCACATAAGAACTACCACAGTTCCACTGCACAAATTCAATTTTTACTATATGAACAAAAAAAAAATCTTACCGTTACAGCAAGTACGTAACTAGTTCTAGTAAATTCTCCATTTGTTGTTATTCATCTGCTCGAGCAGAGCGATAATGATTGAAATTTTGCAGTATTGTGAGAAATATTGTTATCAATGAATTGGCAAACAATATTGTAATTACAAAACAAGTACAAAGCGAAACAATGGCATAAGAAATTCGGCTATGACACCATTTGTTTTTAGGATTGCTGCGTGCTATTTAAATTAAAGGAGCTGAATATACCCGAGTAAATTTGGGTTGCTTTGCAATTAAAAATTTCGCATTTTCATAACCATTCGTTGTGTCACATTGGAAAGGAAAAGTAGTTTGTGGAAGAGTTGTAATTTCTGCACGAAATTTTTTTAATAACATTTTGTAATATTCGAATTTGCCTAAAAATGTATTTATTTGCTATCTTTGGTGCTGTACGGGAACAAAGACAATTCGTGGATAATGTTCACAATGAAATACGGAGATATCAGTATGTATGGCTTGTAGGAGATTTTAAGCAACGCCTGCTAAATATTGAATTTTAAAAAAAGCTTTTACCGGACTAGGTCAAGGAAAATACGGTTACTTTTGGACTGAAAAATTTTATACAAAATAGTTATTCAACATGTGGAACATTGATAAGAAAGTGTACTCATATAGTAGAAATTTTGGAAAGTTATAAGGATTACGAAACAGATGAAGAAGACGAAATTGTAAATTTAAGAAGGTAAGCAGTGTAATTAGTTTTGAAAAATTACTGGAAGCAAAAGTGTAACTGTTTCTTATAGTGAGTACTAATTCTTATTAAAGGAAGAAGAGGAGGAAGGAGAAAAAGCAGGACCAAATTGCTTGTGCAGCTAAATTAATATTCTTAAACTGAAAAAAAATCAAATTCAATTAAAATATAGCCAATGAAATAAATTTTGGAATTTTATTTATATATGTAAGCTTCTTTTTTCTCAAATTTCTCAAATTTGACATAAGGTTACGATACAAAAAAACAACAAACGACCACTCTTTACACTTTCGTATTGAGCTTCGAATGCAAGGGTGAATAGATTTAAAAGCGGAGAAGTTTGTTTTCTGAAAGAATTTATAATTGGTGTAAATGCATACATAAGATTAAGAGTGAGTTCTACGACTTAAAAAATACAAAAAACCAAATTTAGTAACAATAAAAATAAAACAATAATATACTGTTTTGAGTTTTATTTTTGATCGAAAAAATATGACTCAATCGTTAATCGTTATCTATTTCTGAGTCTAAATTATAAAAATCTGACATGAGTCTTATTTTTGATGATTATTGATGATTTTAAGAAAAAATCACCTAAATGTGATTTTTTTCTTTGAGTGAAACCCAAAAATAATTATTATTGACTTTTTTTATTAATTAAATTGTCGAATTCTACCACATAATGAAAGTACAGTGCAGTCTCGATTTTTGCAACTAATAAAAACATGGTATGGTGCATAAATCGAAAAGGTCTCAAGAATCGAACATAAGGGTAATGTGCTATTTTTTACTAAAGATGTATCTTATGCACATAAAAACATCTTCCCATATTACTATTAATATTTATTTAAACTTTTAAAGAAGAAAAATTGAGAAAACAAGATGAAAAATTAACAAGCTTCACCCAAAGAAGAAAATGGAAATAAATTTTATTTTTTAAAAAAGTATTCAGATATTTTTGGCTGAATCCTCGCATTCAGTCGCTTTGACAAAGCTCTTTCATGTATTTGTTGACGACTGAAGAATCACTTTGCTCCGCACATTCCAAACGTGTTGTGAAGCACTTAATTGCAACTTCCAGTTTTATTTTTGGTGTATGATGTGTAATTTCAAAAAGTTCTTCATCTGTGTCGTGGCTGTCTCCACTTTCAGCGAAAGCATTTTGAGGAGGTTCGTTTTGGAAGATCTCTGAAATCCATTCAGCGATATCATTTCTGCCAAGGCTCTCATTACGAAACATTTGGTTTGACATTGTTGTTATATCAGATCTTTCCGAAAGAGTTTGATTGCGGGTTTCAATTAGGGGTATGTTGTATTCCTCTTGCCAGTTGTCAGATATTATTCTCGAAAACATTTACCAACATTTGGCAACACCGATCGGATTCAAATCTTTCCATGCGCTAGCGACAAAACAAATGTTTTAAATTTAAATTTTTCAGGGAATACTCATAATTACTGAAACCAATCAAATGACTCAATAAGCTTTTTTTATAAGAACGTGTTGTCAACCTTATAACATTGTGATCCATAGGTTGCAAGAGCGCTGTGCAATTCGAAGGAAAACACATTATTGTTATAGATAATCCATTTTCATCGATTTTCGGGTTTTTTGGGTGACAAAAAGCAAAACTTGTTTTGGCAAATTTTTGTATGACAAAACCTAGAAAAGAAAAAGAAAAATCGCCATCTTCTAGGCAATCGTCAGTGAAATTTATTAAATTCGTACTCACCTCCTTTGCGAAATTATTCTTTAACCATTCGTCAAAAAGAACTAAGATCTTCTAAGCATTTTTATTAACGTTGTACGTAACAGGTAAATCAGTCATATTTTTCAAGAGTCTTAGTTTTTTGCTTTCCCAATCACATAAGGCTTCAATTTGTGCTCACCGCTAGCATTTGTACATGCCAAAAATGTTATTCTCTGTTTTGAAGTTTTTCTGCCTAGTGCAGAAGTTTCACGAAAATGTATTAATATTTTTTCGGTGAGAAGTTGCCAAAAAAGGCCGGATTCGTCCGCATTGTAAATTTGATCAGGACTAAAAGTTTTTCATCCCCCTTTTCTCAAACTCCAATGAAAACGGTTCAACAAGTTCAGACGTATTTGAAACTTTCTCGCCGCATGTCTTTAAAAATCGAACTCTATATCGCTTTTTGAAATTTGAGGGCCAACCAGTACTTGCACGGAGTTCTTCTGTTCTTTTTTTAAGTTTGGAATGCGAGATATTTTGCCTTTTCACACAAAATATGACTCGAAATTGGAATGTGAACTGCTCTTTACTTCAAAAACCATTTATGCAGAGCCTTTTCCATTCGAGGAAATCCAGAAAGGTTTATGTTTTTTTTTCTAATTATATGTTCTGATTCGGATTGACCAACAAAACTTTTCAAATTTTCTTCCATTTGTTTGATCCTGCATAAAATTGATTTGTTGACACAATACTCTTGGAAAATTTTCTTAATAGATAACTTTTTAAGAATTTCACTTTTTTCTTGTATAGTGAGCCTCTTTTGACGAACAAGTCGTAATTTATTCGTGATTTTCGGCATTGCTCAATTAACTTTCAATTTTATCAGTCAAAACAATGAAAGAAATTGTTGACAACTAACCAAAACCGAAAACAATTTAAAGTTTTAAAACTAACTTTGATAACACTGAAATAATTATAGAAAATGCGTTCACTCTCATCAACTTTTACTAAAATCTAACGTACATCGACGTAATAGCGAATGCGTTTGCGATTGCTAGATGTGTGTTATACACTACGCAGACAACAAAATCAATTATCATTCATTCGTAATTCAATTTTTCAAAAATTTAGTTACCGAAGATTTTATGTATCAAAATGAAAGTTCTGTAAATGTTTATATGTAATTGACAGCACATTTTTAATGAATCAAATTCAAATGTAAAGTGATTTTTGAAAATTCACAAAATCTTGGATAACTAGATTTATAAAAAAAAATTTAATTACGAATGAATGATAATTGATTTTGTTCGTCTGCCTAGAGTATGGGTGCTGTCGTGTTTCTGTAATTTCAGTTTACTGAATTTCAGAAATTCAGATTAATGAATTTAAGAAAACCGAAATACACGCAATAAATGGGCCATGTCACAGTTTTCTGGAATTTAGTTTTGCTGAAAAAAATTAGAGAGCGTTGCCGATTTTTCAGTTTGCTATTTTCGGTAAAGCTTGTGACTTATGAATGCAATCACATTTTCCGATTTTTAAGATTTTGCTGCACTGTCAGAATTCAGAAGGTTTTGTGAAAATGTTCTAGACGGAAAAATTCATTTCGGGTATAGAAAAAAAGGAGTGTTTCTGAAATGTAAAATGTCAAGATGCATGTTAATCTCGTATATTTAAAATCCATTTTTACTAACAACGAAATATTCAGTAGGTCTTCTACCTCTGCGCCAATGGACAATCTAAAATTCAGTCTTGAGATTCAATAAAACTGTGTCAGTCATTCTATACTGAAACTGAATTTAAGTTTAATCAAACTACTGAAATTACGGTAAATATTACATCCGCTTAATTTGAACAACAGGTCGAATTCACTTATTGGAACTAGACAGTTTCATGGACGAAATTCGCGGGTGGAACTTCTGTGCATGAATATGTTCCATACAATTTTGTTGGTTGCAGAAATCGAATAATAGCGAAACGAATGCGAAGGTTGCAAAAATCGAGAATTTGCAAAAATCCAGAGTTACAAAATTCGAGACTGCACTGTAGATGTATTTTGTTCGCATAATTCATCTGCTTCTCCTCCTTAAATGATGTTTTCACATAACAAATTACAAATAATCATTATTTTCGGTCTCTGGAATAAATACTTTTTGATTTGATTTGAAATTCTTTAAAAAAAATGTTTAAAAGTGCTTTATTTGTTCTTTCATTCTTAATTACAAAATAATTTCATGGAATAATTTTACTGAATTCAAGTGAATGCTGAATTCAAGTGAATGCTGAATGCAAGTGAATGCAAGTGACTTCACACAAACTTCAATGAATACAATGCATTCCAGAGTAATGCAGCTCAAGGTAATGGATTCTTTTTCTCAAATGAAAAAGAATGCATTCGGCAATATTTTTTTGAGGAATGTGGAGTTGTATTTCCTAATTCCTAATACTGAAGAGGAATGAAAGAATGCAAAACTTTCGTTCTTTTTGAATAATATATTACTCAAGTTTCATGATTCACATCATAATATATTATTATACCTACTTATTTTTGGTAAGCACTGCTTTTATTCTAATTATGTCCACGTTTGTCTATTTTAAAAAAATATAGTTTTGCTTTACTTTCCTAAAATAGGCTGGAATTAAAATTTATTTTTAATAATTTACTTTGTTTGGAAAGCATGAATATTTACATAATTGTAAAAGAATACAAAACCAAGAGCTCTGTTATGACCGATGATCATTGTAATTATACGAATCGTGCGATTTACAATTGAAGTAATATAAGAAGCCACAGTCTCTAGCTCAATAGTGGAATTTCCCACAATTTTGTGGTACTTTCTGCACATTTTATTATATAAAACTCTTAATGCTCTTTCTAAAATATTGTTCAAATATGGTGACATTTACATTTAAACCTGGCAATAATCATGTCGGTTACGTACTACCATAGATGGCACAAGAAGTAGATATCGCATGGTATACCAGCCAGAGAAGAAGACCAGAAGATGTTGTGGTCCATTCCGGATGGAACCACCAGTCATATAAAATTTGTATACTCTCCTCTGGTATTGCATTCGATATCTAGTTGTTGTTGCATCTATGGTACTACACATTCTCTTTCACCAAAGATCTGAACTTCACTGCAGCTAAGCTAGCAAATTATTACCTACTTCAAACATAATTGCAACTGTCCTATAAACCTTTAAGAATATATAAATATAACAAAAAGAATAACCTGATAAACAAAATTAAGTGAAGCCGAGTCAAAATTTATGTTGAGCTCAAGTTTTATAGAGTGAGAGGTATAAACAGCTAGCAGATTTCATGAAGGAGCAGTCAAGTTATTCTAATTAGAGTGCAAAATTGCACACGCTGCCATTCATTTATCACTAAAGCTTCTTGCTCTTACTTTTTTGTGTTTGATTCTCATTTACACTTCCAATTGGTTTTTCAGTACATTCGCATACACCTTTTCAAAATGTTACGTCCCAACACTGCTCTAGTTTAGCAGTATAGTTTCTTCGTATTAGCAAGAACTTTACACATTTACTTTTAGAGCTGTTTGAATTAACAACAATAATAACATTAATATAATAATACAATAATTTTTACTGCAGCAGAAATTGTAGACTTTCGAGATAAAAATTGCAAATAGAATATGTATACAGGACAATTTATAAGGTAGTCGCAGCGTTGACTCCATATATCAAGTGTACAAAAATGTCTATCAATTCTCATAGAGTGGTAGTACTACCACTTCTGAACTATAACAGACGGATGTATATCAAGATTTTGTCCCTCTTCCGTTGACCCTAAAGGAACACTATACAAAGTAAAGGGTGTAAATAAGCGAAAATATTTTAATTGTATTCCGATAATATGAAGTGGTTATTGAGCAATGATAATTCAACTGATTGTTAATATCTTGGGAATTTAAAAAAATTTTAAAAAACAAAAATGCATTCATTCTATGAGCCTACCATCCAATATTCCTTTAATTTTCGATCAAACATATTAAACGGTAAGCTATGTCTAACGACAACGACACATTCTCAAAACGCCGTGGTGCCCCGTCCTGCTTTACAAACGAAGAGAATGTGTATCTACATAGTTACAGCCGCAATCACAACAAGAATACTATTGAATGTTTGAACCCTAATAAAAATAAATGCACAATTTATGGCAACAAATCTGGAATTAAGAATATTTTTTTAAAAAGGAACTCAATTGGACCCAAAATTAAGTACACAATAATTACAGTGTACCTACTGTGTAGTGCATGGAAAGCAAAGCTGCGACAGTGAAAAAGAATTATTTCTTACTCGCTCAAGGTACTTCATATCTAATAAATTAAATAAACAAAGAATTACCTGTCCGTTGCCTCTGAAAACCTATAAAATTTAAGACCACGGCCCAGCACTTTTTTATGCTGTGGCAACTCTCTGCGCAACATTTGTACAACATTCTCTTGCTATGCATGTTTTCTCATAACCTGCAATAACAATAATACTAATTTATGAATTCACTTCACTCTAGTCTGTGCTATACCTAGCTATTTTCACAGATTGAATCTGTGCTTCACCTGGCTATAGTTCAACTTATATATATTATATATTACTTTGGTAGAAATTTAATTCTTTAAATTTTGTATTTAATCCCTCTACCACTTTCTTCAGCTTGATGAATCTTTCAAATTCGCAGTACCCAACGTGTTTTTATGTGGCTCTTATGTTAGGGTTTGTAATAAATATATTTTGAATTCAGTTGAAAAATTCCAATGTTGGTGCTCTTATAAAAATTCGAATTCTAATTTTTATTTGCTTTCCTAAATTTGAACTGTCATTCCTTATTTGACAGCATAAAATTGCAGCAAAACTGACAGGAAAAATTATTTTAAATTTTAACAGGAGCAGGTTATTCTTGACAGGAGTAGTTGATTTTTTGACAGGAGCAGTTGATTTGTTGATAGAAGCACGTGATTTTGACAGGAGAAGGGAGCATGCATATTGCATATCTAATTGTACTTCACTCACATTCATTTATTTTAATATGGTCACGCATTAAAAACTTTTTATGGTGTAGTGGTGCCAGAGCGAAAACCATGACTGGGTATACTGATGGAGCAGGATATCTGTATATATCTAATTTGTGGTATTACTACGAACCTTCATATAAATTGGTTGAAGAAATTCGCATATTACATACTGATATTGTACTCCAGGATACGCGGGTCAAAGCTCCAAAGATCTATAGGAATCTTCAGAAGCTAAGTACCGCAGCGCCGCGGCGAGTTTCTCGTCTCCTGTTTCTGCAGTACGCATATTTATGTGTTGTTTTCCTATAAACGGTTTAATTAAAATTCAGAAAACTGTATTAAATAGTATTGAAGGAAATTGTGGTTTGCATAAATGAAGGAGCGTTCAAGAAACAAGGATTTATAGCGACTATCTATAACAAAACGGAAGGAAATCGGCTTCTTCGACTTCTCCCGTTAGTATCCCTTTACTTGAATTTAATCTAACATACTTGACAGAAATGACTCATACCATCTATAACACCACCTCAAATTATTCATATGAAAGCCTGCAAAACTTTTTAAAATGCCTGCTATCGCGTTCCCAAAGAAGATCCTTCAGTAAATTATTTTCAATGTCGAAATCTTCCCGTTTTGCAAGAAAGCCATATGTCCGTACCTTCCTCTTCCTTTTTTCTCCTGTTTTTACATTTCTACCACTTTCAATATTACTATTATTGTCGAAATACACTTAAGTTTACGCTTCAACACTATTTTTCTAAATGAACTTGCATGCAAGTTGACAAGACATCAAACGAACTACTTTCTGCTGTCAAATTTAAGATCGGATTCTTTTTGAAATATTCTTTCACAGCAATGTACATAAACATATAACAAATGTAAAATTTTTAACTGACCATTACATTCCTTCAGAAAACTTTCCTCAGTGACTGTAGATAAATTAAATAAGAAGAATATTTTATCTTATAATTTCATTCGTTTTTCGCTAAGAACGATATTCTTTGAGTAAGAATCTAACTATCACGTCAATGTAAAATTTTTGCTAGATGCTCGTTAGCTTACGCAAAAAAGAGGTATTTGTAAATTTTTCTTGATGGAATGGTAAGAAACATTTATTTTAATAATATTTTTGTTATAATTATAAGTTTCGGATGTACGCCGGAATGAAACCCAAAATTCGGACAACTCATACCCACATATGTCATAAGAGAGAACAACAAGAGATGTTGAGCAAATTAGAAAAGCTATTGCCAGGGAATTGTGGGGCAGTAGAAGACATTGAAGTTATATTATAGTAAAGACGTGGAACAGTCAATTGTAATTTTTTTTTAATTTAAATACAAAATCTATGCTCTAAGTTAATGCTACTTTACATATTATACTTATACTAATTGTAAAAACTATATTATTAAGGAATAGTCATCAACTGATTCAATAAAAATTTAACATAAAAATTTGTTTTGGTATTCCCATAGGAGGGTTGAGCACACTCAAATTAAATCAGTAATTCTAATTTAATTTGAGTGTACTCAACGCTCCTATGGAAAAACTAAAACAGATTTTTATGCCAATTTTTATTGAATCAGTTGGTGAAATTAAACTATTTTTATCTTAACACTAAAATATGGTCAATAAAATTAAATAACTACAACTACATCTTATCAATTAATTGCTTCATCATACTTTTATATTCTACCACGGCATTTTCTTGCGCTACTGCTGCTCGCTCTTGTGCTACTACTGCTCGCTCTTGTAGTTTCACTATTTCTTTTAGAATTTCTTTTTTCTCGTCATACCGCTGTCTTCTGGCCTCTCTGACCTTTTCCATCATTTCCTCAACCGTCTCTGCCACAGTCTTTCGACGTCGTCGTCTTGGCGTTGTTGGCTCCAACAGTGAATTACCATTCTCCGCTTCTTCTACACCAATATCCTGTTCGGTTTCCGCCGCCGCTTGTGAAGTGCTTGGCTGAGGTTGTCTTTCCTGTACTTTCCGTGCAGGCTGCGGTGTTCTATAATGAGCTGAGTCAGCTAATGATATGGGGTCCACTGTTTTGTGCCTGCTCCGTGCTTCAACGAAGAGAGCAGCCACCTTTAAGTTTTGAGATGGGGATTAAACAGTCAAACACAAAACTTGCACTTTTTCCTAAAAATCTTTTAGATTTCTTTTATTTATAATTTTCTTGTTTTAATAAATTTACAATTTTCAATCGGCACTTTTATCCAATGTGTTTACAATTTTCGTTTTAGCACCCTTTTTTTTTAGTTTACAATTTTTCTTTTAAATTTCAATTTTCAATCGGCACTTTTATCCAATGTGTTTACAATTTCCGTTTTAGCACCCTTTTCTTTTATAAGTTTACAATTTTTCTTTTAAATTTCAATTTTCAATCGGCACTTTTATCCAATGTGTTTACAATTTCCGTTTTAGCACCCTTTTCTTTTATAAGTTTACAATTTTTCTTTTAAATTTCCTGATTCGAGAATGTTTTATTTATTGGGACTTCCGATCTTTCTCTCTCGACGGGTCGAAAACAAACTCCCCGAGGTTTGGGCAAATTGCACCCAGGTACCCACGATCACTTTTTTAAAAGCTTTTTTATCTTATTGTTTTATTGCTTTCTCACGACGTTGAAAAACCGTACGTGAGAAAATGCAAAAAACTTTGGTAGCAATGTATATGCATGATAGCAAAACTGTAATCTGATATGCACTTGTGCGCCCATCTTGAAATATTAATTTTAAGCGGGCGAGAATAATTGTAATAATTGTATGTATGTATGTACATACAATTAGATTACAAATTGAATAATATACGTATGTGCAGTGTACAGTGTACGTACAAAAAGAGAAAAGAAGAAGACACTGTACGTAGGTAAGTGTGCAGTGCATATCGTGGGAATGAAATGCATGCCTGATAACAAAATGCAATTTATGCTAAATTGCATTTTGTTATGATATGGAAATGCATTTTTAAATGCATTTTAAATTTCAAATGAAATTTTAAATTAAATTACTTTTCATTTTCAGGGTCATTTATGTGATACATCAATATATTGTATAGGGCAATATATTGATGTATTGACCTAATGGTTGTGATTCGGGGCATAGGTACCTGAGTCACAACATCCCTCCCCCCTGGGGAAAAGAAAGTTTTATTCTTTCGGAGAAGAAAACTTTCTTTCCTGGCAAAAGAGAATATAAGATGCATATACTAAAATAAAATAGGATGTAGTTAACTATAAATAATTACAGAGTTATAAAGCTAGAATATATTAAAAATTAATTAAAATATTCTAATTGAAAGTGTTGGTATTATTAATTATATGTAAATATATATGTATATTCATTATGTGCAATTACTGGATATCTTTTTCTTTCTTGATTTATTACTATATAGTAATGTTAATGGTAACAATATTCTCAACAAACAATTTTTTGTTTGCGTTATGTCTTAATTCTATTTGCATAGACATTTTCTTTACAATATATTTATATAATTATAAAGTTAATTTGCAGAAACTATTTATCTTTATTTTAATTTCTGTTCCTTACTTACGATATTCCAAAGTGTTAATAAAAAACGTTATCTTTATTACAAAAACATTTTTCACGAGAAAAAAAAATTTTGTATTTCTCCTTTATGATTTAATTTTTTATTATATCTCTTTATTTCCTTTTTTTTATATGAGAAAAAAAAATTTCTTATAATTCTATACCTATTTTCCTTTCATGGTTTTATTTCAAATGTATTTAATTGCACACTCGTTAAATGAGATAAAAAGAAATAAAAGGAAAATTAAGAAATTCATTATTATTTTTTCTTTCGATACTATAAGTCGTGTTCGTTTGTTTAGTATTTGTTAAAGTTTGGTACTGTCTGTATGTATAAAGCGAAAGGTAAAGAAAATCATTAAGATTCAATCGGCTAATAAATGTGTGTCAATACTATGATACTGCGAGCTAGGAGAGCAGAAATTAAGAAGAAAAAAAAATCGTTAAATTTCTTTAATATGAATGGCTTGTTTAATCTAGATATCGTGTGGGTAGATTTTTGGCGCGGGACTCCGTGATATTTTGTTTCGATAAAAATTGCTTGGGATGCAGTTTTATAGTGATTAGGTGGATTATGGGTTTGTGGGTTCTGGTAGTTTGGTTAGTTTTAGTTTCACCATGATATTTGCAGTGGCCATTTCGCGAAAGCCATACAAGGCTCCTAAAGACTACGTAGTAATCATTGATGGGATTTATATTGAGTTGTTTGTCCGGGACGGGACACGCTGACCGTTTGGGGGGCCGAGCCCCATGCCCTGAAATACCATGTGTGGAATTTTTCGCTGTGGCCTGAATACGATATGGCGTTGTCGCCATTCGGTAAGTTTGCTTTTTTTTTTTTTTTAATTTTGTTCGTAATTTTTCCTTCTCTATTTGTTTCAGGAGCTAACATGGTTTTAATTGGCCGGTCGTATTACCGCCCCACTCCGCATGCCATGGACGGCCATCCTCCACTGGTGGGACCTGATCCTGAGGCCGAGGCTGAATGATCCAGACTCCGGCGGATTCTTTTTATAAAAAAAAAATATTTTTACTCCTTTTCATTCCCCCTTCTGTCCTAGTACGGATTGAATAAATGTTTTTAATAGAAAAGTTTGGTTTTAGTTTACTTTTCCTATTCACTTCCTTGGTACCCCTTATTTTTTCGCATATTTGGGTTTTGTCGCCTTTTTTTATGATTGGCTTTTTCGATTTGTTTTCTTTGAACCAAAAAAAAAATGTTATGTATTGGGATTGGGATTATGTTGATTTGTATTTTAAACAAAATTTGCCTTTATGCTATTGTAGATGTTGTTATTTTCAGATTTTTGCAAAATATGGCTGTTGAGTTGAATTCCCTAAAGGTTGTCCGGCGTTTTTCTTTTAGGTGCTGGAGTTATGTTGAAATTTAACTTTCTAGGTGTGAGTTTAGGCACATTTTCCAGTTCAGGTTCCCGCGGAATATTTGTAGCGTTGCGGGTCCTTGATTTATATTTCATGTATAGATATGTGCAGAGAATAGATACGATTAAGGACACTGTTAAATATGACAGTGCGTAATGATTAACCTGTGAAAAGTTTCAAGTCATTATTATGGACTCTTTTACTTTTGTTGTTGACCTTTATGGTGGAATTTTCGGGGGAATTCATCTCCGTTATCTCTTACGGACCTGACCATAATGGTGAGAGCTTATTATCTCTTACCCTGCTCTTGAGTAAGACTTTATCACCAGTATTAAATAATTTTTGGACGGAGTTCTTGTCGTATTGTATTTTAGATTTTTCTTTATTTGCCATGGCTATGTCTTTAGCTATTTTGAAGCTATGCTGTAGACGCGCTTTCAGCTCGTTTGCATAATTATCGTAATTATAGCAAACTGCTGGTGATGATTTCAAATTGTTTGGGATTTCGGCTGGGAATCCGTATAGGAGTTCGCGTGGAGTATAATTAGTACTCGAATGAGGGGTGGTATTGTATACAAACATGGCATATGGGATCCATGTATCCCAGTCTTGTGGATCTTTTGCCACATAAGATCGGAGATATTCAGCTAAAGTTCTGTGGCTCCTCTCCAATGCACCGTTAGTCTGAGGGTGATATGGAGTAGTTTTGAGCCTTTTAATCTTCAGCAGTTTTGACACCTCGGCGAACATGCCACTTATGAGGTTGGAACCTTGATCTGTTAGGATACTTTCTGGAATACCATGTCGACAAACTATTGTTGTCGTGAAGGCTTCCGCTAATGTCTTAGACTCGGTGTCGACTATGGGAATAGCCTCAGAAAATTTTGAAAGGTCATCTTGGAATGTAAGGAGATATTTGTTTCCAGAATGAGAAATTGGGAGAGGTCCTACAACATCTAGGTACACTCTTTCGAACGGTTTGGAGCTTATGCTCGAGATTTTCATTGGAATTTTTGGATTTCTGGATACTTTGTTTATTTGACAAAGTTTACATTTCCTTACGTACTTTATTATATCGTCTGACATGCCAGGCCAGTAGAACTGTTTTTTAATTCTTTTGATAGTACGGGAAACGCCTTGATGGCCTCCCGTCGGTAGTGAATGAAAATCCTTTAAGATCTGCTCGATCTCATTGCTGTCGGATAAATATTTAATTGAATCCTGATGGAGTTTGATGTTTATTTGCTGATTAGCGAAGATCTGGGTAAAAGCGTTTTTAATAATTATTAGATTCTGTGGATCTAATATAGGGAAGGAGATATTTATTTGTTTTAACTGATTTGCTTCTGTGTATGAGCAAATCTCAGTTAAAATTTTCTCAAGGTCCAATCTATCTCTTTGTGATCGAAAAGGTAAATTAATTTTTGAAATAATTACTGTTGACTCTTTTCTCTTGAAGAAGTTCAGTTCATTTTCTAAAAGTGGAGATTTATCTGAAAATTTAAGTTTCGAATCCAACACTCTTTCAAGTTCTGTATCTTGCATTGGCAAGATGAAAAATTTAGGATTCGCATTTTTAGTCAGTAGGAGGGGAAAATTAGTCTCAGTTATTGTAACTGCGAAATTGCTCACTTGTGATGGAGCTGGATTTTGATTAATTACACTCGTGTTGGGAGTATTCAAATTCGCCTGAGCTCTGGCTTGATTCCTTGTTACCACATTTACGCTAGTGGTAGGTTCTGCGAACTTTTCGTTGCTTTCTGGAATGGCTCTACTGAGAGCATCTGCATTTGTGTTGAGCTTGCCTGATTTATGGACTATTTTGTAGTCATATTCCTCAAGACGTATTCTCCATCTCATCAGTCTTGAGGAGTGATCCTTCAGATTCATGAGCCATACTAATGGTTTATGGTCAGTTATAATTGTAAACTGTCTGCCATAAACGTATGGTCTGAATTGCTCAACTGCGAAAACTATTGCCAAGAGCTCTTTCTCTATTGTTGAGTAACGAGTCTCTGCACCATTGAGAACTCGACTCACATAGGCGATTGGATGATCTTCTTGATCATCAACTTGTGAAAGTACTGCTCCGATGGCGTAGTCACTGGCATCAGAGGTGACAAAAAATTGCTTGTCGAAGTCGGGATATGATAAAATTGGTGCTGAAATTAATTTGTTGCGTAATTCGCAAAATGCTTCGTCGCAGATTGCGTCAAACTTGAAAGGAGTATCTTTTTTCAAAAGACTTGTAAGAGGTTTCGCAATCTTTGAAAAATTTGGTATAAAGCGGCGATAATAGCCGACAAAACCAAGGAAGGCTTTAATATCTTTTTCCTTCCTGGGTCTGGGGTATGACTGAACTGACTTAATTTTCGCTGGGTCAGGTTTGACTCCATTTTCTGTAATTATGTGCCCTAAATACATAATTTCCTTTCTTAGGAAATGGCACTTGTCTGGTTGGAGTTTCAGATTAAAATTTCGGAGACGGCTAAATACTGCTGTGAGTCTTGTGTTGTGATCTTTTAGATTGTATCCATGAACTACAATATCGTCCATGTATACGAAGCAATATATGCCTTGAAGGCCAGATAAAACATTATTCATGGCTCGTTGAAAGGTTGCAGGGGCGCCTTTTAAACCAAATGGCATGCGATTGTATTCGTAGTGGCCATAGGGTGTGCTAAAGGCGGTTTTCTCCCTGTCCTTCGAGTCCATCTTTATCTGGTGAAATCCACTGGCTAGGTCGAGTGTGGTGAAATATTTCGACTTCCCCAACTGGTCTAATATATCAGTGATATTAGGCAGTGGGTATGCATCGCCAATAGTAATGTCGTTAATACGACGAAAATCTACCACAACTCGCCACTTTTTATTTCCATTCTCATCTGGTTTTTTAGGAACCAGGAGAAGTGGAGAATTCCAGGGACTATGGGAAGGTTTTATAATATCAGACTGCAGCATTTCTTGTATCTGCCGGTTTATTTCAGTTCGGCTTGCCTCAGGAAGTCTATAAGGCTTGGTGTAAATGGGCGGTTTATCTTGGAGGGTCTCGATTTTGTGGGTAATCGCATCTGTATATGAAAGGAAATCCCCTTCTATGAAGAAGAGATCGTTGAATTCCCTACAGATATCGCGAATACTCTCGGACTCTTCTGAATTACAGTGATCCAATTTTATAAGGTTTTGCAGTTTTCTTATTCTGCCCTTAATTGGATCTCTGTTTGAGTCTGTAGAGATGACTACAAAGTCGTCCAAGACTTGGTATACTGGGTTCACCTCGTAAGGGCCCAGATCGGCGTCCTCCTCATTTGTATTGAGGATTAGGACTTTTGCCATACCATTGACTGGTTCGACGATCGAGTTTCCAAGAAATAAGCCTGGCCTTATTTCCTTCTTGAAACAGACCGATTCATCTTGAAGAGAAGGAGTTGGAATTTCAATGATGAACTCTGATCGAGCCGGAATTTTAATTTTGTTTAATTTATCCGATTCTTTCTGATGTTTGTTAGGAAGGAGATATGATTCCAACTTTTGTGGAATTATGAAGGAGTTATTCGATGATTCCGACTCGATAGAATTTGAAGAAGTTAAACATTTATTGAGATTCCTTGACTTCTTTTTTGATTTATTACTAGACTTCACATTTTGTGAAGTGCTAGATGATGGAGAAAGATTTTTGTTTGATGCAGCCTTTTGTGCGGCTGTAGATGGGGATAGATTGTCGTTATTATTTAGTTCCATTTGGGTTGGAACTACTGATGGTGATATTTTTATTTTGGAATTACCTTTGGGCTTCACTTCCTGTGAAGCATTGGATGGAGATAGATTGTTATTATTTTTTCGCTTCACTTCTTGTGAAGCATTTGATGGAGATTGATTTACATTGCTTTGCGAAACAATTGATGGAGATAAATTTTTATAATTTTGTTTGTTGGAGAATGTTATCTCCGTATACAGTAAACTTTTAGTATGAGACCTCTTTTCTGGGTCTTCGCTTTTCAAATAAACATATGGGTAATTTGAATAGTATTCCTCATACGGATAAAATTCATTTGAATCGTTAGTTTCTAGAGAAATGTATTTATTTTTGTAATTGATACTAGCATTGTATCGAGATAGAAAGTCGTGACCAAGCAGGCCATCGTATGAGAGGATGGAGTTATTTCCCACTATTTGAAATGGGTGTTCTAAGATGGAGATATTTTGCTCAGATTCCAGAGATAATTTTGCGAATATTAGTCCTTCTGTACAAGTGGACTCAGTAAACAATGTATTTATATTACAGACAGCATCTCTGTAGCAGATACTGTCTGGCTTTAATGGATGGGGTTTAATTAAACTGATCTCTGCTCCCGTATCAATTAAAAATGTGAGTTTTGGAGCAGAGCAGATATCGATGGACAAGGAAAGAGTTAGCGAATTTTTATTTATTTGGACAGGGATTTGAATTAATTTGTTTTTGTCTAATTTCCTGTCGATATTGTTTCGGGACTCCTGTGAACTTGTGCCTTTGTTTGTATCTGCGAGAGGTTGCCGAAATTTACCTCCTGCTGCTTCCAGTTTCCCTGCCTGGATGCCGATGAACTTCTATTATTTTTCCTCATTGGAGATGGTGATCTTTTTGCCGAGACGTTTGCGTTGTTGTATCTCGGCGGTGGAGCTCGATTTTCTCGGATTACCGGCTGTTGCCAGTCCCTGTTTTGTGGCTGTCTCTCAGCCGTGTTCGTTCGCGGAGTATCGCTTACCTTTTGAAAATTATTTCGATATCCTTGGCTGCTATTAAGACGATTATTATTTGCAGCTCTAGTCCTGCATTCCTCGAGTGTATGTCCCATCCGATGACAATATCGACAAGATGGAACCTGTGACGGAGATGTAACCTTATTGTAATCTGTAGGACGTTGTTGTAATTGCGAATTAATTCTTGGAATTGTGTTAAAATTTTGCGTTGAGCGTTGTATGACTGGGCATTTTGAAACAGCATGCCCTAGTCTACCACATTTAAAACAAAGTAGATTTGAATTGCTATTCTGTTGAAAGGGATATTGATTTACCTTGTTATTTGCTTGAAAATTAGGTTGCCTTTGCTCTATACGTGATGAGTGATCTAGAATATTTGACCTTAGTGAAGCGAAGGATTTATCAGGATGAACTTTAGCTAAAGTCTGTAATTGTGGATTGGATAATCCGTCTTCAATTGCCCTTACAGCCTGACTCTCATTATCTTTTAATAATGATTTTAGTAGTACTTTATCCGTTGTGTAAGAGTGCGTTGCCTCATTTAATTTGGATAGTGTTGCATTTAGTCTTTGAAGGAAGTCTTTTACACTTTCCTCTCTACTTTGTCTCGAATTACTTAATTGAGACTGTAAGGTGGATCTAGGAGTTTTAACTTCAAAAGTTTGAGTCAATATCAATTTTAGATCAGGCCACTCTGATATCTCATTGTATCTATATACATCATATGCCTCTGCAGATAATTTACTCCTTATTAAGCTAAGGAGGGAGTGTTTTTCGTTCACCGTCGATGCCGTCGCGTATATATCATCACAACTGGAGATAAATTTGTGGAGATCTTTCGGATTTCCACTGAAATTGGGGATGAGCGATCTAGCTTCTGATAGGAAGGAGGTAGATTGGTCTCTAAAGGAGACATTACTATGATTTTCCCTGAAATTAGTTGTATTATTTGTTAAGTTTTGGGATCTTGAGTCCAAGTGTTCTTGGAGCGCAATTATAGTGTCTGTGTATGATGTTTCTATATCGGCGTAAACATCATTTTTAAAATAGTCATTTTCGAGGTCGTTGGGGCTGGTATATGAAATTAATTCATTGTGCGTTGCCTCGAAATCATCCCAGTATTTGTTCAATGAATTTATCTTTTGTGTCAGATATGTCTGTGTTGTAGTCGATAATGAATTAAAATTGATCGATTGTATAATTCGCGATATTGACTTTTGCCTATGATCCTGCAACCTAAACCTTACTGAATTAGGTTGATTATTGTCTGTGTTGTCTTGATTATCAGCTGCAGTTGTTTTTTGTGAAGTTTTTGGAAGTGGAATGTAAAACGGGTTATTTGTGCGCTCTGTATGGAGTGAAATGGATTTTAACCTATCAGACAGAGTTGCCTTGGTAAGGTTGTACCAGTCCTCTGTTTTGTCATAACATGACTGTTTATAATAATCATGAGATTCATCGAAATCTTCATGATTTTGAATAAGGGTTTCCGTTTTTTCGAATGAAGCCCACAAGTCTTCCAATCTTTGAAGTTTTTCGGAAGTAAAATCCGAAGTCCTTTTTCCTTTATTAGCTTTGTGATATTCGGCCAAGATTTGTCTAACTTCTGCGGTTCTTTGGACCTGAGACAAGCAAAGCTCGTCGAAAGATTTGTTTTCATCAGTCATGTTGGTATGTATGTAAGATGTAAGAATTAGGAAAAAGGGGAAAAAATATTTCAGCAAAATCTAAGGAGTATACGCTAAGATGAAGACAAAAACACGTAATTGTCAATTTTAAATGTACTCAGTTGTATGTATTGCAACTGCTAAACAGCAGGTTGAAAGAAATTTAATTCTGAAAAGTCGTATGGATGGATTTTGTTCAAAAATGTATTGTATCTATATTAATATAAGAGACTGTAGTGCTCTAATAACTTGTCAAATAACTAAATCAAATCGAATCTGTAAGAATTTGCCTTGGTTGATTCTTATTCGTGAATATTTATTTGGTAAAAGTCGGAGAATTTATTAAAATTTTTGTAAAAGAAGTAAGGAAAAAATTTGGTTTTAATTATAATTAAATATATATCTAATATATATGTGTGATTATAGTATAGAAGATGTGGTAAAAGTACATGCACAAATTTTGCAATTAAAAAATATAAATTCTAAATTTGTTGTGCAATATGAAAAGAAAAATTCTTTTTTCTTAAAAATGTTGTCTTAATCTTTTGTAATTAAATAAAATGAGCAGTTGCATCAAAATTTCTATCTCCAACCAAAATCTTTCTCCTGATCAATAGACTTAAGAATTGCTATTGCAGGGGATTGATTATTGGTTTATCGAAGTCCTCTGGCCAGCAAGTTCACGAAGCCTTACCGCAGAGGTCGCTTCGTGGAGTAGCGTATTTTGCGTACACTCGCAAAAAATAAAATTTTTTTTTTACACAAATCAGGAAAAATTTTGTAAGAGAAAAAAAAAAGAAAAATTGTTTTCTTTTTCTACCTTAGTATTTATCCAAGTATTGGCTTTTAGTTCCGATAGCTGTAGATGATGTTGCTAGAGATGTGATATTTGGAGTCCTTTGTCAGGCGTTCTCGTTTTTAATAATGTTGCTGAGGAATGGAGATAATGATGATGATGATAGTGAAGATACGTCGCGCGTCCGGGACGACGATTTCTTGTAGTCTTCCTTCTGGGAATCGTCTTAGTGAGGCAGGGATGAAGCCTCCTTGGGTCCCACGGTGAGCGCTTAGGCGCTTAAACTTTTTACGCCTCTAAGTACCTCCTGGGTACCCGGGATATTTTTTTTTTTTTGTATTATTTTATTATTTTTTTTTCTTTTATTTTAAGAAAACGAATTATTTTTATTTATTTATATATTTTTTATTACACTGACTTGGGTTGAGTTCCGCTGCCACCAAAATGTTTTGTGCCTGCTCCGTGCTTCAACGAAGAGAGCAGCCACCTTTAAGTTTTGAGATGGGGATTAAACAGTCAAACACAAAACTTGCACTTTTTCCTAAAAATCTGTTAGATTTCTTTTATTTATAATTTTCTTGTTTTAATAAATTTACAATTTTCAATCGGCACTTTTATCCAATGTGTTTACAATTTTCGTTTTAGCACCCTTTTTTTTTAGTTTACAATTTTTCTTTTAAATTTCAATTTTCAATCGGCACTTTTATCCAATGTGTTTACAATTTCCGTTTTAGCACCCTTTTCTTTTATAAGTTTATAATTTTTCTTTTAAATTTCAATTTTCAATCGGCACTTTTATCCAATGTGTTTACAATTTCCGTTTTAGCACCCTTTTCTTTTATAAGTTTACAATTTTTCTTTTAAATTTCCTGATTCGAGAATGTTTTATTTATTGGGACTTCCGATCTTTCTCTCTCGACGGGTCGAAAACAAACTCCCCGAGGTTTGGGCAAATTGCACCCAGGTACCCACGATCACTTTTTTAAAAGCTTTTTTATCTTATTGTTTTATTGCTTTCTCACGACGTTGAAAAACCGTACGTGAGAAAATGCAAAAAACTTTGGTAGCAATGTATATGCATGACAGCAAAACTGTAATCTGATATGCACTTGTGCGCCCGTCTTGAAATATTAATTTTAAGCGGGCGAGAATAATTGTAATAATTGTATGTATGTATGTACATACAATTAGATTACAAATTGAATAATATACGTATGTGCAGTGTACAGTGTACGTACAAAAAGAGAAAAGAAGAAGACACTGTACGTAGGTAAGTGTGCAGTGCATATCGTGGGAATGAAATGCATGCCTGATAACAAAATGCAATTTATGCTAAATTGCATTTTGTTATGATATGGAAATGCATTTTTAAATGCATTTTAAATTTCAAATGAAATTTTAAATTAAATTACTTTTCATTTTCAGGGTCATTTATGTGATACATCAATATATTGTATAGGGCAATATATTGATGTATTGACCTAATGGTTGTGATTCGGGGCATAGGTACCTGAGTCACAACACCACCACATGACACCGGTTGAAAATTTTAGACATTTCCTCAAAATACGGGAAGTGGTAAAGGTCAGCTCCAGTGGAACGCAAGTTGCCCTTTTTTTTCTTAATTGCGGTTTTATTGCATTAAGCTTCCACTTGCATTGGCTGCCAGAATATAGAAATTCTTGCCTCAACATTTCCACAGAAATTTCCTTCCATATGTAAGCATGCCGCTTCCCGGAGCTGAAGAACTCCTTTTTTTTCCCCGTAGATTGAAATCAACCTCAGCACAGCACTTCTACTCCATTTATTTCCTGTTAAACAAAATTGTATTAATTTAAATATTTGTTTAAAGTATTGCATAATATTTATTAAAATAAAAAACTATACTGGTAACAGTATGGGTTTACTGTTACTGATTTATCAGCACTGGTGTGTTGTCGGTAGCCATCGGTAGCCATTAATCTGGTTGTGAACTCCGCTAGAAGGACATTGCCCTCTTCTAGTCGTAGTGAGCATTAAAGCCTACATCGAATGTACTTTACACACATATTTATATTTAAATAAATTGAAATCAATAACGAAAACGATAAAATATCGAAAGATCGTTTGCCAAGCTCCGCTCCACCGAGATTTGTTTACATTTACTATACACATATCTACAATTTAAGATTTATTATTTACAATAGAGCAGGTACACAAAAATCATTCAAATGTAAGGGTTTTCAGTTGTGTCGTAAAGGAACTAAGCGTCTATTAAAATAATAATTTATATTTACCACCCACGCCGCTTGCGTCCTCTTCCAAAATGCTGGGTTGCAACTAGAATTTGTCTATAATTTAATGAGCTTACCTCATAGCTCAGCTACAGCAGAGAGAATGTACTCTGATTTGAATTTAAATACCGTCCAATGCATCCCAGTAGCAAATGGAACGCGTGCTAGACTGGTTATATAACTAGTTATGGTAGCTACAGAACTAGTTACCTCTTGTATTATAACTTGCATTACTTTTAGCATTGCTTGTCATTGCCGGAAACTCTCGTTTATAATGCAGACGTTGTAACTAGTTACTGGACTAGTTATTGCGAACTAGTGAAAGAGTGTGCTGTAGGGTAACTTTTCTTTCACGGGACAGGAATTATAACTGAAACAACTCTTCATTATTAACACCTTTTTAATTCACAAAACTTCCTTATCTCCAACTTTGGTTTTATTATCATTAAACTACGCTTTTTCTATTTTTGCTGGGTTAATTTCTCTTTTCCAATCTAATTCGATTTATTCTTTTAGAAAACCGAAACCCGAAAACCGCTCACCGTTCAAACTGCAAAATCAAACTCGTCGTCACTTCTTGGTTCTCGAGCATACTTAGCTTTCGTCACTTTCGTGACCCAATTCTGCGATCAGAATGAATCAGCAGAATTGCGCATACATTCATTTCTAATCTATGGCTGCAAGAGGTCAATGCTTCTTGCGAAGACACTGGGTTAATTGCAATTAGTTGTTGGACCAGTTATTGCTAACTAGTGAAAGAGTGTGCTTTTGTAACTAGTTGTTGGGCCAGTTATTGCGAACTAGTCAAAGTGTGTGCTTTTGAAACTAGTCGTTCGACCAATTATTGCGAACCAGTTTTATAGCCATTCCCATAACACGAATAATAACGTTTTAAAAGAAGTGTAAACAACGATGTCAATTAATTTCAGAAATTTTATTTTTTTCTTGTAAGTATAAATAATATTCATATAAACATAAACATCCATATTATCAAAACCCAAAATAAATTAAGCATGTACTCAAAAAAAAAAAAAAAAAGTTCAACGAACAAAAGATACAATCCAGAGTAAAAAGAAAGTCAATGAGTACAAACATATTATAAACGTAAACTGTAACCTTAATTTATCTACATTTTTTTATTTGCCACGCATTTGTTTTTTCTTATACATGCTTTGATTCTTTTGAATCCACGACGTAATTCCTTCGTATAATTTTCTTTGTCTGCGCCATGTTGACATGCACCTGTAATAGAATATCAAATGTAAAGAAATAAGGAAGAGATGTACTTACTTATTGCGATAAAATTAAAGTAGAAAATGCCATTAAATTAAAAAAATGTTATAATGTCAGCAAAAGATCATTACTTGTAAAACATAAAGGTGTGGCAAAAGCTTTATAATTTATGTTTCAAACGTTTTAAGTTTTATAAATACATAGTTTCTTAATGACCCTTTTAATGAATTTGAAAGACTGATTGAACTAAGGTTTATTTTTTCTTGTGATGTAATTTTCTTATAAATATATGTTGAATTGGGATAATAATAAATTTTAGTTTTTGTTAATGCGTAAGCACCTATGTATTTTTGTTGAAAATAAATTTTTGTTTTTTAAAGCATGTATACCTACTATTTTAAAATTTTAATTTGTCAATTTGAGAAGTAAGTAGAGAATTCCCGAATTCTCAATTCCACTTGTTAATTCTCCGGTGTTTTGCAAGTGGAAAAGTAAGTGGAAAAATAATCAACTAAGAGTATTGTCTATTTTGTTCCGTTTTGTGAAGGTATCTGGATACCTAGGAGTTTCAAATTGAGTTATGTATTCAGTGCATATTCTGGCTATATTTTAAAAATTAAATTATAGAAAGCCACGCAATACTTACAGAGAAACTTGGATTTCGTGTATTAAGGTACCCCGTAAAAATTTTAAATCACGCGAAAATTATCAATTTGGTCGTCGTCCGGTATAGAAGAGGTGCTGTACAATTTTTAAATATACACGGTACACGGTAAAGCTTGTGTGTAGGATGAAAACGCATCTACAGGTTCTCTGCTAATTAAGTATCTAATTAATTTTTGTATCCGATATACAGTTTTGGAGATAACTGTAGATGATGTGTATCAGTCCTTTTTAAGGTAAAAAATGGGGGTTTTTGGTACAAAATGGACATATTTTCAACTCATCATTGCGGAGAACTGGTATGTCCTGCAAATTCACTTCCCATGACAAAAATGTGCACAACGGATTACTAATGGATGTGAAACAAATAACGGAAGAAATATATGCAAAATATGGGAAGTGGGGTGTATATGACCCAAGTGCTAAACAACTACACCACTAGATTACCCTCTCCTCCCTCTTTAATTTGGTACTAATCATGGCGTAGGTTGGACAATCCCGTATGAGGGGTGGTACGACCTCTAATCTCCAAAAGACCCTCTCCACAAAATTTTTCACCAATATTTTTGTACTCTAAGCCCTTAATCCATCAGAAAAAAACTACAATACTCTTCAGCCCTCCCACACAGAGATAGGCGCCCGTGAATACTGTTGCAACAAAATATAACGCAGAGGCCCTCAAATCTGCAAATTACCTTCAATCGAAGCAAAATTAAGTATAATACCCATGCATACCTAATTACCAAAGTTAATTCTTATTTTTTCTTATTGGGCTTACAAATCCTGAGCTTACCACTGCGAATTATTGCAGCTCCTAATATTATCTTTATTTTTTTTCCGTTAATCAGCTCCCATTTCTATCCCCGCACCATTCCCGCCATGAGCACCAATTTTTTTGATACCGCATATATTCTCCTTCTTCTTTGCATTCTCTCGTTGTACCGGAAAATCTCGAGAAAAACCTACCCTCCTACATCCTTCAAAAACTACCCCTACCAAAAATAAATTTTAATTTATTTCGACAATGGAAGGTAATAGACCGATATTACCTCATATATGAAATAATGTACAACCGTCCCAGGCGATTCGCAATTTTCACATTTCTTACGTTTTCCCTACCTCTCCAACTGTATTAGTGAATTGGGAATAGAGAATTAGAGAATTAGGAATTCGAAGAAAACGAAAACCTCATCTCCCAAATTCTCCGTGTTACAGAATCCGGTGTTGTACCTGAAAATATCCAGTAGCCTCCAAAATGAATAAAAATTCTACCGAATCATTTACTGTAAATTTCTAAGAAGAAATGAATGCTTATTGTTCCTAAACGTGTCTACGCGCATAAAATTTGTTAGCATAAAAGTTCTAAGGAAAAAATTTCCATTAAATTTCTAAGAAATAATTGACGGCTTCTCTACATCAGGTATAGGCACAGATAAACCCAGATGTCCAGACCTTATGGGGATCAGTGACGACGTTCAGTCAACAACTGAAATAGAAAGCACATTGTTTCGAAAAAGAGCTTTGAAGCTTTTGCGAGAGATTCTATGCGAGAAACATGTCTCTTTGAGATTATTCCGGCAACGCTTACGATACAGCGCCACAATGGTTACATGTTTCTCCCTGCAACACTGTACCGCACGATCAGTGTTGGGAACTTGTGGGAAAACTCCCATTTTGTGGGAATTTCTGCCCTCTAAATCATCACTGTGGGAAAAAGGGAAAACATTTTTACAGTAGAACAATTTGTGGGAAAATTCATCATCAAAATTTTCCTAGAAGAGTTTTATACTAAAAGGTCTGAGTTGGTCCGTTGGATTTTTAAAAATTCTTAGAAGAGTTCTAGTTTTATCGATTTGTGGATCGATAGTTTGGTGCGAGATCTTCTGCTTATAGTACATTCATGCACATTTTTACAGTAGAACAATTTGTTGGAAAACTCATCACCATAATTTTCCTAGAAGAGTTTTGTACTAAAAGGTCTGAGTTGGCTGGACCAACAAATTGTTCCACTGTAAAAATGTGCATGAATGTATAAGCAGAAGATCTCGCACCAAACTGTCCGTCCACAAATCGATAAAACTTTTCTAAGAATTTCTAAAAATCCAACGGACCAACTCAGACCTTTTAGTATAAAACTCTTCTTTTAGAAATTCTTAGAAGAGTTTTATCTATTTGTGCACGGATAGCTGGTGTAAGATCTTCTGCTTATATACATTCATGCACATTTTCACGGTAGTACAAAATGTATAATTTGTTATTTAAATTTTGTGGGATTTTTGTGGTAATTTCAGCTTTTGAAGTGTGGGAAATGTGGGAAAAATTTGGGCAATATGTGGGATTTTCGAGATTGAAAAGCTCCCAACACTGCGCACGATCGCTGTTTAAACTTGATTGTTTTTGAACTCTCTCACAGCCCTCCGCTTTTGTATTCAATTTTATCTTTACATCTCTCTCGAAAAATGAGAGTTTGGTAGATGGCTTGTGAGAGAAAAGCTTTAAGCACATGTTTGTCGGTTAGCCGCAATAATTGGTGTCAGTTTTAAGTACGGTGCATGGTTATCTGTATTTTACTTATTTGTGATATAGGCAAAGAATAACTAAATAAAAGAAAGGACACAGAAGAGTGTTCCGATTGTTTTCCATTTAAATGTACACAGCAAGAAAAGGAATGAAGGAAGAGAATAAAATAAAAAAAAAATCAAATCCTCTTTGAACATTTTACGAATAAGACAAAAAATGTGAAAGCGAAGATTACATGCAACGAAATGGAATTTCAAATGATTTATTTTCTTAAATAAGAGAGGTTGGGCGGAATTATCTGATTTTACGCTCATAAAATGTTCCCGCGTTTTTATGAAAACACGATTTTCAGAAATTGTCCCAATGTTTTTCGCAGGAATTCTAATGTTTGTTAGTTTAATCCTATGATATGTGAACAGCACGTTTTTCTGTTTACATTTGTTTTGCTCGAAAGAAATTAAGTGGGGGAATCTCATGCAAGATTCGGGGAATTTTATTTGACAGAAATTTTACATCTCCTTTTAGTGCGGTGTTCATTGCGAAATTTATCTTTTTCTTGCCAAATGGAGGTAGGGTTACCCAATGTACATTATTATGAATAGTTTGAAATAATTTTGAAGGTATAGTGTTCCCAGATTCTTGCCAACGGAAATCCCTCATTTTGGACATAAAAATCCCTTAAAATCCCCTAATACCATATTTCAAAGAAATCTTTTAAAATTCCTTAAGAATGGGTTTGTAATGTGACAATCAATTTTGAACAAAATCATTTATTTCAGAACGAAATTATCACATCGAACAAATCTATGGTAAATAAAAAAGTATCAAGAATAAGTAAATAAATATTTTTTGCATTTATATAAAAGCCTTCACTTTTTGGGACACTCATAATTTTAAAATTTTCTTGATGCATTTTTCTGGTGAATATCTGTCTAGTTCAGATGTGCCGCAAATTAGAATTTTATTGCAAGCCTATAAATTCTTTGGAGATTTCAATGATAAACAAATTCCAAAACCGCAAACCTTGCAATTAGCTTCTTTCGGTCATTGAGCCTTTGAATCCAGGCTTTAAATTTACTTCCATTTTCCAACCAGCAATCGGAAAATGTCTTGACATACATATTTTATGTTTTCAACTTTTTTAAACTGTCTTATTTTTAATTTTTGAGGTATTGAAATTTAGAATTTCCCATTTCCTTTAATGATGAAATATGTCATATTAATATCTAATATTTCTTCCACTATTTACTATCTTTCTACTTTACTACTTTATTTCCAATACAAGATATTCCGCAAAATAGACCAAGGGGAAACTAAGCACACGTATACGTACAAATATAACATAGTATAGAATAGTGATAGTACACAATCTAATAGAAATAATCACTAGGCTCAGAGAATATTTTGCACATGTGATAATAATAAAGAAAAACTCTAAATTTTCTACCTCCGTCAAAAATACCTTTATTTCAACCAAATTTGAAAGTTTTGTCCCTCAACGAACTTTCAATGAAAAATCCCTTAAAAAAGGGATTAATCCCTCGGATCTGGGAACACTGGGTATTCACGAAGATTTTATCATTCGGGTAATCCTACGTTTTCTCAATTTTTTTTTAACTCGTTGTCTCAGTCGCACTACAATAATGCATAGCCAAGGTCAATCCAAAGACAAAAGTATATGAGATTACCTCTTTCAGTCTAAAAAACAACGGAAAATTTCCAATTTTGTTCGCCTCTGTCTCTACTTACATATGTATATTAAACTTTGGTATAGGCACCTTTGATTTTATATTGGAAGAAAGTTTTGCCGGTTTAAGCCCTAGACACACAGCAAGAACTAATGAATCATTTGTAGTAACTATTCATTAAAATGCTGTGTGTCACATAGTATACGTCATTATAGCTCGAAAATCAGATGATAATGAAGTACACTAATGAAGTGTTTTCCTCCTTCATTATAGCTATAATGAGGAAAAATGTGCTAGATTTGGCATATAATGTAAATCTGGAGCTCCGCTGTGCATCTGCCGATTTGAAAAATAAGAAGAAGAAATGCAAATCACAAATTATATTATCAATATTTTTTTTAATATAATGTTTTTCTCATTTGCAAATTGTTAAATTGAAAATAAAATAAATGAAAACAAAGTTTATCGCGTTAATTCGATCCATATTGCTTCTTTAATGTGATAAGTTCATCAAAACCAGTTTGACAGCACAACTTAGTTAAAGAAATGGCTGTGTGTCCGCAGTTTATAATGAATCATTATAGACTAATGAGTCGTTAGTTATTTCTTCATTAAGAGTGCTGTGTGTCTAGGGCATTACCCTTTCGTTGCGTCATTAAATCGTCGATTTTATATTAAAACGAGGCGTTACCAGTGCTGTTGTGTGTACTCTATTCGCAGAATTTGCACTCCGAAATAGCGCTGCCAGATGTTCGAACCTGAAATTCTCACGAAAACGAGAAAATTTGCTAATTTTTTCCTAAAGTTTAATTTTTAGTTCCCATCTAAATCCCATTATATTAAAATTAAAAATAATTAAGTATGTGTAATAAAAATAAGCGAATTTATTTCAAGAAAATAATATACTTGTACTTACATAAAATCAAAATAACATAATTCAATGCAATTTCAAAAAATTAAATATAAAAATTCAGAAAAAAGACTTACATATACTAATTAGTAAAAGGGTTTAAAAATTCAAAAATTTAATCATGTAAATTTGTGGAAGATATTGTGAAGGCTCAGGAGATCTTTAAATTTACATTTCACGTCATTTTGACACGAGATGGTTACTGCACTCACAACTTGTGTATGAGAACTTTCGCGATTGAAATGAAGCATTGAAGACAATTATAAGAAGCAAAACAAACTGATAATTGCTTATAAGAAGCTGCAATAAATATTTGGCTTGAGGTGGATTTGTTTCAGAACAGTGATGCAAAAATATATAATGCAACACAGTTCACTTTTCTAAAATCTGGATCTCAAGGCTGTATTGCAAACCAATTTGTTTTCACTGGTCGCAACACTTTTCTGTCCTCAGCATCATAATATTCCTGACATTCTGCTAAGTAACAAGAGTTTAAGAACTATCTGATCAGTAATTTACTACAAAACTCAAAAGTCGTCCAGATTATTTGGGAATGTGTTTAATTGCCTTATTTGCAACTAAAGCTATCGAGATGCAACTCAATATTTGTAAAAATATGTCAGTAACATTTTTCAGAGTTTAGAAATAAAAAAAAACAAATGATCCTGGAAATCTTCCCACGGATGTACTAAACCAAATATAAACTTTCCGTTTTCAATTTTTTTTCTCATAATCTGGCAACGCTACTCCGAAATATAATGGCGTGCTACTCCTTTTATAAAAGTAATCCGTTGTTATTATTGATCCATTTAATTTTTCAAACTCGTGTATTTGTCATCCGGCAATTACACGAGTCAGTTGAACTGACACTGACACAGACTCCTGTAAGCCGCTAATGGTTAGTATTTTTCAATGAATAGTCAGAACTTACTAGATTTGTGGCCAGTCAGTACTGACTAATCCGTAAATTGTCAAACGAAAAATTAACCAGAAAAAAAGCTAGAATTGGTAGAACCAATTCTTATTATACCCTAGATGAATGCCCGTATGTGATTTCGTATGGTCGGTCATCCATCTGTGATTGTTTGATTTTTGAAGTGTTTTTTCGCATGTACTTCTAGAACGTATCGTCGGACAGTAAAAATGACTAAAACCAATTACATAGAACTTCGTATTCTTAAGACCTTTTCGGTACTATAAAAATGTCTAGGAATGATCGTTTTCACAGTATATGTAAAAAACCTAAATTTTTATATGACAACACCCAGACAGGGTTACCCGAGTTAGTCCATTTTTGAAATGTTATTTGCTATTGCTATGGAAGCACCATGTACAAAACTTCACCTCTCTACGTCGACGAGTTTTGAGGCAGTGCCCAAATATAATGAAAAAACACCATGTACCAAATTTCAGCTCTCTATGTCGATGTGTTCTGAGGCAGTGAGAAACGAAATTTTTGTATGGCAACCGTACGAAGGAGTTACCTGATTGCGCCAATTGCCAAACTTAATATTACTTTTTTTTTAAAAAAGCTAGTATCCAAAATTTCAGCTCTCTAAGTACATGCGTTCGCGAGTTATCGTGAGAACGGAAAAACAGGCTGAAGAAAATAATTTTTAATTTTATGCATGGGTGTACAACCCATTTTGCCCTACCAGCAGTATTTCTATGCGTTGCAAACTGAATGACAAACTTAAGATTTAATCTAGGGTATAAAAAGGCGGAAACTGAAAATAGAAGGTAGAAGTTAGTGGAAGTTTATGTTTATATTTGTAATTTTCTCTCTTTTTGGTGGGAAATGACTGAAAAGAGTTTAGTATACATTGTAATCTTTATTTATTAGAGAAAAGTTTCGGGATAAGGACGAAGTGATTAGAAAAGCATACAGAAGAGTAATGTCTGCTACGCTTCACGACATTTTTATAATGAACTGACTAAGCAGTTGATCGAACGCAAAGCACTTGCAGTAAGTAACATTTCAGAAGAAGTTGGTACTGACCATCAGTTCTACTGACTCAAGTAATCTTGGGGTTAGCAAACTAAGGTAAAAAAAAATATAACATAAAGATCTCGTATGCCCATGCTTGGGTTGTACCAGAAAAATGCTTCCTAGGATTTGTTAGGAGAACCCATACGATCCCTTCTCACGGATAACACCACTACACACATCGCTCTCCGTTTAAAGTTGTTTTTTTTAGAAATTTTATGCAGTATTACAGGGCCGACACTGGCACAAATATATGTTTTGTATATCCGAAATAACTTCAGTCAGCCATCAAGAATGAATGAAAGCGCTGCCGGAACATTTTCTGTACATTTATAAGAAGAAATTAGTGCTGATTGATAATCTACGCGTTACGCTCATAAATATTGTTAGCAGTACAAGCACCCGTTGTCGGCCTTCCCTACATCAGATCGAGACATTGTTGATTTTATATTGATGGTTTGTGTTTTCCTTGTCCAGCATTTGTATAGATTAGTTTGTCTATGAAATAGATGAACGCATAGCCAGACCACCACACCACCCATCTACATTCTGGCTTTACATGGCTCTTGCACCTAACTCCGCTGGATGTTACAAAATACGCGCGCATGCATTTATGGAATATGGATATATGAATTTGCACAAAGTTGAAAAAGGAAAACAATTCCAAAACCAGACCCACAGAGAAAGCTGGCAAGCCTAAGAACTATGGGTTCAGTAGCGTTGGTATTTTTATAAAAGGGGGCACATGGGCTCCACTAATAAAACTCGCCCACAAATTTGCTCGTCCATATTGATCACAGGTATTGCACGTTATAGGATTTTTGCTAAGATTATATAAAAAGTTTGGATTATACGAGTCAGTAGAGCTGAATAAGAACGATTAGGCCCTCCGCACATGGAGCAACTCAGTGTGACAAACTGGTTGGTAATCCAAGTCACAAACTGGTTAGTAACTGATGATTCGCACACGGAGCTACATAAATGATGGAACTCGAATCACTTTGCTTCAGTAGCAAGCCAAGTCTCAAGTTTTGAAGTGTTCAAATTAATATTATGTTGAGTGATTCAAGTGACGAAGAGGATTTCGTCCTCTATTATTATTATCGATATAGGAGACGTAAGCAAAGAAGATTTTGGATTTCCGAATTCTGGATCAACTAATATTAATTACAAATCTTACCATTCTGTTGTGTTAATGGCATGCTGTGACGCGAATGGCTTATTTACTCTCATTGAAATAGGTTATGCTGGAAGAAATAGTGACGGTGGTATTTTTCGCGCCTCAGCAATCAAACACTGGATAGAAAATGAAGGGCTTGGTATTCCGTCACCCTCAAGATTACCTGATGATGAAAACTATAGTGAGTTTCCCTATTATTTTGTTGGCGATGAAGCATTCCCACTTCTAAGATATTCAATGAGACCATACCCACAACGAACTCTTGATAATACATATTAAAAGAATTTTCAACTATAGATTAAGTCGAGGGAGAAAAACTATCGAATGTACGTTTGGAATGATGACTGAAAAATTTCAGGTTTTAAATAGTCCTATACGCTTTTGAGATCCAGAAAAAGTAAATAGTATTGTAAAATCTGTTTGCATACTGCACAACTAGGTTCGCAAAAGAGAAGGTCTTAAATACACCCCAAGGAACCTTCAAGAGGATCCAGGAATAATAGCAAACGCAAACGTAATGCCAACGCCACAAAATCTCCCAATAACAGCTCAGTCTTCAGCATATAATTTAAGAAATTATTTAGCAAACCGCTTTATTACACCAAGAGCGTCACTTCCATGGCAATGGAAATATTGTTGCTAATAATCCACAAATGTAATAATAAATGAAAGCCAACATACCTGTTAAATTATTATTTTTCCCCACTTCATTCCATGCTTTTTCCGTTAAATCCTTTCGGTAATATTCCGGTAGCACGCAATTATATAAGCAAGGGTATTTCTCTACATCCCCTACAAAATTGATGTTAAAAACTTGATCGCTCATTTCCAAAATATTGCGAAAGAAAAACGAAACTGGTTTGCAACTGATAACCTGGAGATCAACACGACGCGATTTGTCGAAAGAGACTAATCACAAACGCGTTGCAAATTGATTACCAACTACGCGCTCACGGCGCGGACTTGCATTGAAATGCATAGGCGGCGACGCACAAGTTACTAGTTGGAAACTTAAAATAAATTTTCATCACTTTACAGTATTTTTTTAGTTGCCTTAGCGTTCGATAAACTGAGGTCACAAAAGTTAAGTTCGCTTTAAGATCGCGCTCAAATCCAAATCCGTTGAACATTTTTCATGGAAGGTTGACCTTAACCTAATTCACGAACAAGAGATACAAGAAATATGAAAACAATCCCGTAATTTCTATATTATCTAATGCAAAGAAATCTTACATCGTATTCACTTTGACGACCCAGTGCGAAAATCAGTTGCAATTGACTCCAAACTTAATACATTTAATCACACTTTTCCCTAACCTTATTGGTCGGAGTGATATCGGTGCGTTAGGCGAAAAACGGCATATTATGCAAATACAGAAATTTGTACCAAAGTCACTGTCATTTGATGAATACTGGAACTCGATTTTTAATGTAAAAAATATCCTAAATGAAAAAAAGTTTTCCCATTTAGAAAAGTTACCTTGTGTATCTTCTGCATCCTCCGGAGTTGTAAAAAGAAATTTTTCGCAGGTCAATCTTTTTAAAACTAAACACAGAACTTCTCATAACGTAGAAACTGTAAATTCCATAATGGTTATATAAAAAACGGTTTTAGCAAAAAATGTCTATATTATAATAAATATAAAGAAAAAGCTAAAACTGGTCTTAGACCAATTCTTAAGATACCCGAGATGAATGCCTGTATGCAAATTCGTATGGTCACCCCTCTGGGTAAGTTTGATTGTTAAATTGGTTTTTCGCATGTATTTCTACAACGGTTCGTCGGACAGTGAAAACCATTATAACTAATTTTATAGGATTTTATATTCTGAAGAAATTTTCAATACAATTCCAACAGCTAGGACAGATCGTTTTCAAATTTAAAGTAAAAATGCACACTATTCGTATGGAAACACCAATAAAAGGTTCCCCGATTTAGTTTGTTTTTTTAATAACTTTCTATTACCTTACAGACCCTTACAGACCCTTACAGACTTTACATGGGGTTTTTGATTTAGAATGGGGAGCTTTCAGATGGAGTAAAATGCTCTTACGTGTTGGGGCTTTTCGGGGGTGGTAACTACCACCACTTGAGAGTGCCGTTCCTGACGGAAGAGCTTTAGGGTAGTTAACGTGGATGGATTTATATGGGGTTTTTTGATTTAGAATGGGTGAATGGGGAGCTTTACGATAAGGTAAAATTTTCTTACGTGTTTTGGGTTTTCGGGTGGGGTTGGTAACTACCACTCTTGGGGCTGTCCAATTTAGGCCGTGTGATATATGTCGAGATTCGAGCTTCCAGAGTCGATTTTCGAGAGACGAGTTTCCAGAGCCGATTTTCGAGAGTAGAGTTTCGAAAGTCGAGTCTCGATATTCGTTTTTCGAGATTCGAGTTTCGGGAGTCGAGTTTCGCAAGTCAATTTTCGAGAGTAGAGTTTCCAGAGTCGATTTTCGAGAGTTGAGTTTCGAGAGTGGAGTTTCTAGAGTGAAGTTTCGAAAGTATGATAAAAAGTAGAAAATAAAATACATATATTAAAAAAACTTAAAGTAAATAACTTTTGTAAATAAAACGCTAAAAAGTAAAAAAAAAATTTTTCTTTCTCAGTGATATAAACAAAAAAGTTTAACGGAAAATAAGAAATGCTAGCACTCAGATTTAATCTTAAGTGTTTGGGCATGATCTACAGTTAGAAAATTGTGATGATAGTTATGTAAGACTTAATCTAAATTGTAGCATTTCTTATTTTGCATTAAACTTTTCTTGTTTACATTACTGAGAAAGAAAAAAATTATTTTTTACTTTTTTGTGCATTTTTTTTACAAAAGTTATTTATTTTAAAAGTTTTTTAATGTATTTTATTGAAGTTGTAATTACTATTTTTATGAAAACTCCGTATACAAAATTTCGGCTCTCTACGCTGACGCATCCTCGGCCCCAAATACATATATAGTGAAAAACGCGGTTTTTGTATGGCAGTCCAACGAGGGAGTTACCCGATTTGTCCTAATTTCGATTAAAATTTTTTTTCGTATGCAAACGCCAGCAAAGGGTTCACCGATTTGGTCTATTTTGAAGTTGCATTTACTATTTTTGTGAAAACGACGTGTTCAAAGTTTCACTTATTTATGTTATCGCGTTGAAAGTCAGTGTCCAAATATACAGGATGTCCCGTAATTGGTGTAATATCCGAGATAACGGGACCTTAAGCTATTTGGATATGTTTTTATATATCACCGTGTAATTTTTGAACGTTATACCCTATGATGATGATTTAAGCTTCGGTAGATAGATAATCAATAAGTGCCAGAGAGTAGGCAATTATCTTTTGGAAATGACATTTTTCAGTCATTTTCGCTGAATATGCTCAAGAAAATGTGCAAAAAACACATAATGGGTTCCGTTTTGGGTACAGAATGCGATAGATCATTTTAAAGCTTTTTCAGCTTGTTAAGTCCATTATGAAAAATTGGTATTTTGATAAAAATAGTAGTTAAGTACAAAAAAAAAGTGAAAAGTCCCAAATTTTAATTTTGTTGAGCCATAACTTCAAATCGGGAGGAGGAGGAAAAATATTTATAGACCATTGGAAAGGTCCAACGATTCTCTATATACTAAAAGTTTAAATCATCATCGTAGGGTATAACGTTCAGAAATTACTGGGTGATGTATAAGATCGTACCAAATATCTTTAAGTCCCGTTATCCCGAAAACCGTTAGGATTCCCCCATCCAACCGCCCCACACGGCCCCGCACCATCCCTTTGCTCGTCCGTGGCCTTCGGATATTACACCATTTACGGGACACTCTGTATAACGAAAAACAAAATTTATGTATTACAACCCAGCGAAGCAGTTACCCGATTTGTCCCAATTTCGATTTAGAATTTTTTTAAAAGACAATGTGGAAAACATCTCGAGAATTCACTTACCGTGAGGACAGACGGACGGGAGGATAGACAAACGGAAGGACGGGCGAACAGATGGACAGACGGAAATGCGAAAATTAAAATAATGTTTAATATTATGCGTGGCTTGTCAATCCATTTTTCCCTACCATCATAATTTCTATTCGGAAAGACAAACGTAGTATACACAATCAAAGGATGATGCAAATTTTTGTATGCCACTCCCATAGCCATGCGTAATACCCAGGCACATAATATCCTTGTCCCACCGATCCCAAAGCATGCCCGGGATAAACAGGAATTAGTCAGTATGTACTTAGGACCTTATTTCAATGAGTTATTAGGAATTTCCCATAAATTATTCCCTATGATATCCCACAACTTCGCTCTGTGGTAACATTATCTGATTCTCGTGGTTCTCTGGTGAAAGCGCTAATTTATCGCTTGGTGTACATGTGCTACATGCGTGTAGCTATGTATATTAGAATTCTATTCGCTTCTGCAATTTCCTCTTGTTTTGGGAAAGTTTATTAGTTACATTCCAGATCCTGATTTTTTAGTGATTTTGTCATAGAAGTCGCATTTGAAGGTGTTAAGAATTTTGTATTTAAGATTTTTCGCAAGGGCATACACTATTGGCATATGCTTTCCAGTCATTATTTTTATATTTTTTTTTCTTTTTTTTTTTGTAAAAGTGCTATCCACAAAAAGCAATTCTACAATCCTACAAAATCGTAAGCAATATCCTTAGATATTCCCGTCCTAGGTACGCTTGTAGCGGGAGCTTCACATTATTGAATGCGTTAACTGTGCCTACGTACAACCTCAGGAAATCCTGTAGGAAGGGCATGGGTTCTACCAGATACGTCCCAACCCCAGACATTCGTCACTCCCAAGGAACGTCCTAAGTTGTTAACTGGACCGGACGAGATTTCCCTCGGACAATTTATATATCCTAACAGGATTTCCCAGTAACATACCACGGACGCATTTGTGCTGTGTGGGTACATTGTTGTATAGCTTTTTTTTAGCTGAATAGAACTTAGTATTGCGCCTAGTTCGAAATCCCTGTCTGTTCAGAGTTACTGCACTATATATGTGAGATTTAGAAACATTCAAATAACGTATTTTTTGGTGATTTCATAATCCACTGCCATTTTGTGCATAATTAGGAATGAGTCAGTAAGCTACCCAGAAATCGATCTATAATTCAATTCCTCCCTTTACTCCCCCTTCTCCCTACGATTTCGGTTATAGGCAGGAGGGGTAGACGCATACGCGCAGATATCAATCAGTACAGTCGTTCCTTGTATTGTGACTGTGAACTGTGGATCATTGAAGTATTTAGGCTGAACTATAACAGACGTAAAGAACTTTACGAAATTGAACAAGACTGAGGTACATATACTTGCAAAAAATTGATATTTTTGGCACAAATAGGCGTTACATTCAAAAGAGTTATTATTTTGACATTTATTGCCAGATTAAATCAACATTTATTTATAAAATGGCTTTTGACAAGTGAACGCGTCTAACAAAGTGGAAATTCTTTATTTAGTAAAAATCAAATAATTTCATTGTCGGCACATTGCTAAGTTATTCCTTTAATGTTTTGCAGCATTCTGCAAGGCATTTAGTGGTAAAATATCAAAAATAAACACTTTAAAAGTGCAAACCAAATCGGCGTGGCTTTACCTGGCCGACCCCATTAGTGGCGGCTATGCTAAACCGAAGCCTTTAAACGAAGTGAATAAGCTTAATTAATTTTGTTCAAGAAAGAATTTTTTGGGATTCTCCGGTATATAGCAAAAGCTAAAAAATGTTCTAATTTGTTATTTCATTACACAACTCATTAATTTTTGGTGACAAATTTCAAGTCTTGGTTTGACTCATCCACAGGTCCCAAATAGCGAAATTGGGTGATTTGAAAAACAAATGTAAAAAGTCCAAAAGAGTAATCTTTTTATTTATTTTTCCTCCTGGGCTCGTATAGGAGTGTTTTTTCCTCATATAATTCACACCCAGAATTTATTCTGTGTTTAATGAGAAGAGATCAGTTTGATCTATTTTCAAGCGTCTGCAGCAGGCAGAAAACCAAGCTGCACCGATGAGTGGAAGGTTTTCTGCTGACACGAAACGCTTCTTCTTCTTCCTTTTTCTTCTTTACTTTTCAGCCAACTGCGTGGCGTATTCAGGTTCGATTCGCTTCGAATGAATCTGCTTCTTTAAAAAAATTTTTACATTTTTTAATAAATAAAAAAAATTGTTTTTTTCTATTTTTCTCAAACTTTTCATTTCTTTCTTCTTTTTTTAATTTTTTCATTTGTTTTTCAAATCACCCAATTTCGCTATTTGGGACCAGTTGATGAGTCAAACCAAGACTTGAAACTTATCACCAAGAATTAATGAGTTGTGTGATGAAATAACAAATTAGAACATTTTTTAGCTTTTCCTATATACCGGAGAATCCCAAAAAATTCTTTCTTGAACAAAATTAAGTTTAACCCGGTAAAAAGTCCAAAAGAGTAATCTTTTTATCTATATTTAAAGTCGCGCTTTTCTGCCCACCTATTTTTGTTTTGGGTGTTAATATTAAAGTGTTAACTGATTGCATTAATGCAACAGCGGCCGACTGTAATGTAACAAATGTGAAGTTTAAATTCACGAACGTGGGTTATAGAATGACAAAGGTTTTTTTTTAAATAATCCCAGTGTACATAAACTGCTTTTGGAACACTTGCGTTCAACCCAGGCTGATGCCTTCTCCTTCTCTCCCAAAGAATTAAGAAAGAGCTCCATCCTACTCAGAGGGCTGGAAGGCGAAACCCCGATCGACGAAATCACCCTTGCCTTAAAAGAATATGCACCTTACACAAAAATAGCCAAAATTTCCGCATTCAGCACAGCTAGGACTAGGGAACTTGGGATCCATACGAACATTTTTTCTGTACATATAGAAGCAGTGAAAACACGCAGAGCTTAGATCTATTAGATATATACTTCACCAGTCAATATCGTGGGGAAAAAAAAGCAGCGTCATGTAGCCAGATGCTTCCAGTGTCAGAGATTTGGACACAATGGCGATTACTGTGGATACAGTAGCAGATGTGTCGTATGCGTTTGGGGAACACGACTCGGAAGTTTGCATTAAGGCTAACGAAAGCAATGAAACTAAACCATCCCCGAATTGCGCAAACTGTGGGATCTTTGGACACCCTGCTAGTTTTGGAGGATTCCCTGAGTACAAAAAATATAAGGAGAGAAAGGATAACCTGAAACAGACCGCTAGACAGACTACTAACACAAGAAAGATGGCAGTAAGCAATGCCATAAAAAATTACATTAACCCTAAGGTATCTTTCGCAGAAACCCTAAAAGCTGGCCGCACGGTGTAATTCTCCTCAAATGGAGCTCTCAATAGTTTCTTAAGTGAATCAAATAATCTCTTCGGTATTCTAGCCTTCTTACGAGAAATTACAAAACAGAGAAGATAGAATGTTTGCTTATCTGGAATTTGTAGCTTCGATTGTAACTAAATGAATACTCTCGCATTAAATATTAATTCTCTGATTGCTCATGTTAAAAGATTCGAGCTAACTCACCTTTTAAAACGCTATAACATTCAAATCGGTCTCCTGTCTGAAACAGGGCTTAACAAAAAACATAAACCCAGAATCAATGGCTATAACATTGTGTGCAACGGCAATGGTAGAGGTACAGCGATTGTTCTAGATAACAGATTAAAATTTTCCCATATCCTCTTCCAATGTGACCTATTCTCAACTTGTCTGGTGTGCATATCCCTTAATAATGAATCGAATTCTCTAATGAAACTCCTTATTTGCAGTATATATACAAACATCCCCAGAGAATTGGAGAATTTATCTAACAACTAAGACGCAGTTATCATTTGGGGGGGGGATTTTAATGCTCGGCACACGAGTTGGGGAGACGTTTCAATTAACAGAATCGGTAACATCATAGACAGGTGGTTCAACAGTGGACCCTTCTTAGGCATGGATCTAATCTCTCCCAACAGTCCAACTTTTCCGAGATCTTCCTCAGTTTTGGACTTTTTCTTAATGTCGTCTTCCCTAGCCTCATCTGCAGGTCCAGCCAATTCATCCAACTGCTTCACAGTTTCAGCTCCGTCAGACCATTTTGGAGTTATCACTAATCTGAATCTAAACAATCACTCACCCCTTCAGCTCACTCGTGAGACCTTTACCAGCTTCGAAAACACTGACTGGAACTCATTTAGAGCCGACCTAAATATAAAGCTTAACCTACTAAATATCCCTCTTGAAGAGAACATCCCCAACCAAGAGATTGACAGACACATCCAAAAGATCAATACGGTAATATCCGACTGTACCCTCAGACACTCTGTCACTCGCAACATCTGTCATAACAAGTACAACAACATCTCTACCACTACCAAAAAACTGCTCAAATTAAGAAACATCTGGCTGAGAAGGCTAAAGAGAACCTTTGACTGACATTTGAATAGAGTTAACAGCGAATATCAAGAATTAAATTCGAGAACCCAGTGCTTTCATAAAATAATTAAAGACAGAATAAGAATTGAACTTAATAACGCTTTCAAACAAAGACTCAACAGAATTAATCCTTCCCCTCAGTCTTTCAAGGAGATTGACAAAATTTCTGACAGGAAATACTTTGGAACGGACATATCCAAAGACACCCTTACCTATAATAGTTATGTATTAATCAACATCGATGACAAGTTGGATGCTTTCCGAGAACATTTCTCCAACATATATTCCGAAAAAAACCCAATGGCTGGCACTAACTTGAAGAGGCTTGTTCACGAAAGTGCGAGCTGCTTTGACCTTCCGGGCACAAGCCCCCCCCCCCCCCCCCTTAACTACATTTTCTTCATCTAACATTGCATCTAGCCCTAATGACCTCTTCAAATTCACTTCGTCCTACAAAATTCTACTGTTAAGGAATAATCTCAACAACAAAAAATCTTCTGGACCAGATCACATAACAAACTTCATTATCCGCAAATGCCCTGATTCCCTTGATACAGTCTTTGCAACCCTGTTTAACCACTGTATCAATAATTGGTATTTTCCCTCGGCCTGGAAAGTGTCAAGTATTATCCCAATAGCCAAAAAAGGAAGTTCCAAAGAAATTAAGGACTTTAGACCAATATCTCTGCTGTCCAACATAGGTAAATTGTTCGAGAGAGTTCTGGCGGGAAAACTGGATGAGTTATGCGCAGAAAAGAATATTATTCCTGATACCAGTTCGGTTTCAAAAAAAGCCACTCTGCTGAGCAAGCCATCCTTCTTCTGTCCAACAAAATCACCCAGAACCTCCCAAAGGAAACGTGTAATATCTGCCTGGACATTGATCTGGAAAAAGCCTTTGACTCGGTATGGCGTAATGGTCTTATTTTCAAAATGTTACGTCTCAATCTTCCCAACTGGCTTATAAGAACTATCAATAGTTTCCTTTCAAATAAATGCATATCCATTCTTATCGGCAGAGACTCCTCTGCGCCTATCCCAATACACTCAGGGGTCCCCAGGGCTCAATTCTAGGACCACAATTGTTCAATCTCTTTCTCCATGACTTTCCGTTTAAGGATCCTATGAGCGAAGAGCCTGGTGCAATACTTTATGTGGATGATACAATCTTACTTGCGAGCGACAAAAAACCCCAGGACGCTCTAGATAAACTTAAATTTAAACTACCTACATTACTAAACTACTACAACAAATGGAGCCTCAAAATCAACAGTGACAAATGTGGTCTTATCTGCTTCAGAAATGCTAGTGGAAAAGGTCATCATCTAGCAGTCAGGGAAAGTAAAACTCTCAACTTGAAAATCGATAACAGAAACTAACCTCTTAAAAGTGAAATTTCCTATTTAGGCATAAAACTTCAAAATAAATTTCTGTTCAACCCACATGCTAGAAAAGTTCTAAACAAAACCAAGGCCGGCCGCATCTGCCATACTCAAACCGCTTCTTAGCTCTAAAAGCTTAAATAAAAGCACCAAAATTCTCATTTACAAAGCCCTTATCAGACCAATTATCACCTACGTATATCTTACGTGGTTTTCAATCTCCCCCACTGTCGAAAAACAACTGAACCTATTCGAAAGAAAACTCCTTAGATTCTGTACAGGTAAATACAGAAGGCCCAATAGGAAATGGTTCTCCAACACAATCCTCTATCACGACACCGGTATTACCCCCCTTACGCAATACATGATAAAACTAGGAAACAGAGCCCTAGAACGTTTAGGAAATCATCAGAATCCTATAATAAGAGCAATATACAATGCTAACCGCAATGAATCTCTACTCGATAACAACTATCTTTCTCCCATCAACATACTACACGATAGCTCCATGCCGCTTGTACAGCCTAGTCCCGTAAACCAATACACGGTACCTTTCTACGAGAAGGCTGCTCCCTACAACTACAGGGGTTAACCAAGATCCCCCAAATCCTGATTCGGTTACCCCAGCTTGTGTCGTCCTTATATAACCCTTCGCCAGAGACTTTTATGAAAATTTGTCGAAAATGCAGTGCCTTCAGTTTACGCGGCCCAAATTAAGACAAACGAACAACTAAAATTGTAGTTAATTCTAACTAAAACGCTCAGCATTCATGTTTACCTCACTAATTAAGGTTTGTCATTTAGATTTCACTAAAATACGTTAGTTAGATTTAAAAACTCTAAAAACTAATTAACTAAATTAAACAAATAACTTAACAGCGTAGTTATCAAATAATAATCTTAAGTCACAAATCCTGACTCTCAAATAAAATATAGTTTTATTTTTATTAATTCAATCAAAGCTTTAAGTTGCTAAGTCAAACACACATGTCCTTACATATAAGACTACCAAAGAAGCTGTGAGTTCAAAAAACTTAAATTTATACCTTTGGTGGCTAGATAACACAGCCATGTAACAATGTGATACAATTAAAATAAATGTATTCGTTCCCTTGGGGGACTTTTTAACTAGTTTGTAAGTGTTGTTATTAGATTAAGTGCCCTATAGAGGCAATGATGTGAATGTAAGTCGGGAGCAAACTTACTCTAGACACTAACTCTGTATAGACCATTATATAAGTCTACCTTCACTAAACTATTTGTACTTATAAGGAACTCAGCCTTACGTCAACAAGATATATATACGTAGCCAGACATACTCCTAGTCGGTCATTTTTATTCTTAAGATGTCAAAAGTCATGTATAATGTTAAGCTATGAAGCCTCAATAAAATTCTTTGAATCTTTGAACCTTTTTATTTATAAAACGTTTTCTACTTTTCAAAAGTGGTAAAAGTAAAAAAATTAACATGGAAGTTGAATTAATTGAAGACTTGTGCCTTTTCTGGACATATATAACAAAGATGAGAAGTTGATAGGTTCAAAAGAAAGAGGAAGCATGATAAAATTATAAACAGAACAAGGGACACGCACGGATATTTCATCGCTATGCTCTTAGGAATTAAAGAAATTGATGGAGATGAATTTTTCAAAAATACGAGAATGATACGTCCTACATTTTCAATACTTCTGGATTTAATTAAACCACATCAAGAAAAAAGGTCAATAAGAAAACGGTTGTCACCGGAATGTCGCTTGGCATTAAGTTAATTATGTTGTAAACTATATTGCAAAGTATGTATTATTTGTAATTTATCCTACAGATTTCAATGCAATCCTTGTCATGGAGCTGGACAGTTGGAAAGGAAACGGTCAGAACAGTCATCTATGACACATGCGATGCAATTTGGAATGTTTTATCACAATTTTATGTGACAGAGCCTCACGTTGATGAACTGCAGACTATTAGCAAAGACTTTTGGCAAATGTGGTATATGCCAAATAACATTGGGGAAATTGACGGCAAGCATATTGCTGTAAAAGACCAGCGAATACAGGAGTAGAGTTTTTCAACTACAAAAGGTGTTACCGTATTGTCCTGTTAGCTGCATGTGACGCCAGGTACACGTTCACATATTCTGACGTTGGCGCTTACGCATCTCAACATGATGGAGGTGCGGTACCTATGCAATATGTATCAAAAATCAAACTACATAATTTTATTTTCCTTAGGTATATTTCAAACAAGCATCTTTGATAAACGATTATTGAAGAGCGCATTGCATATACCAAAACAGTCAAAACTTCCAAATAGTCAGATGATTTTGCCACATTTTTTTGTTGCAGATACAGCTTTCCCACTGGACAAAAACATCATGAAACCCTTTCTAGGATGTAATTTGCCAATGACGAAAGAATTTTGTAATAAAAGGTTATCTCGCGCTAGACTGGTAATAGTGAATTCTTTTGGAATTCTTGTGGGTCGATGGAGAGTGTTGCAGACAACGCTGCATATGTTTCCTGAAAATGCCGAGAAAATAGTTTTTGTATGTGTGGCTTTATACAATTTCCTGCGTTTAAACGCTGAAAGCAGGAATGAGTATATTCCACCGAATTACATCGATTGGGAAGATGCGCATAACACCACTCATGAAGGATTATGGAGACAAGAAATTTATGTACGCCTTCTCCCTCTTGCTCGATCTCACAATAAGCTCCTTTGTAGTGGGCATCATAGTACTGCAGTAAGAGAAAATCTTTGTAGGTACCAACGAGGTAATAACTAAAGGAGATGCAATCATATGTACGATCCGTGTACATGAGCGTACCCAAAATTGCCCTGCATTTGTGTATGTTTCATTCCGCCATTTTTGGTCTTCGGTGTCAGATCCATTCTTAGGTTTGGTTTGATTTGGAAAACACATGAAATAACCGTAGGGGCACGAAGCAAATATTACTCACAAACTTTTTATCACTGAACTTTTCTTCTTAATTATTAACTTTTATATGTTCATGTTTGCAAATTCAGTAAATACTTTTAAGTATGTGGAAATAAAAGCGATTAAAATTGCGAACAGGTTGTACAATTGTGTATAGGTGCACAAATTTTACGGCGCTTATGTACAAACAATATCAGTGTCAATGTGTTAGAAATGGGTACGTGATATTTTCTCATTTGCATCTCCTTTAATTCTTACTTCGTTGGTAGGTACATCAATGCATCCTTTGATAATTAAAAAGAAGTTATATTGCGAGTACATAAATAGTTTTTCAATTTTCAATATACATATGTATATATTTCATTGAACTAAGTATTACAGATTCTTTACGTAGTTCTCTTTCCCGCTGATAAAAATCGTGAAGTATTTTAGAAACATTTTGGATTTGTATTTGAGGATTGACAATTTTCAAACCTTGCTTTCGGACAGTAGTGCTTCTGTGGCGACATCGGCCCTGCTTTGACGCTTATCGATAATGCAACGCTGACGCGCTCCGAGTTTACTCGCGATTGGAAATTCAGAGAAACGATCACCACAACATTTGAAGGTTTGTGGAACCAGTTGAGCGGCTACTTTGCGTGTTGTGGGCGAGGTAATTTTTGTATAATTCGTAGTAGTCTGGTAAAGAAAAAAGTTTTTGTTTTAATTTTAAAAAGTCAGTCAGTTTTAGAACGCTAGACTAATAAGCGTGTATTAATTGTTAAGGAAAATATTGTTCCTGATATTGTTTCTAATTTAATCTCCTTTATAAGAACCCAAGAAGCATTTTAATAAAAATATCAATACTGCATATATTGCACAGTAACCGGCCATGTTTTATTAGTACCGCTGTTTGTTCAACGTCTCGGTCTTATTATTAATATAACCAGGACTAATTCCAAACATTTTCCATCACAGTTTCGAGGATACCTAATCAGAAGAAAACCATAAAGACTTGAATAGATTCCATTCGGAGGACCTCACAAGTTTGAGACATCTCAGGCAAATCTGTTTCGTAAGTAGGATCTGTATCCTACGTACCAGTAGGGTCTGTATCCTACGTCAAGGTCAAGAGCGTCAACTAAGGTTTTCAATTCCTATCAGAAGAAAACCATCAAGATTTGAGGAATTGGTTCCCTTAAAAAGACCTCACAAGTGTGACACATCGCATGCAAATCTGTTTTCTACGTAGGATCTGCATCCTACGTACAGTAGGGTCTGTAACCTATGTCCAGACCAAGACTGTCAACTAGGGTTTCCAACCAATGAAGCCGGATTCCACTGGAGCCATCCTACTACAACGTATCTCAACAATAAACGCAAGTTTCTGTCAACCAGCTGACTGTATCTTTGATACCGTGGAACTGTGCCTCATCATTCAGCCACACGGCATCCTACATCTGTAAGCACAAGTACCCACACTTCCACCGTAAATTTGTTGGTTTTATAAGAACTTTCAAAATATTTCAGTTATTGTAACACTAGTTTTTTCATTAACTTCTGGTAGGCAAATACGTCCTGTACCCATTTGGAGATTGTGCTACGATTAAACCTACACCATATTGGTATGCATCTTCTTCAATTTCATCGAAATTTATGCGATTTGCTTTTTTTTTAAATTCAGTTAATGAGTAACGTTCCTTTGTTTTACGGACAACTTTCGCTTGTTTCTTTTTGCGACCTTCAATGGTTTTTGGAAGGGGATTTATGAACTTTACTGGAGGTGGATCCTTTAATTTGTCTTCTTTCTTTTGATTTTCGCCACACTTTCATGACAGGGATGTACTCTTGCTATTACAGTACATTTGGATGCAACTAAACGTACAGCTTTGCAACGTAAATCTGGAAGAGTGTCATGTACAATCTAAGAATAACATATGCATCCTGTAAGTCAGGGGGTCAATTCCATTGTTAAGTGGGGCAATTCCAAAAGTTATCCGTCTTGCAACTCTCAGCCGCTACTCGAGCTAGGTAAACCTCCTGTTATCCGTAAGTATGCGGTGTGATAAATATATCGTATAAACGGACAAAATACTGGTCATCATCAGCACCAAAAATCAAGAAAAGGGAAATAAATAACCAAATGACGTTCCCAGCTTCAGTTATATTTTTATATCCTAGATGAAATCTAAAGGGTATACTAACTTTGTTATGCCGTTTGTAACCCACAGAAATAATGAAGGTAGAGCAAAATGGGTTGGATACCCAGGCATAATATTAAAAGTTATTTTGATTTTTGAATGTCCGTCTGTCCATCTATATATAAATATTTACATATATCTGATGTGCTGGCGGAAAAAAATATATTTGAATGCTATGGTTGATTTTGTTAAAACAATAATGAGTTAGTTGCTGTTCGGGTGCTAATAGAGAAGATTCTATGTTATACCCTAATGGAATTTTTGAATTGGAATTATGTCCTATTCAAGGATCATTTCTCGAATATAATGTTATCCTCCAGCTGTTAACTTAAATTTATAGCTTATGTGTTTGCAAGTGGGGAGTATAATTTATTTCTAAATTATTAGGCCGTTTGCACATCGAAAAACGAAAACGAAAACACTAAACCGAAAAACTCAAATTTTGTCTTAATCTAACAGAAATTTGCCGTAATACATTCAATAAAATATTGGATATTTATTCTAGTTATAGTTTCGATAAAAAAATATCCATATTTAAAGCTTTATTTCAATTAAAACACATTCTTATGTTTATTCGTACGAGAAACAAATTTTCGTTCCGAACTGTCAAGTAAATTTTCGTTCCATACTACGTTCCACACACGAACGAATATTATTTTCGTTCCTACATAGCCTCATTTCCGTTTATTTACATTTGATAAAAACCCAACCCAACTTTTGTTCGTTCGTTTTTGATATGTAAGCATAAACGAATTTTCGGTGTGGAACCATTTATTCGTTCGTTTTTCGATGTGTAAGCGGCCTTACTCTCATTGTCTATTTTTCACGTTATTTTAACAATCTAGTCTAGGATAAGGCTGCTCTTTGTTATTATTCCTATCATTAGATTATTTCCGGATTCATGTTAGTGATGTATTTTGTATTCAACCACACCATTTGGATTGTCCAATTTATGCGCTCGGTAATGGTTTATACAATGTGATGGCCTCCATTACAATACGATGCTCAGTGATTACAGTTTTGAGTTATTTATTACTATTTAGAATTTTGATTTGTAATTTTGTGGTATAATAGTCAGCATCATGTCATTGACCACATTATATATGATTGATTTGTAATTGTGGTTTATAGTCACAACACCAATATTTAGAACCTGGGTAGTATACTAACTCGTTTTCTTTAGTATTATTGGATTCAATCATGCATGTGTATTCAACTATTTCAACTCTTCATTGTAGTGGGTATGGCATTAGTTCCTATAATGAATTTAGAATACATATTGCGGTACAGCTATATGTAAGGTTGTTAAATCAACCATTGATCCAACGTTCGTAATTTATAATTTCTGGAAATATTATAAATTACGCTATAATTGCACATCGACAAATTTCTCAGTCAACAAATAGCGACAATAATTTCCGTTCTCACAGAATGTGCATACCTACTCGGATTACGTCTTCAGACGACATATTACACCGCTTAAGTGGTGCAAGAATGAAAACATTCTGTGAGAACTGAAATTATCGTACATCAAAAAAAAACTTTTGGTCTGTAAAATAGAAATTTCACAACGCGTAAGCAATTTTTGTTAATGTGAATTTAGTAAGTAAGTTGCAGCACCTTTTCTTTTGTATAAATTATTTTGAGTTTTTAAATAAAGGCTCAGTCTTTGAATTTTACTAGTGAAAACAACGTCTTCAATTATTTTTCATCGACAAATAATCTGGTTGTTGGTATAGCACCTACAAGCAAGCTCGTGATACAGGTAAAGTACCTTGATCACAACCTTTCGGTATTAAAAATCTAGTTTGTTGGTTTAGTATCTGCAAGCGACTTATAGTGCAAAGGTTAAGTACCTTTACACATTCTACCTGCAAGCGACTTATAGTGCAAAGGTTAAGTACCTTTACACATTCTACCTGCAAGCAATTTGTAGTGCAAACGTTAAGTACCTTTACATATAATACCAGCGGTCAAGTAAAGGAATTTGGTCGCAATATAAACAAAGGTAATGGTCCGTTTTGGAGTACAGAACTTTCCTGGTAGGTTGGCTATGTGTTTATGGTTCAATCCTATTCTTTAAAAATCTTAGTTAGGAAGGGATCGCGAAGGGCTTCCGTTCCGTCCAGGAACAAGAATCATCCTTAATATTAGAATATATAAAAAAAAATCACTCACTCGAATATCCTGCCGCGGTACCTTTCTGTGAATTCTGTGAATTCCTCCAAGAGTTCTGCAGGCTCAGATCATTTCGAAGAGACCATTGCTGCACATCAAAGCATTACTAATAAAACATCAACAAATGGTAAAGTCTCAGATCATTTTAAGCTGAGACTTTTAAATAAAACAACACTTACGCTCGTGGAATCCGTCCACCACAAGACACAGGAATTCGTCTAGCATCCAATAACTGAAAATAAATGAACATTTATCATTATTTAGTGTAAAGAAACAAGAAAGCAAAAAATATTTACCAATATCAGCAGCCGCCGTCAGCAGTTCGATGACATATCAACATGTGAATATCTGGCGTATCTTCTTCTTCTGTTGAATGGTTACCAAGGCTATACTATAGCCGACTCAGACAAAGGGACCAGCGGCAGAAAAAGTTATCCCATTGTGTTTCTGCTCATAAACAGCGAGCTGATGGAAATGTTAAATCACTCGAAATCTGAGCAGTCGCCAAGACACATCGGCAGAGTTGTAGGCTCATTAAGTCTTGATTAACCAAACACGGGCGATATTAACCCAGATAGTATTACTAACATTTTATTTAATTATATGTCTTTTTGTAGCTTTTTCTTTCAGGCAGTGTTGAAGCCTGACAATATTTCATTAGAGCAGATATGTGAAGCTCATTTTGTTCTCACTCATTCAGTACTAATTCCATCTGTATATTTCGAGGCTAAAAATTCCAGGTAAAGGCGCACATCATTGTATGGAATTACAATCATTAAATTTAAGTGAATTAGTAATTTATTATATGATTGTCGCCATCTTTATTTTGTTTTTAATTTCATTTGGATTATTAATTTAAATTTTTTTATCTCTAATTTGTAGCATAAGCGATTAAATAGTTTGTGAATTAATCAAGTATTGACATTTAACAATAAGTTTTGTTCAGTCTTATCTTTCCTACCGGCACCTCCCCTTTTTATGTAAAGCCCACATTGGGACTTCACAGCTTATATACCGGAATATTGGACTTTATATGATATGTGCATCATACCGTACTGTATAATTATAGAATGTTTTACAGTATAATGGTTCAATTTGTCGTACATAGTATCTAGTATTAGAGAACAAAAACAATATGATTAGTAGTTCTCATTTATGACTTCGGATATTATTGTATTGTACGTTTCTTTTAATTATCTCAAATCTAAATCGTAATGGATGAGGTTACTAATTATTACTCTTACGTTGGAGATGTTCTATAGTATTGTTTTTGTTTTTTTTAGCGATACTAGATGCTAACTTCGTAAAAATTAGTATACTATGAAAGATTTTTATTATTTCTAACCAACTCGGACAATGACCAGCCATCAATCAGACCACCCACCACAACACCCTGCCATCCTTAGGCAATTGTCACTATACTTCGAAAAGAAAGTGTTTCTTAGTAGAGCATAGTTATCGGTATAACCAATGCTCGATTATATTTTCTAAAATGAACGCTAAAATGATTTTGCATTTTCTCTGTATTTATTTATTTTTCAGAAATCATAATATTCGTCAGATATATGGTACCTGCAACAACTAAACATATGTGTACAGTGTCAATCTTATTCATGGATAATATCTTGAGAATACTTGAAATAATAGTAAATAAATCGTTCGAAAGATACATATACGTTACGCACTGCGCAGACATATTCCATTGCAACAAGTATTCTGAACCAAATTGGTAAAAAGAAGGTAACAAAAATTGTATTAAATATTTCAAAAAAAATTTGAATTTATATGAAATTAGTATATAAGAACATTACTTTAAAGAAACAAGTGCTACTGTGGGATGTTTTACTAACAATTATATTCCCAGTATGTATGGAACCTGCCTGAGAACGCGTCAACATGGAGAGCTTAATAGCAAAAAAAAGTCAGAAATGGAGTAAATTGGGCAACCCCTTCTTGGTGTTGCCATATAAACATTTAGGTTTTTTACGTATACTGTGAAAGCGATCAGTCCCAGATATTTTTATTGTACTAAAAACTTCTTCAGAATATGAAAACCTATAAAACTAGTTAATCATTAATTCTGCTCGGCGAACCGTTCTAGAAACATATGCGAAAAACCACTTCAAAAATCAAAATTGCACTAATGGGTGACCATACGGAATTTCATACGCGTATTCATCTAGGGCAGAGGTCGGCAGTTTGTCAAGTTAGAAGAGCAACAAATTGTATGGATAGGGGAGGGTAGTCCTAACAGTTCCCGAGATAACGGGACTTAAACATATTTGGTTATGTTTTCATAGATCACCCCCTAGCTTCTCCAGGTTACACCCTATGATGATAATTTAATTTGTTAGTTAGATAATCGTTGGACCTTTCCAACGGTCTGTAAATTTTTCCTCTTCTCACCTTCGTTTTGAAGTTGTGGTTAAAAAAAATTTTAAATTTCGGAATTTTGACTCGTTTTTCTTTTTAACCATTATTTTTATCAAAAAACACGTCAGCAATACCAATTTTTTTATATTAGATCTAAGAAGCCAGAAAGCTGGGCTTTTCAATGACTTATTACACCCTGTAAAATTTCGGCCATCGTTGATTTTATATTGGAGCGAGCAAAACCCTCGAGAATATTTCCCAAGCCATGAAACCAAAATCTATGTGTGCGTTGGGATGCGTTCTCAAAAATCTTCAATATTGATACTTATGGAAAAGTGCCAAACATTGACTTTATATATGCTATAGAGCCTAAACTACTATCCATTCAGGAAAATAGTCATAGAAAATAGACATATTATATTTACAACAAACATTTTTAAACGGTTTCATTGGCTCCAAAAATATGAAGCGACTGATCCCGCGATACATGTTATTGTCGATCAACTGAAAATTTCATCGGCTGTGTAAAAGAAAACAAATTGATTTCAAAACTTGGATGACGCAACTTATGTTAATGCAATTCTCCGATATTACAAATATGCAGTATCAAGAAGAACTCACAGAAATGCAAAATAATGAGTCAATTAAAACTTTATTTATTATAATAGGAATGATGGCATGGGTGAGGAAACTGAAATCAAATATAGAAATGCAACTAAGTATGTAAGAGAGCTATTGCTACTGTTTGCAGCTTCATATTTAGCTAAAAGCGGATTTAGTACTATAAAAACACCTATAATTTTATCACTCAGAAAAAAATATATCTGGACTTGAATTGAACGCGTCATCTCCAAATTTCTATAAAAGCACCTATAATTTTATCACTCATGCCCGACGGTAATCTACTACTCACTCGTCTCAACCATCATATCCTTTCTTCCTACCTGATCCTACCAATCATTCCGTTACACACACTTACAAACGTCTTTCATTAATTTCCGCATTTCACTCATTCAGTGTCCTTTTTCTGTAGCTAAACTAAATAATGCAATAAATTCCCTAATTATTCCTACGTACCTATGTCTCGACAAGCATACCAGTCCTTTTCACAAAACTCATTCATTTACGAGCTTATTTATCACCCATGCCAGGGAGAAGACATTGTCGCCAGATGTCTTTTTACAAATCCTTTGAGTCGGCGGGTTTTTCCAACTCGTTTGTTACAGTACCATCAACTATTTGCTGCAAAAAAAAAGAAAATCGGCTGGATAGAATAAAACGGAGAGACTTGAGAATGCAACCTGACATAAAATCTCTTTGCAGCAAGCACCAAGCGCAAGGATCTCACTAATAATTTAAATAATACAAAAAAAATTTTCATTGAAATTATTTTGTACTTAAATTTCAGTTCTCCATTATATATTTTTTAAATTTACTTACTGTGTTTCCTAGTGATTTCTTCCTAAAATCTAGTATTCAAGTTTCTTTAGTAAACAATTTAATTTTTGAATATTTAAAATTATGTATATGTTACAGGGTGAGCATAAGAAGTTTAGAAAGGGTTAGGTGCGGCATAGCACAAAAAAGGTTGGGAAACCTGATAGAACTTTTCGTTGAGATCACAAGACAAGTATACATTGGATGCTGCCATTTTAGAAAGTTTCGGTAGTCAATTAGCTATTACAAGTCATTTTACTTTCTATATATTCAAATATTCTTGGTGTTTGTCTTTCTCTGTTAGTAGTGCACATGCAATTTATATTATATAACAACAGTATATTAATGAAAAAAATATTGCAATTCAGTTTCAGTTTCCTTGTAAAAAAAAACTTAATCACCTTAAAAGAAATCAGTAACAAAAAAAAGTTACTTAATTTTATTATCTTTATATAATATACAAGACTTCGCCAGTTCTGCTTGATGCCCCGCTTTCAATCTGTGTGAAAGAGGACAAATCAGAGTCTGCCTGTACAATAAAACTCACTTCTCGCTCACGAAGTCGATTTTCCTCGCCTTGTGCATTGGATCTCGTCCTAACAGAAAAATATCGAAATGCACACTTAGAAATACAACATGAAAATTACAGTATAGTGAAATAAAGTAAGCAAAAACATGCAGTTTCGTTATCTGTTTGCCGACTGCGATGATGACTGGCAAATTAAAGGAGAAACTCCTAACTGACGCGAGTCTGGGTCTTTCAAAGTCGCATTGAGCTGGCTCTACCTTTTAAACCCAAGACTGGGATACAAGCCAAGCAAACCAATTCCTACATCCTTCATTACATTCTACAAAGAAGAGCACTGCAAATCATTCTTTCAGTCATCCACTAAAAACTAGGCACGTCACTCCAAGATCTAACCAGGAAGCCTAGATTCGGGAGTTTATCGCAGATCTAGACATAGCTATGAACGAATATCTAGACATAGCTGAAGACCTCGAAAGGAATAGCCATGTTTTCAGTGTTTTCACAAGAAATGGCGGTACAAATCTTAAGCTTCGGCGCTAATATCGAACCTATCACACTTGCAGTAATATATAGATGTTCTTCAACTTTTTCTGATAATGACCTGTCCGATCTCGCTGACTTCTTGTACATGATGCTGAGTCAGTCATTGACCTCACACTCCTTCACTTCCGCCCAGATACGACTAGCCAATACTCAGGCAATTGAGACCATGACATTATGTTTGCGTCATTAGATCTCCCGCTAACTCTCCCGTCCATATTTAAGGCGTTTCGCCAATTTAACACGTTCCAACCTCAAGTTCTCCAGGCGGACCTCGCTAACGTTGACTGGTCTACAATCTACAATTAACCCGATTCTGAAACTACAGCCATTCAATTCACCGATACCGTTTGTACTGTTGTTTTTCACAGACAGGTTCCTGTTAAAACAGTGCGGATCCGCTCGACAATTTAACTAATCTTCAATGCCCTCGCGATTCTAATGGCATGTCAACTATACGCGATATTGCGTATAGGTAATGGAGGAGGAATAAGACGGATACAAACTTCAAAGCTTTTCACAAACACAGGAGACTTTGTTAATCTAAACAATCTGCTTACTAACAAGCAGTCTGGCTGAAATTTGCGGCAGACATTCGGGACATGTCTGACAGGGATCTTTCTATCATCCATGCGCGCCTGGACTTCAGCAGAACATTTGATACGGGATATCAAAACTCAAGTGCCGTTTGGTGTCCGCAACCTGCTTTCAAGATGACATCCAAAGATCAGCCTTATTCACAGCTCAGTGTCGAGGCGAATAACAAAACCGCTCTAAATACTTTCAAAGAAAGTTGCCATTGCGTTCTTTCTCATTTACCAGGAATCCTGTCAGCCTGGAAGATGCCTTAGATATCTTGCTTGAGGGAAATTACGCATACTTCAATCCATTTAAAAATAAACGGAGCGAACATAAAACTTTAAATAGAAATAAGTACCTTCAAAGATATAATTATCGTTTCAACAATAATTACAACGATTTAAGTGCTAACAATAACAGTAACACTTATAACAACCATCAAAAGAACCACTCTAATAATTTTAGGAGATTTAATCAAAGTAATCAAAATAATTACAAATACACTTTTCAAAATTCAAACTCGAGAAATTTCACAGCAGAAAGGCCCAAAAACGTTAGACAAAATCAGTCTTCGCATGCGAGTAGCAATAGAGCAGAGCCTATGAAAGTCGACATATCTATTAACTCTAGAATTAATGCATTAGAAATCGAAAATGTAGTCGAACATTTTAGATTGGTGGCCTCGGAAACCAAATAAAAAAATACAACTGGATAAAAGCGAGTTTATGACACAACAAACCGAATTTCTCGGATACATAGTTGCAGTTGGCGGTATAAAACCAAATCATAACAAGGTTGAACCGATCGACACAATTCCAATTCCTAGTACTCCGTACGAAATCAAATCTGACTTGGGTCTGGTTGAGTACTTTCGTAAATCTATTAAGGATTTCGCTAATATAGCAAAACCAATGACAACCTGCTTAAAAACAAGTAAACGCATAAATGTAAATGATCCGAAATATAAAGAAGCCTTCAGTAAATTGAAATTACTAATCACTACAGATCCAATCCTATCTTACCCAGACTTTTCAAAGAAATTCACTCTAACTACTCGCGCTAGCAATTTTGCCGTTGGTGCTGTCTTATCCCAAGATAATCACCGAATCTACGAATCAAGCACTCCATATCCCATATCTGTACGACAGATCAGAAACCTTTACAGTGGCTTCATAAAGTGTGCGTGTCCGGAATGTAGGTGTGTGCCGTGCTCCGGGCGGAGAGCACATAGCTTTTATATTAAAAACAAAAATCGGTTTTTGAATTAAGTTTTTGAAACCAACACATTTTGTTCAAATGGTTATTTAATACATTTATCTTTCCTTCAATCTATTATTTAATTTGTTATACACTTCTTTTATTATGTCTTTATTTTTCAATATTGTTCAATAATTATAACTTTTCAGAAATGTGACATTTATTCCCTAACTTCATTAGACGGATTTTTTAAAAACGACTCCTAGAGGATTGGGCTTGCTGCTCCCAGGTACCCACATATTCCTTAAAAGCTTTTTTTGCTTTTTTACGATGATCCAACAGCGTACGTGAAAGAGTGCAACTTATTTTATGTTCATTATCATATGCACGAAGAAAAAGAAATTTGATTTGGAATTTTTAAATTGAAATTAAATTAATTTTGTTTTTTCAGGGTCAACTAGCCATACATCAATATATTTTATAGGGCAATATATTGATGTATTGACGTTATCGTTGTGATCGGGATATAGGTTCCTGAGTCACAAAAGGAACCATAAACAGTTCTCAAGCATAGTAAGTTTTTATAGTTACTGAAACTAAAAATTGTTACTGATAACCCTAATTCGTCAATTTTGACTACTGGCTATACGTTTTACTATTGTTTTATAGCCAATATTTATTAAATTACCTACCTGTCAAAATGGAAGAAAACAAAGGTACGTTTTTAATTTATAATTAAATACTTTGCAATTGAAAGATTTTCAATATTTGTTAATAAAAGCATTAAAGTTATTTTGGAAGTAGGCCTTCGCCCAGAAGCTCATTAGAGATGATTTTGAAGTAGATATTGCAATTTAATAATTTAACTATTTGACAGTTTGCCATTTTTACTATAAAAACTAGAGGGGAGTGTACGTGTGAGGTATTGCAGTGATTACTTAGGCAGCAACTAGAATTATAATCGAAAAAGGCTCATGTGCAGAGATGACCACGCACAAAATCCTTGGGAGAACTAGGAAAAAGTTCGTACATCGCAAACCTCACGGAACTTATTTTATTTACATCCTGAAAAATCGTATCCCTTGCAAAGGAATAGTAGGCGTTATGATCGAAGACATTTTTATCTATAATGAATTCCGAAATACATACCTTCAACATTTTTCAAAGAATAAATCATCAAAATTAAACAAGTGCTCTTTCATGTTAAAAGATATTCAAAACCGCTCTGAACTTCAAGACAAATCACCGTGGTATAAATGACGTATTCTCCGAATTAAAGAAGGAAATGTACTCAAGTTAGAAGCTCAAAGAACTATCAATAAGTGCCATTTATGTAGCAGTGCTAAGTACGAAAACCATCTTGTAAAACTTCCTTTCAAAATAACCGATACACCAAGTAAACCGTTGCAAGTCATCCATACGCACATATTGTTTAAAATCAAAGGTAAACTTAACAGTAATAAATCAATATTCACTCAATATGCCTAAATAATACCGTTACAATCTAGAAACTGGTCAGATCTCAAAAATGGGTCCAGGCAATATATAGACTCCTCGTCAAACCTGTGAATGTAATTACAGACCAAGAAAAGGGAGTCAAAAGTCACTTAGCCCGGCGGAACCATCGATAGAAATCAATGAAATTCTCTCCTGTAATGGATACATTCTAATAAAAGAATCAGAATAATAAATGACTACAAAAGAATAATGCACATTATTAATTTAACTTAGTACGCCGATAGCATCAATAAAATCTAAACAAACCTACCTACTTCAAGAAAAATCCCCAATTTCTGCCATAAGATGGTGCAATTTCAAGCATCTGAAGGCAAGCTTTAACAGTACCTACCCTCATCACGTAAGTAAAACAGCCTTGATTAACATTTTAGGCAATGGGCTTCGTTTTCTGACTGGCGTAATGGATAACGAAGATCTCCACGAAATCCAAAAATATTCTAATATAATCGAAAAAAATAACAGGAAAATTATCGCTAACTTAACTTCTCAAGTTTCGGTTAAAGGACAAATTTCGGATCACATAAAGAACGCTACAAACCATATCTCAGCACTAGAAAAAACAACTGTAGAGCTAAATAAAGTCGAAGAAAATGTGAATTTAGTTGACGATAAACTCAAATCATTTATGATCGCCGCAGAAATCAATGAAGATATTAATTTTTTATCTAAGCAAACTTCAAACTTAAAATAAATTAACTTAGCTAGTAATATACAAATTTTACCAAAAGACATTTGAAGGTAAGAAGAAACAAAACAAAGCAACACATCTGTAGAGATTTTACCTTACATTAAGAACTGTATACTTACTAAAGAAGTATAACGATCAATGTATTTCAAATTTGTTAAACACTAAAAGAGGAATATGTTAACCGATAGAATTAATTTTGATCTAATCGAATTTCTGCTTTTATTTACTTTTTTTCTATATTTGCCGTTTGGAAGATTAAACTACAATGAAAAGTGGCATGCCTTAATATCAGTATCATTGCTACCTTCTTTTTTTTATGAATTCTTTCAGGAAATTCATGGTCTCTAAATATGGCCATTCTGACGAAAAATTCGCAGCACTTCCAGAAGCAATATCTCCTTTTCTTAATTCCTTCCCGAACCTTTCTCTTAGAAGAAACCAGCTCTTCTCACATTCTTCTTCGATAATAAGATAAAATAAATAATAAGAGTTTTACCGATTTCATTAATATTAAAATATTTTAAAATTACTCGTTTTTCCTACTTTTACAGCTTTTCTGCTTCTCAATTTTATTGTAGTAACTAGGATGCTTTTTTTCATACAACAGTTTCATCCCTCACAACTTCAATTGATTTGTAATACCAATTATCCTCTTCTATCTCTTCTTTTATAAAACAAGTATAACAACTTTTCGCCATTACAAATAAAATATTGCACATAAAAATTTTTTTTTTTACACATTGTTTTGGAAAACGATTTAAAATGCAATGGCTTCCACTACTCTAAACCACGTCCATGTACCTATCTCAGATAGCCAATACGTAGAAGTCTTCGTCCACGAAAGAAGGAAGAAGATGGATAGACTTAATATTTTATATGATTACGTGGAAAAAAAAGTTAGAATAGTAGGAAGTCTGATTTTTTAAGGTTGAAAACAAGCGACTCGGATTTTTCGAGATACACTGAAAAACAAGTTGTTTTATTAGCCATTTATTTATTATACCAAATGAAACTGGCGAGATCTTACTGCAGCGAATACTTACACAACGGAATACAACAGAGGTATAATCACCAACCATTAACAAAATCAATCTCTAAAGGGGAATGATAATGTAAAAAAAATCCATCCTACTCGAGGCTTATTACTCCGATCGGACAAGGAATCAAGACAAGCGTCAACGATTAATCAATTATTTTTAGTGTAGCGGGTACCAGAGTCCATACATTTACTGGCATCATCCTTTCATCTAGGGTATAAAATAAGCCACAACGTATTCTTTTATTACGAAATAAACATTGATAACGGAATGTTCCTAATAATGAGAATAATAAGTAGCAACCAAAGTGCAAAAATAGAACTCCAACAAAGATTTTTTATTATACAAAATTTCTTATTTACTTATAAAAAAGTGCAATGTCACAAATTAGATCATCGGCGCGAAATGGGTTAATGTATTCCGTGTGTGTATATGTGTTCTACTCCCCATGTCCGAATTGATAACCTCCTCCTTTTGAAGTCTGTTAAAAAAGGACATCAATGATTGCAGTAATTTTTTTGGATTTTTGCATATCTCATATAAAAGGAAGAATTTGGGAAATTAAAATATTCTTCATTTATGGATGATATAATAAATACTTCGCCGAAAAAAGACAATAAAAGCAATATTTCACCACAAGATTTTTTTTTTTAGAATTTAGTTTTGTAATATGTATTGTTATTTTTGTCATTTTCATGTACGAGTATATTCTATTTATTTTACGAAAAAAGGCGCCACGAAATTTTTTTACAGGCACACTCATGGCTAGCTACACCACTGAGTATAATATAATAAAACAAAAAACTTTTAATAAAATTTTAATTTAAAAATTACTCAAATTAAGAAAAAGTTGTAAGTTTCAAATTTAATATGATCGGATTGAAATTCGTTAGTGTTTTACTCCGTTTTTCCCGAAAGTATTCCGCTTTAGCAGCAAATTATACTACTCTTGAAATTTTCCAAACGACAGTACTGAATGTTCTTGGGTTTTGTTCTACTTGCCCAGTCTTTGTACATTATTAGTTTGTCTATAACTGAGCACTGAAATAACAGGTAAAAAACTAGAATTGATCTAAGACCATTCTTTTGATACCCTACATGATTTCCCTATGGAATTTCGTATGGTTACTCATCTGTGCAAGTTTGATTTTTGAAGTGGTTTTTCGCATATATTTCTAGAATGGTTCGGCGGACAATAAAAATTATTCACACAAATTTCATAGGATTTTATATTCTGAAAAACTTTTCAGTACAATAAAATCATCTGGGACTGATCGTTTTTACAGTAAAAAACAACAATTTTTATTTGGCAACATCAAGAAGGGTTTGACCGATTAATTTCAGTTTTAAAGTTTTATTTACTATAACTATGCAAACACAGTGTCCGAAATGTGAGTCTTCTATGTCGACACATTCTCAGGCAGTGTTCAATTATATAGTGGAAAATGAAATTTTTGTATTGCAACCCCACGAAGGAGTTGCTCGATTTGTCACATTTTCGAATTCAAATTTAAATTTTATTAAAACGCCTGCGTGCATTTCAGGTCTCTTAGTGAATGCGTTCTCGCACTATAATGCGGTCGGACACACAGACTGACATGCAAGAATCAAACTATGCGTGGGTATCCAGCCCATTTTGCTCATTATTTCGAAGTGTTACAATCGGAATGACAAACTAAGTATACCCTATAGATGTCATCTACAGTATAAAAAGTAAAGTACAAGTACTATAGATGGAGGAACACCATTTCTTTCAACAAAAACCGTAAATGCCACATTTACAGAAAACTATTTAATAAAATACCCTCAGTGCTCATTCTTTTCAGCTACATATCTTTCAATTTCCACATCAGTGCAAAGCTTAATTAATATTTCGCATTTCTCTTCTCTTCGCAAATGGAAAGATAAAGGACGAAACATTAAGAGAGATTCACTTAAACATTGAATTCATTTCCACTCAATTAGATTTATAATTAATGATGAAAAAGCACTATTTTCGAACAGAAAAAAGATAAATGATTTCTACAGAGTCCAGAGGCTGTAGAGGAAGAAAGAAAACGTTAACGGGGTACGAGCATTGTATTTTCTCGAAATCCTGAAAACTTTACGATTATTTCCTTGAATAAGAAATTGGAGCAATTATAACAAATCGAATTATAGGACATTATTGCTAATTTAAGACTTAAATACAATTGCGACGGCCAATTGGCCCTGCACATTTATACTATGTAATGTAATACATGCTTCATAAAACGTTCATACAGAAATTTGTTCCTATGACTACAATACTCGTCGGTTGCTCTAATCACCGCAATTTTGTTTATGGTGAGGGTGGGGAGGTTAATTCGCTATAAAAAACGCTGTTTACGATAAGCTTTTTCGACTCAGTTTATATATATTTGAGCCGTTAATTTTGAAAGTGGTATAAGTCCATTTGGGTATAGTATTTCTATGTTCTTCAGAATTCTTTAGTAAACATTATTTATTTATGTAAGTAGTGTAACGATTGTCGCTATCGTCCCATCAGGCGAAATCGTTGTGAACAGTTTATTAAATTCAAGGTGCAAGAAACCTTCTCGACGGCTCCAGCAATAAACCGACAGTTTAGAACAATCAGAAATGCATTAAGGGTAGACGAAGGATAGGTCACAGATTATAGTAGATTACAACAGGGTAAACATAATTAACAGCGGCGACAGAATTTTAAATGCATAGCTGAGGATAAGTAAGGTATTGACTGGTAAAAGCAGCTCATTCTATATTTGGAAGTACAGGCGGTAAATTGCTATCGGGCGAGCCGGCGAGTTGGCTGATTTGAAGTGAGATCTTTACAGTAGTAGGTATATAACAAAATGACATTTGAAGAATATTTTGTAAAATTTTCAGTAATAATTGCGCAGAAATGAGCCATTGACAGCAAATCTTCGCAGATGCCTAAAAAAAAGATACATTGCGGTGAACCGGATGGGATCATCCGAACTCAAGGAACCAAAATGATTTCATTAGTTTATGTGTTCCTAAAAGTAACGCTGTCATTTTTGTATTTTAGGGTTCGGCCAAAATACGTCATGTTTGGTATCAAATTAAAGAAAAGGAGCGGGCAATCGACTGGTATAGCTTTTCTTTATATTTTAACGTCATAAGGAACTTTTTACCGCCCAAAGACGGATTTTTTCACTTTTTGTGGCTTATAATGTCTTTGTCCCTCATATAACTTTTCCACAATTTATTCTTTGTATTTTTAAGACGTTTCAGTTTGTTATTCAACCATGGCGGAGATGTTTTCGAGAACTGCTGTGACTCGGGGGACATGAGAGAAAAATTAATTGAATTATGTAAAATCCTAAATGTCTTCGTAGCACTATTGCCAGACAATAATGTATTGAAATCAATAGAGGTGTTCAGGCCACATCGAATTTCCCAGATGATCCCCCTATGCTTTTCCTCTCCAACAACGTATTTCGTAAAAATACATAAAATAAAACCACACATAGAATCAAACTAAACAATTAACCTATAAAAACACTTATCTAAAGACATCACATTGATCCAGTGACATCCAAATCCATCACTTGAAATAGATACAATTATTACTATTTTAATGGCAAAATCTAAAATTAAACAAACTTACCGAAAACACTCGTACCTCCATGTATGTACATTTTGACATGTCAAAATGTCATTATATCCAACAAGATGTTTTCGCCCTCGCCGCAATCAAAACTCAGAGTAATGAAACTACGATACCGAGCATTGCCAGGGCAATCTATCGAGCAGAGACGTAGCGGCTCCTTAGATCATATAACGAAAAGGATAGGCTGTGCTGTGTAAAATTCCTGTACGTGTGATAAGCATTTTTTTTAGACACGGAGGCGAGATGACAAGTATGCTAGCGCCTTGTTACTCTAAGGTAATTCTTCAGTTTGACAATTCTGATTAATTTCTGATATTTCAGATTTTATCAAAGGAAATTTCGTGTTTCATTTAGTGAATTTGTGATATAAAAGTAATTATAAGTGATTATATACTTAATAGAAGTGCTATATTATACTCAGATATTGTTTTGTGAACGGGATTTCATATAATCGAGACTCCGGAGTCTTCAATTATCCGAATGAAGTGCGCTGTGCTGTGCTGCAGAGACAACCGGAGATATTCTCTTAGGAAATCATTTTTCAGGCAAATTTAATTCTTTCAATAATAAATTATAGTGTTCTAAATAAAATAAGAGTGAAATATTTATAAAAATAAACAGCCGTGGTAGAAAAATTTAACATTTTCCAATGCCGGTTTGTTTTTTCAAAATTGAATTGTTATTGTCGTCTTAAGTTACAACAGCGGTAGAAAGGCAACGCCAAAAAATATTATCAGAAAATAAATGGGGCACTAAGAAAATTTGTAAATATGTAAAAAGTCATAAAAATATTATAAAATTATAATCTTAAAAATTAATTTAAAAATCTTGTGATATAATGGAATCTCTTCTATTGAATTTCTTCAATACTTAATGAAGTTTCAACCACAAAATTTTTCGCCCGGTGTGAAAATATCATGGTTTACTACTTCCATGACTAAGACGAATACATCGATGTGGTTCTACTACATGCAGAAAAATGCTTAAGTTTTTCTTCCTCATAGCCATATCACTTTTGTCATATGATCTAAGAGCGGCTCACATCGGCTATAAAAAGGCGACGAGCCGCAGTAGAAGGACCGTCATGTTTACTCAGAGAGTATCTCTGAAGGATCCATTGATTCCTACACTCCCAATAATCCACATCCTGTCCACTCATATCTTCTTCCCCCGCCTTCCTACGAACAACTAAATCCAAAAGGAGAACGACATGCAGTACGGCTGATACGGCGCATCACCTGTAAAGCAAAAGACGACAGTGAAACTGAAAGTTGAAAAGTGATAAAGGACAACTGTCAACAAAAGGACGGGAGACGACATCGAACCGAACTGAGGGCTACTTGACTTTACTTGACTTGCAAAAGAACCTATTCCCATTTCAGAATTTACTCTGGATTTCTCATACTATCGAAAACCTAAATTTCCTTTCCCCCTAAGTAGGAATTTACTCCTACTGCAGAAATTTATTTCTCCTTTACTTCTAGCCTTCACCTAAGCAGGAATTTACTCGTGCTGCAGAAATTTACTTCTGCTTCACTTCTATCCTTCATGTAAGTGCGAATTTAATCCTGCTGCAGAACTTTATTTCTGCTTCATGTTCATCCACATCTGAGCAGAAATCTAATTTCGCTACTGCTGCCGTCTTAACACGGGCAGCACAGAAAAGGGCTGAATTATCTATTTATGAAACTCCACCCCTTCGCTTGAACTCAGATCTCACTAGAGGTAAGCCTAATTGAAAGTTCCGAAAAGTTATCCTTTCTAAAATTGAGGAAGTATTGTGTTTTGTCACAGTTTGTAAAGCTTTCCGATCCGTAGCAATATGTAATTAGTAGAGGGGGTGGTATTTCTCAAGTGTAGTCATTATAACTGGGCTAGGTTGAACTAAAAAGTTTCGCGCGTCAGTAGAAAATACCAGGTCTAACTGCCCCAAGTCATTCTTAACCTAACCAACTTGTCTGAGACTGAGAGATGAAATAGTGTCCAGGATGGGTGATGCTCTTGTTGTCAAGTTATTAAGATTAAAGTCATAGTCATCTTCATTAAATACCCATTGTGTATTGGGTAAGTTAAAATCACCAATAACTGGAAATTCATCAAGAGGTTCCATCTTATAAAAATTATGAATGAACTAAACTGAAGGACTAAAACTAAAGTGAAAAAAACAGTCATTAGTGCTTGGAAAGTTCATACTTGAAGGCAAGTAGAGCAAAATTTAAACAAAAAATCAAAAATTAAGTAAAGAAGTGCTAAGAAAGCTAAGAAAAAATAATACAAAAAAAGGAAAGAATTCCTAGTGACCCTTCAAACACTGACGAACAAAAAACAAAGCTGCAAGAGGAACAGCTGATGATTCAACAAATTAACGGAAAACGAGAGAAACTGAGTCGGTCAACAACGAAAAAACTTATAGTAATTAGATAGAGGTAGCAAAGCCAGTATCTTAAGATATTGACAAGAAGTAAGTCCCAACTTTTCTTTTAAAGACGTAAAAGAAGCTTTGAAGTCTTTTGAAGGACAAATAATGCAAGATGTTGATTAGATAAGTTGATAACAGAATTTGAAGATGTGGTTGAATTATGCGGCTGGAACAATATATATAAGTATTTATATACCATAGAATAATAAAGGAAGTAGTAAGGTTGTTTCTCGATTCAAATTCTAAGCGCTACAAGCTGAATATGCACAAAAACTATCAAGCGTATAACTACTCCGAATAATGAGTAAACGTAGGAAATTTGAGGACTAGTCTTATTTAGAGTATTATTATAAAATGCTGCGCTGTTATCACATCTTACATTATATATGGTATTCCAGGTTATCTATCACACAAATCTATTTTGTTTGAAGCCAAAGTCAGTCTTGAATTAAAATTTAAGTCAACAGCATGTGAACGTGTGAAACAAAGCTCATGCAATAAGCTATCTTCTAGTGGGTGTATCAAGTGAATGGAAGACCGAAAAAACAAAAACTTTCGTAAAACACTTTGCATACGTACACATATGTTTGTTTTATAGTCTGATATTTTACTAACTTGTACGTTTTCTTCTATGAAGTCATTATTGCAATTATGTATATTTTATGCAATTTCGGATCCCACTAATTCAAATTAAGAATTAAGCTGATTCCCATTATTAACTAACTGACCAACCAACTGATGAGCTTCGAATATTTGCAATACTTCCCAAAAAATTGAGGAACCCCATTTTTGGTAAGGGTGCATTAAACCATATAATATAATGAATATAGAATGTAGATCTAAATCAAAGTGTCATAGATAGTGTCAGTGAGTTCACCGCGAGTGATAACCTTTTGAATTGTCTGGGCGACTCCCTTTTGGAGACCAGCATAGAGGACACTACCTCCGGACAAGTGTCAGTATCTAGTCCAAAAGGCCCTAATATCAACAAGGCAGATTACGCCTAAATTGCAAAATTAACTTTCCAGCTAGTTCCTCTATTCTATTGAACCTCGATCTCCAAACATTTCTAAGATGTTCCAGACAGATGATACAGTGCATTTCGGTGGATGAGCTAACAGCTTTGCTACAAATATTTGCCACTAGACTGCGAGGCGAAGCTTATCAGCTTTTTGCCTCAAACATGCCCACCAGTCTTAAAGAAGTAGAAGAAAGGCTTAATCGCACTTACCTGCTTAGAGAAACTTACCAGGAACTGGTAAATAAATTGATTACAACTAGGCAGTATCCTTTGGAAAATTTCACAGCCTTCACAGCACGACAGCACGAGTAAAATAAATGCTAATAATATGTAATGAAGCGGCAGAATTCAAATACGGTGCCACAGCAGTACCAGCTGTAAAAACTCAGTTAGAGGACCTTGCCAAAAATGCATTAAAGAGAGGCGTAAATAACCGCTATATGTGCCAATATCTCTTAACTATGAAAGACGGCACTGTGGATGACCTCGTACAAAAAGCGCTTTACATGGAGCGTCTACAACAGAGCGCTCTATTCTTACAGCCTCCAGGGCAATTTAATCACATGGGATGTAAAACACAATGCCCCATGCAGTAAGTGCACCTGTTCCACATAACGCACAATTTCTTCCAGTGAATTCGCCTGTAACTGATAATGTGTATAACCCAGGCATCACATTATTTATGGAGGATTCATGGCAAAATAATATATGCACAATTACAAACAGTCACAATCAGTTAATGCAGTTCACACAGGCAAACACAACACCGAGAGTTAAACAGGATCTTACATCGTTAAACACAAATTTTTATGTAAATAAAAAAAAATAACTATTTAAATAAAAGCAAGACCTTAAACTAATTAACCACAATGTGGCATGTACACTTCAGACCCCATTTTGCACCGGAAAGACGCTGGGAAATTTCCAGAGAAATTTCGTTTTTAAAAACAAAATTCCCTGCAAGTTTCAAATGGTAAAGAGCTTGCCTGACTTTTCCGATGATGGACTTCTAAGAAATGATTTCCTAATGAAGAACTCTAATGTTGAGGGTCCAAACAAGCCACTAAGCTTTCCTCGCACGGAGACTAACTCAGATTAATTTGCTCTGCCGTTAATGTTTTTGTAATATTTTGTTTTGTTTATTTGTATCTTTAAGCTCAAGACTAGGCTTAATTTGCCGCTTTATAGTCTTCAAGCTTTAAAGGTAAGCAAGGCAAGGCTATATGCCGCTTTATTGCCTCTGCTTTGGTCGGTTGATCAGGCTGAAGAGTGCCGCTTTGTGATCAGTAGGCTATGAAGCCGAATTACGAGAAATGAATATACTTCAATGCAGTAATAATCAAGTCTGAGTTCTTTATTCTTTTCTTCGTCTTTTATATAATTGTTTTACATAGATTCTTATGGAAAATCATTCCATAAGCAAGAAATGGCAATTTCAAGAAATGAATTGTCCAATAAGCAAATTCATTGCTTTCTTACTTATTGAATGACCTTTCACAATAATAATTTACATCAATTGTTATGACACACATTTTTGTCACCTACTTGACTTACTTGTAAATGGTATCAAATTGCTGATTCTTAAGATTGTAATTTCTTTTGATAAATCGGAAGTAAATTGTATTTCTGTTTTGTTTTGTTTTGTTTTGCAATATGAGATATATTTGCTTACAAGCATGATATGGCGCTTGCACAATAATATATGTGCGTACAATGATGTGCTCATATCATGTCATTAAGCATTGTGCATTATTATTATTCATGCTATGTATGTAAGTTTGTATATACGTACGTAATGTGTATACTACACCTCTACCCCTAATATGAAAAAAAAATAAATTTGACTTATAGGATGAATTTATTTTTTTTTTTTTATATATCTAACTAATTACTTATCTTATTTATTTACATATTTTCATTATGCTACATATTCTACCATATCCTATGCATTTTGTACAGGTATTACTAACTTCTAAATGCTATCTATTATGTACAGTGTTTATATCTAAGTTAGGATTTTACATTTATGTATATTGGCTATTATGTCTATATAGTTAAGTTAGGATTTTACATTTGCGTACATTAGTTATCATCTACATTATGTCTACATAATTTTAGTCTATTATTGTGTATGTCTTTAAGGTTATTTCTGATTTTTATTGTGGAATTTACTCCGTTTTGGTCTACTATTTTAAATGGACCTTCGTATGGACTTTCTGATTTTTTTCTAGTTCCTTTTCTTAAGTAAACATAATCATTTACTTTGAAATTTGAGGGTTCTACATTTCTCTTCTGTTGAGACTTTCTTTTTATTTTTGATACGTTCAGTGATTCTTTTGCTCTATCATGAGCTCTTTGTAATCTGAGTTTTAATTCATTAGCATAATTATCTATGTCATAGATCATTTGTTCATTATTTATTGTTTCTGCTGGTAAGGTTGTTATTTTTCCATAGACCAATTCAAATGGTGTATAGTTTGTATGTGTGTGCGGTGTGGTATTATAGTAAAATATATAGTATGGTATCCACATATCCCAATTATCATTCTCTGTGAAAGACAAGAGATATTCATTTAATACTCTGTGGTTCCTTTCTAGAGATCCAAGTGTTTCATGATGATACGGTGTTGAAGTTATGTGGTTCATGTTAAATATTTTGCATATACTCTTAAATAATTCATTACAAAATTCTGTACCTTTGTCAGTTTTAATCGTTTTGAAGCATCCGTACTTTAGTATGAATTTTTCTACTACTCGTGCTACTATTTCTGCTTCTTTTGTTTCAATTGGAATCGCTTCAACGAATTTTGTGAGTTCACACTGAACTGTTAATATGTATCTGTAACCATTAGATATTCGTAATGGTCCTACTGTATCTATTGAAATAGTCTCGAAACTACTGTTTGGCGTATTTGTGATTACAAATGGTTCTTTGGTATGTTTTATTATTTTATTTCGTGCGCAAGTTTCACAGTTCTTCACATATTCTTTTATTGTTTTTCTCATATTTTTCCAAATGAATTTTTGTTTTATTTTTGCAATGCATCTTTTTATTCCAGCATGTCCTCCATACGGTGAGGAATGGTATTGTTCAATAATCTCTTTTATTTCTTTCGGATCCGTTAATCTTTTTGGAGAGGTATATAATAATAATCTTAGTGGTATTGCCATATTATTTGAAACATTTTTATACTGCAGTTCTTTGAACTTTTTCTTGAATCTGTTTGAATCTATATATTTAAATATTTTATCTTCATAAGATATTGCTAGCTCATATATTTTATTCTTCTTCATCTTGAGTAACAGTTTCTCCAGGACTAAATCTAAATTTGTCCCTAGATTATCGCTGCACTGTATCGATACTTCATCTTCTTTTATTATTATTTTTGGCAATTTGTTTGAGCGCATATTTTCATTACTTTCATTTATATGAAATTTAATATTTTTTACATTTCTAGTATCTGAGGTAGACGTACAATCCCATGCATAAAGTTGGCCAAACCTGTCATTGGATATCTCTGTATTCTCTTCAGAGTTAATTTCTTTTGCTTTCTTTAGCATTCCTCTCGTGATTATATTTATATTTTTTGGGATCATTTCTTTTAAAAGTTTTGAATTTAATTTTATTCGAGATAGAGCATCTGCATTTGTATTCATTCTACCTTGTTTATATATAATGTCAAAGTCGTAATCCATTAGATCAAGTCGGATTCTGGTTAATTTGGATGATGGATTTTTGTGAGTGAATAAGCTAACCAAAGGTCTGTGATCAGTTACTACTATAAATTTTCTACCGTATAAGTATGGTCTGAAATAATTTATTCCCCAGTGGATTCCTAAAAGTTCTTTTCAATTATTGCCTTGTTTACTTCATGTTTGTTGAGAGTTCGACTCGCATAGCAAATTGGTCTATCTTCACCAATTGTTCCTTGAGAAAGAACCGCGCCTAAGGCTTGATCTGAGGCGTCAGTGGTTAAGATGAATGGTTGTTCAAAATCGGGATATTTGAGAATTGGTGGATTGATTAATTTGTTTTTAAGATTTTCGAATGAGTTGTTACATTCTTCTGACCACTCAAAAAGTTTGTTCTTTTTAAGAAGGGAATTCAGAGGTTTTGCTATGTTTGCGAAATTTGGTATAAAACGTCTATAATAATTGCAAAATGCGATGAATCTTCTGACTTCGTCAGCATTTTTAGGAATAGGGTAATTTTGAATAGTGTGATGCTTATTAGGATCAGTTTTTATACCTTTTTCTGTTATTTGATGACCGAGGTATATTACTTCTCTTTTTAGAAAATTGCATTTACTGGGATTAAGTTTCAGATTATATTTTTGAAGTCTTTGAAAATTTTTTTCGAGATTTTTGTTATGATGTTGAAGACTACATCCAAAAACAATAATGTCATCAACATATATAAAAGCATTAGATTCTAGACCACTGAGTGCTATAGATAACATTCTTTGGAAGCTGTTTGTTGAAATCTTCAAGCCGAATGGCAAACGTTTAAAGTGAAAGTGTCCTCGATTTGTCGAGAATGCTGTTAAATGTCTTGAATTTGGATTGATTTCAATTTGGTGAAATGAACTTGTCATGTCTAGAGTTGAGAAATATTTCGCTCGACCTTGGTGGTCTAAGACATCTTCAAGTCTAGTTAATGGGAATTTATCATCAACAATTTTTTTGTTGAGCTGTCTAAAATCGACTACAAGTCTCCATTTTTTGGTATCATCCGTACTTTTTTTTGGTACTATCAATAAAGGTGAATTATATGGGCTAGTTGACTTTTCTATTATATTATCCTTAAGCATATCTTGAACTTGATCATTTATTTCTTGTAACTGTGAATGCGGTAAACGGTAATTTTTGACATAAACCGGACTATTTTCAATGCAAGCTATATCTTGTTTGTAAAAGTTATTTGCTGTTAATTTTTCATTAGGCAAATGAAATATACCTTGGTATTCTTCACACAAGTGTAGTATTGAATTTTTAGCTTCTGTATCTAGACCTTCTATTTTTAATTCGTTTTTTAATTTTGCAAATCTGTTGCTAGAATCTTTGAATGATGTATTAAGCGGATTTAATACATAATAGTGTTTTAATGATTGAATTTCAGGCGTGAAATTTTCTAAATTAACTTTCAAATCTGTCGTATTTAAGATCTTTATATGGGCGATGCCTTGAGCTGGGACTATTGTATTGGCAATGAATACTCCTTTGCAAATTTCTTGGTTATAAATTACACTGTCTTCCTTGATGTTCAGACGTACTGCCTTTATTACTTCGCATCTTGGAGGAATAGTGATAAAGCTGTTAAAATTGCTTCTTATCGGTATCACTACTTCTTCATTCTGCGTATGTATGGCGAGTGTAAATGTCTCATAATCAATTTTGCATAAGTATTTCATTAAAAAATCTCTGCCAATTATACCATGAGTCAATAATGGTAAGTTATTGTCTACCATATGAAATTTGTGACTTAGATTAAAGTTTTCATACATTAGTTTCATGACTGTTGTTCCAAAGGATAATGTTTCAATGTTTGTTATGCCCGTAATTTTGCACGTTTCATCTTCATCTAAATAATAATCATTTAAATTATTTAATTTGCAGATGGATATGTCTGCACCTGTATCAATTAGAAAATTAATGTTTTTACCAGAAAATTTGTCTTTTAATGTTACAAAGTTTGTTACATTATTGTTTAGTTGAAGAATTCGCGTATTTATATGTTTTTTTATTTCGATGCAGTACCTGGGCTGCTGTTGTTTGCTGTGTCTTGGATAAAATTTACTGTACGTTGCCTATTGTATTGTGAGTGGTTTATATTGTTGTTGTTCGAGCGTGTATAGTTACTGTGCTTTTGAAAATTTTTACTGGTGTTAAAATTTGAATTATTTCTTTGTGTATTATAGTTTCTGTTATTTGAAAATTTTCTTTGTGTTTGTCCACTGTTACTTTGATTGTATCTATCCTGTGTAAAATTGTTATAGCTATTATTGTTTGGAAACGATCTATAATTTCTATTAAAGAATCTTTGCTTGCTTTGAAATTGTTTATTATATGAATATATCTGTGGTTCTAGAGGTTTCTCAATTTGTGAAGCTAGTGCAGCTGCTTCAGAGAATTTCGTGCATTGCGCTGCAAAAATTGTTGGTTTGAGATTTTCATTTAAACCATTTTGAAAAATATTAAGTGCCAGTTTATCATTTAATTTGGTTACCGTTTCTCTATTAACTTCACCTACTTCTTGAATTTGTAGGTTATTCAAGTCATTTATCAGATTTAACACTTTGTCCGTGAATACTTTGATTCCTGAATTTCTTTGTTTTAGTTCAGCGAGTTGTGAATAAATTTTTTGTGGTGTGTTACCTGATTTAAAACTTGCTTTCAGTGTTGTCCTCAACTCTTTCACTGATATTGGTGTTTCCGCTGTGATCATTCTATTCTTTGCCTTATGGGATATTCTTGCGTTCCAAACGAAATTTATTAACTCTTTCTTGGAGTCATCTTTTAATGTTTTATCATATAATTCTATGATTGTTAGGAAATTATCTAATTCCTTGTATTCTCCAGCAAATTCTGGGATTATTTTTAATGCTGTCACTATGTCAAATGCAGCCATTTTTATTCTATTGTTGTCTTCTGTAGTTTCACAACTAGAATCCGAATCGTAGTCTAATCTTGTCTCGTTGTAGCTTTCCTCAATTTTCAAATTTATACAATATTTTGCTTTCAGGTATATACCATTGAATCTTTGTATTGCAGTCTCTAAATCTTTACTCGAATATTGTACTTTTAATCGATTTGCTATAGATTCGAATTCCTTATGAATCTCCTTTAATCTAGTAGACTTGTTTAGGAGATTTTGAGCCGAAAATTTTCTTTGGGGGTTTTTAGTGAAAGTTTGGTGTAGTTTTTCTACTTTCTTGATTAATTTCTCGCAATCTTTCATCAAAACTTAAAATTTATCGTAAGACATGGTTTATATTTTAATTTTCTTTATTTATTCATAAAAATTTTTTTTTTTTTTTTTTTTTGTATTTAAATATTTTTACTCTACACTTTAAATGATATATTTTAAAATAATGTTAATTAGATACCATAATTTATAATCAAATCCTCTATAAAAAAAAATCTATTTAAGATATAATTTCTTTGAATATTTGCTTAAGTTATACAACATATTCGTAAGTACTTTGAACAATCGATAAATATAAAAATTTTTTTTTTTTTTTTTTTTTAAACTTTTATTACAGTATTCGAATATCGTTTCTTTAAACCTTTTTTATGCTCTTTGTACAGAAAGTAAAGAAATTGAATTAGTTTAAGTAATAATATTATTAACAGTATTGTTAATATTTGATTATTTTCTATCTTTACTGTGTCTTCTATGTTGATGTTGTTGACAATTTCCCTGTTATTGTCCGCCTGTTTTGACTGCGTTTTTCCCATTCTAACTTTTGTAGTGGTTAAGTGTCTTCTTGTAATATTCGTTGTATGGAACTATAGGTTGTTCTCCTGCTTTCTTGCTTTCAACTTTTTCTTCGTAAATTCTCCTCGATAGATTTCTTCTCTGGATATCTTTGGGCTGCTGCAGTTGTTTAACCTTCTTTTGGAGATTCCTTTGCTCGTTCTTCAGCTGTTTAGCTTTCTGTAGTAGTTCCTTCTTCAATTTCTTGTCCGTTGTTATAGGAATGATGCGATGAATTTCGCCTAACTGCTGCCTTAGTTTAACTGCCTTCCCTCCTCTTGGCCTCTTCGTCAGCTTGCTCTGCAACGTGTTTAATGAAATTGGCTGTGGACCTGCTTGCGGGTTGGCTCGTATTTCCTTCTGTAGCGCAGATGCCTTCTGTCTATACTCCTCCAGTGTAATCTTTTTGTATTTGGCCGTATTTGTAGGCTCATATGTCACGGTCGCCATGTAACATTTTGTTTTGTTTATTTGTATCTTTAAGCTCAAGACTAGGCTTAATTTGCCGCTTTATAGTCTTCAAGCTTTAAAGGTAAGCAAGGCAAGGCTATATGCCGCTTTATTGCCTCTGCTTTGGTCGGTTGATCAGGCTGAAGAGTGCCGCTTTGTGATCAGTAGGCTATGAAGCCGAATTACGAGAAATGAATATACTTCAATGCAGTAATAATCAAGTCTGAGTTCTTTATTCTTTTCTTCGTCTTTTATATAATTGTTTTACATAGATTCTTATGGAAAATCATTCCATAAGCAAGAAATGGCAATTTCAAGAAATGAATTGTCCAATAAGCAAATTCATTGCTTTCTTACTTATTGAATGACCTTTCACAATAATAATTTACATCAATTGTTATGACACACATTTTTGTCACCTACTTGACTTACTTGTAAATGGTATCAAATTGCTGATTCTTAAGATTGTAATTTCTTTTGATAAATCGGAAGTAAATTGTATTTATGTTTTGTTTTGTTTTGTTTTGCAATATGAGATATATTTGCTTACAAGCATGATATGGCGCTTGCACAATAATATATGTGCATACAATGATGTGCTCATATCATGTCATTAAGCATTGTGCATTATTATTATTCATGCTATGTATGTACGTTTGTATATACGTACGTAATGTGTATACTACAGTTTGAATCGAACAAGCTGCATTCCGAAAAATCAGTTGAAGTAAGAGCACTTGCACAAGAGGTAGAGCCTAAACAGATTGAACTATCCACGGAATGTGAAACGAGCTGTCGGGGCGAACCGGAGGCCGACGAAATCAGACAGCAATTGGATACCTTAAGGGATCCAATATGCATACCTGCACGATCACAGATTGTTGCCGCAGTCCCTTTGAAAACCTTTTTGCTTTTTTATCCCAACAGATAAGCGATGCAGTCGTTTTGTAAAACGGATTGCTATCATCTAGAGTACAATTGGTGCTGGTTAGTATTCCTATACTAACCACAAAGAAATTATCAAATACCAATAGAGACGGAACTGAATTACAAAAGCCTGCTAAAAATGTGCATATAGCTCTACCGTCAAGAATCCCTAGACATACGTCTTTCATACAACAAGAGGCCAAACAAGAACGGGAGCCTGCAACACGCTAAACATAATGAGGTAAAGCCAAGAAAGGAATGAAATAAATCAAATAGAATTGCTGCAAACAAATTTACAAGAAAGAATAAGGCAACCAAAATTTCAGCTGAAAAGCAGCAATCCTGCGATATTTGTACCCGGATTATGAGACTCCGGAGGACCCAAAACCCTACCCGCGTATTTCTAGGCTATAGCAAGAACTCAGCCTAGACCCAACTTTAACCGCCGAAGATAAAGCTTCGATATCAGAGCTCTGCGAAGAGCGCAATTATATCTTCTTCCTTAAAGGTGATGAACTCGCCTACACAAACGCGATAACGCATAATATCCCATTTGGTGTAAAATCAACACCAATCAATCAAAAAATGTACCGATTACCTGAAACTCAGACGAAAGTAATCAATGAGCAGCTAAAGGAAATATTAGACAGTGGGATAGTCCAGTCTACCAAGAGCCCGTTAAATTCACCTCTATTAGTAGTCCGCAAGAAAGAGGTACCTGACAATAGATAACACATTTTCGCTACCCGCAATCAAGGATGTTCTTGACCAATTAGTTGATGCAAGGAGCTTCACCACCCTCGAGCATTCCACATTCCTTTCCTTAAACAACGTGAAAATTTTCCGCAAAAAAAAAAAAAATTTCAATTTCACCCAAGTTATTTTGTTCAAAAAACACCCAGTAAGATTTGTCGAGAAAAAATAAAATATGTATGTACCCAATGTACATATATGTATATTGCGAAAAAGTTTTCTCGATAAGGAATGCGCGCCGTATAAATACATTGTATATGTGCGCCACAATTTCAAACGCCAAGACTGTGGGTTTTTTTAAACCACCTTCCGGCGAAAATATTCTGGACAAATTAAGTCCAAAAAAAATTTTGAAATTTTTTCAGGGTAATAAAATGCTAATTAAGCATTTTCTAGCCTGAATGATGGGACTTGATCACCGTTCAAGGTGAGTTTTATCCATCAAAAAAGCGAGTTTGTTTTCAGATTCGTCATTGGGAAGATCGTGCAAGATAAATAAAGTGAAAATCGTAAAATATCAGGAATAGGCAGTTTAGATCGGTCTCGTGTTTAAAGAAAGATCTTAAGTGGAAATTGTACAGTACTAAGATTAAGATTGTTAAATTTGAAAAAAAGAGGAGAGTAAAATAATAAAATATAAAACCTCCCAAAATAAAAGTGTTTTTTAATACAACCCAGTTAAATTACCAGTTTACGGAGGTGAAATCGATCTCGAGCAAAGAAATCGGATCTCGGTGATAAAAAAAAGTTATGACAGTATGCTACATCTTTCCGTATCGCTCCCATGATTTGGATTTACCGGGGGGGGGGGGGGGGAATAGGTGTCCCAAGTATTTTATTTTATCGGACTTTGTAATAATATACACATTTTATACGTAATTTGTAAATTATGTTCAGAAAACTGACATTCTGGAGGGGGACTGGTCCCGCTCGTCCCCCTCTCAGTGTGCCCCTGACATCTTTAAAACATAGTAAAGCTAAGAAGATACTTATACGAAAATCCGACATAGCATCTTACAACGATGCTCAAAAGCAAGTCATCCGAAATAACAAAATCCTTTTCTTCTGTAAATTCCGAAATTCCAAAATGACTAATGTAGCAAAGCCTGCATTTATGTAGTATATAAGACAGGAAATTTTCAAACCCTGTAACAATCTTGTAATCCTCCGGCTCATGAAACATATTCACCCGGTAACATAACTCTATTTCATGCAACCATTCTCCCAATTAAGATTGAATTTCTAAGAGCTTTAAATCACTGTTCTTACCCTTCCAACATTAACTATGTACATATAGTATATATATATACCTACCCACATACAGTATGTATGTACAATGTACCTAAATTGACCGAGAAACAATACAAGTGTGTGTCAAGGATTGAGTAAATTTAAAGAGGCAGGCAACTATCGCTCCAATGAAAAACTTTTCGTCTTCAGTTTCATTTATAACTTCCATGTCTGAACTGAAAAATAATGAGATTCTGCAAGGAGAGAATTTTCCGGTTCCTGATTCAATTTGCAATTTAAAAGTTTCTTTTGCTTTGGATGTGTAGGTATTTTCCTGGCATGTTCTTCCATAGGCAGCCTTTGCTATACGGATACAGAACTAATTTCAGATGGCATAGTCAAGAAGACTTTTGTATGTAGTCAGCAGCGTATAGCGGATGAGTGATACAAAAGTTAACTTTAACTGACTTTAAATTTAACCCAGTAAGTAAATATTTTGCAAGTACGATAATCATTTAATTTAAACGTTTACACACACGCACGTATAACGTCTTTGAAAGATATTTCGAAAGATGAAACATGGAGGGAGAGATATTCCGCATCCACGTCCTTGAACTCGTTCATTCAAATTTGAAGTCAACAGGAATGGGTGTAATGGGATAATTTTATTGTTTTTTTTTATCTGCGAGGAGACAGAACTTTCACAATAATTACTTAATTAAATGACGTGAAAAATTTTCAATAATAATTAAACAACATTAAGAAATTCGAGAAATACTCCCGGATCTCGTTGGCGTGACTCTTGAGAAATTTCAACTGGGTACCTACGCTCCACGCCGATGACTGCATTGGAGGTAATACTGGATGTGCTGCCTTAGAAGTATAGCGGCTCTAGCGCATTCAGGGTTAAATCAGTGGATTGTTAGAAGGAGAGGGGTGTATACATCCCAATATCCTACGGGCATAAGACTGCATTGACGACAATTTAGTAACAAATACCAAATTCCCGTCCTATATCTAACTAGCATTTAAACCTTAGAGTAGTGAAAAATTAGTTTTGTTACTAAAGTTGAGTGCCACTTTCGTGATAACCACCAAAATTGTCACCTCATGGTTAAAATTCGACGTCATAAGGTGACAATTGATCGTTATATTTACTCATAAGAGTAAATCACTATAAAGTGAATAATACTGATGATAAACACATGCTTATTCCTTATAAAAATCAGTACTAACCAAAAAAAAAATATTCTTCATGGTGATACTTATTAGCGATCAGCACGTTTTTATAACTCTAAAATTTCACTTCGAGGTAATTCCACTTTTTAGTTCAAATTACATTGTGATAAACAGTTAATTTTCACAATCAAAAATCCTTATGTAGTGAGAAAATTTTATTGTTATATATAGTGCTTTTATCAGTGAGTAGGACGTTCTCGCCATCATTTTCGGCACTCTAAACCGACAATCTCTAAAGCTGTGTTAAGAACATCATAACGACGTGCAGGTCACGGTTAAAGAGAAAGTTAAAAAGAAAATTATAATGCTGTAGATTATGTCATTTAAATTAAATGACGTGTGAAAAGCTTATTTTGTTAATTTATTATTTAGATTAAATAAAATGTGGTAAAACATATAAGAAAAAAACTTTTTCGTCTTTTAACTAGGTACTTTCTATCGAAAAGTCTGTTGACAATATCGAAATATGCATCAACCTCTCGACAATACATATTAATTCTTCTCTAGCGACAACTCCAAAAGGCATTTTATTATTTATTTATTTATATGGCTTTAAAAATACATTCATCGGTCGTATTCAACGCAATCTGTAATATGGCCAATATTCTGTCACATTAAATGTCACTTAATAGTTCCAATTTGATCATTTCAGAACCACAGGGTGATAGTAGAAGTTTATAGATATGCCACTATATTGTTGCCATATCCATCAATTTTCATGTCAGTCACTGTATGGGGAACTTCGTAGTAAAAGTCGCGATCTTATCACTATAGTCGGAAAATAATTTTTGATTAGGTGATTGGTCCGTTATTATCCCTAAAATGAAGTGTGGAGCACTGCATAGTGAAATTCCTTCAAAATCGGCCATATTTTTCCTGGAATCATTGCCACCATATTGGATACAAAAATTTGTTCGAAAATGTTTCTTTTAATTCATAATGTTAGGCGCTTATAACATTGAAAGTGGGCAAGAAAAATGTTTTGGAGGTACTTTTCAGTTAATCCTAACATTACTTTTGCTGAAAACACGTCGAGTTAAAAAATTCAAAATTAAGAATTTCTCAAATATTTACTAATAATAACTTATTATTGTGGCGTCTTGTTATTTTTCGATTTAAAACATTTTATGTCATCAGTAAAATTTGATGCGTTTATAATTCATTTGGGTAAATATTGCACAATATTCGATTGGAATTCCATAATGCATATAATATATGTATACCTACATACATTACAGGAGATTGAAATCAAAATCATGTTAATTTAGACGTTATAGTGAATTAGTGTTATACACTTCCGTAGAAATATCACTTGGGTATTAATATATCTTTACATTACACGTATTGTCATCACTTTTTTTGTATGTATAGTGTTTTTTTAAAATGAAAATCACTACCTTTAAACGTAAAAATCACATCCTTGTAACGTGATATCAACTAAAATCAATCACTTCATAGTGAAAAAAAATAGTGAAAATAACGCTACTGTCATCAAAATGGAACGTTTCATTCAGTCATAATCATTCCCCAAAATGGTGTATAGACCCAGATTGAGTGTTATGATAACAAAAGTGGTAGTTAAGAACACTATAGAGGGACTATATGGAGTGTTTATCACGTTCCAATTACTACTTGTCACTATAATATGCTAGTTGGAATACTTCAGTGGAAGGTTAATAACATTGATATCCTCAAGAAGTGACTGAGAACGGAACGAGGGAATTCTAGCCATAGACATCTGTATATTTTCAGATGGGTCCCAGATGAGTGAAGGTTCAAGAGCGGAAGTATACTCCATTAGAGAGTTTTAGTCAATGTTAAATTGACCGAGTTTGCTGCCACATCCGCAGCTCGAGAATTGAGTGGAAAAATTCTTTTACAATCGAAAAAGAAATGCTTTTCTAGGCAAAATCAGGCCTTTTGTATCAACAGGAACCGTACACTCATCAGTATGGATTGGTTCCTGCCTGCCGTACACGCCAAAAGGCAAAGCCAAGCTGACCCCATATATGTACTTAAACAAATTTTTAAGTGTGAATTATATACGAGGCGGCATACTAAGAATTTGCTTGAATGGCTAGCAAGACTAGCCCTATGCGGGACTAGCATTTCATAAATAGTGTGGTGTCGTTCTTCAGTTCTGTCGCCCACAAAGGACTGGGAATGCTTCTCGGTAACTGAGGAAAATGCACCAGCCTCACTATGTTCATCACTATCTTTATTCGAAACATCGTATATTTCGTTGGGATCTTATACCTTTATTGAAGGTTTTCACTCTCTATGTTTGACGTTATGTCTTTATAAAAAGGACGTAGACAAGTTTATTATAAATAAAAGCACTTTTACAACATATTATTTAATAAAAAGGCTTCGATAATTTGTTATTTAAAAAGTTTTCTTTGACAACTTTATTATTTGAACAGAACTTTTTTAATTTGTCAATTACAAACGGTACTTCAATAACTTTATTATTTAAGAAGCTCTTGTGTAATTTATTATTTGTAAAACGAACTTTAGTGACTTTATTATTTAAAAGAACTTCGATAGTGTATTACTTAAACAAAAAGAGTTTTAACAATTTTATCACTTAAAAGTACTTCGATAATTTATTGTTGATAAAACGAACTTTGATGTAATTACCACTTAAGAGAGCTTCGATAATTTATTATTACTAAAAAGAATTTTAATAAGTTTATTATTTAAAGAGAACTTTGTTATCAAAAAGGACTTCGATAATCCACTTTTAGTAAAATGACTTTTAATAACTTTGTCACTTAAAAAGGTATTTTCAATAATTTTATTATTTGAAGAGAACTTCAATAACTTATCATTAGTAAAAAAATTTCAATAATTTTATTATTTGAAGGGAACTTCAATAAAAAGTGTACTTCGATAACTTTATTATTTAAAGCGAACTCCGATAATTTATTCTTAGTAAATAGACTTTGAATAATTTTGTGACTTAACAGGAACTTCGATAATTTATTTTTAGTAAAAAGATTCACGATGATTTTATTATTTGAAGAGAACTTCAATAAAAAGTGTACTTCGATAACTTTATTATTTAAAGCGAACTCCGATAATTTATGTTTAGTAAAAAGATTTTCAATAATTTTATTGTTTGAAGAGACCTTCAATAAAAAGTGTACTTCGATAACTTTATTATTTAAAGCGAACTCCGATAATTTATGTTTAGTAAAAAGATTTTCAATAATTTAATTATTTAAAAATAACTTCAATTAAAAAGTGTACTTCGATAAATTTATTATTTAAAACGAACTCCGATAATTTATGTTTAGTAAAAAGATTTTGAATAATTGTATTATTTAAAGAGAACTTCAATTAAAAAGTGTACTTCGATAACTTTATTATTTAAAGCGAACTCCGATAATTTATGTTTAGTAAAAAGATTTTGAATAATTGTATTATTTAAAGAGACCTTCAATAAAGAGTGTACTTCGATAACTTTATTATTTAAAGCGAACTCCGATAATTTATGTTTAGTAAAAAGATTTTCAATAATTTAATTGTTTAAAAATAACTTCAATTAAAAAGTGTACTTCGATATATTTATTATTTAAAGCGAACTCCGATAATTTATGTTTAGTATAAAGATTTTCAATAATTTTATTATTTGAAGAGAACTTCAATAAAAAGTGTACTTCGATAACTTTATTATTTAAAGCTAACTCCGATAATTTATGTTTGGTAAAAAGATTTTTAATAATTTATTGTTTGAAGAGAACTTCAATAAAAAGTGTACTTCGATAACTTTATTATTTAAAGCTAACTCCGATAATTTATGTTTAGTAAAAAGATTTTCAATAATTTAATTATTTAAAAATAACTTCAATTAAAAAGTGTACTTCGATAACTTTATTATTTAAAGCGAACTCCGATAATTTATGTTTAGTAAAAAGATTTTCAATAATTTTATTGTTTGAAGAGACCTTCAATAAAAAGTGTACTTCGATAACTTTATTATTTAAAACGAACTCCGATAATTTATGTTTGGTAAAAAGATTTTCAATAATTTTATTGTTTGAAGAGACCTTCAATAAAAAGTGTACTTCGATAACTTTATTATTTAAAGCGAACTCCGATAATTTATGTTTAGTATAAAGATTTTCAATAATTTTATTATTTGAAGAGAACTTCAATAAAAAGTGTACTTCGATAACTTTATTATTTAAAACGAACTCCGATAATTTATGTTTGGTAAAAAGATTTTCAATAATTTTATTGTTTGAAGAGACCTTCAATAAAAAGTGTACTTCGATAACTTTATTATTTAAAGCGAACTCCGATAATTTATGTTTAGTATAAAGATTTTCAATAATTTTATTATTTGAAGAGAACTTCAATAAAAAGTGTACTTCGATAACTTTCTTATTTAAAGCGAACTCCGATAATTTATTCTTAGCAAATAGACTTTGAATAATTTTGTCACTTAACAGGAACTTCGATAATTTATTTTTAGTAAAAAGATTCACGATGATTTTATTATTTGAAGAGAACTTCAATAAAAATTGTACTTCGATAACTTTATTATTTAAAGCAAACTCCGATAATTTATGTTTAGTAAAAAGATTTTCAATAATTTTATTGTTTGAAGAGACCTTCAATAAAAAGTGTACTTCGATAACTTTATTATTTAAAACGAACTCCGATAATTTATGTTTGGTAAAAAGATTTTCAATAATTTTATTGTTTGAAGAGACCTTCAATAAAAAGTGTACTTCGATAACTTTATTATTTAAAGCGAACTCCGATAATTTATGTTTAGTATAAAGATTTTCAATAATTTTATTATTTGAAGAGAACTTCAATAAAAAGTGTACTTCGATAACTTTCTTATTTAAAGCGAACTCCGATAATTTATTCTTAGCAAATAGACTTTGAATAATTTTGTCACTTTACAGGAACTTCGATAATGTATTTTTAGTAGAAAGATTCACGACGATTTTATTATTTGAAGAGAACTTCAATAAAAAGTGTACTTCGATAACTTTATTATTTAAAGCGAACTCCGATAATTTATGTTTAGTAAAAAGATTTTCAATAATTTTATTGTTTGAAGAGACCTTCAATAAAAAGTGTACTTCGATAACTTTATTATTTAAAACGAACTCCGATAATTTATGTTTGGTAAAAAGATTTTTAATAATTTTATTATTTAAAGAGAACTTCAATTAAAAACTGTACCTCGATAACTTTATTATTTAAAGCGAACTCCGATAATTTATGTTTAGTAAAAGATTTTCAATAATTTTATTGTTTGAAGAGACCTTCAATAAAAAGTGTACTTCGATAACTTTATTATTTAAAGCTAACTCCGATAATTTATGTTTAGTAAAAAGATTTTGAATAATTGTATTATTTAAAGAGACCTTCAATAAAAAGTGTACTTCGATAACTTTATTATTTAAAGCGAACTCCGATAATTTATGTTTAGTAAAAAGATTTTCAATAATTTAATTGTTTAAAAATAACTTCAATTAAAAAGTGTACTTCGATAACTTTATTATTTAAAGCGAACTCCGATAATTTATGTTTAGTATAAAGATTTTCAATAATTTTATTATTTGAAGAGAACTTCAATAAAAAGTGTACTTCGATAACTTTATTATTTAAAGCGAACTCCGATAATTTATGTTTAGTAAAAAGATTTTCAATAATTTAATTGTTTAAAAATAACTTCAATTAAAAAGTGTACTTCGATAACTTTATTATTTAAAGCGAACTCCGATAATTTATGTTTAGTATAAAGATTTTCAATAATTTTATTATTTGAAGAGAACTTCAATAAAAAGTGTACTTCGATAACTTTATTATTTAAAGCTAACTCCGATAATTTATGTTTAGTAAAAAGATTTTGAATAATTGTATTATTTAAAGAGAACTTCAATAAAAAGTGTACTTCGATAACTTTATTATTTAAAGCAAACTCCGATAATTTATTCTTAGTAAATAGACTTTGAATAATTTTGTCACTTAACAGGAACTTCGATAATTTATTTTTAGTAAAAAGATTCACGATGATTTTATTATTTGAAGAGAACTTCAATAAAAAGTGTACTTCGATAACTTTATAATTTAAAGCGAACTCCGATAATTTATGTTTAGTAAAAAGATTTTCAATAATTTTATTGTTTGAAGAGACCTTCAATAAAAAGTGTACTTCGATAACTTTATTATTTAAAGCGAACTCCGATAATTTATGTTTAGTAAAAAGATTTTCAATAATTTAATTATTTAAAAATAACTTCAATTAAAAAGTGTACTTCGATAACTATATTATTTAAAACGAACTCCGATAATTTATGTTTAGTAAAAAGATTTTGAATAATTGTATTATTTAAAGAGAACTTCAATTAAAAAGTGTACTTCGATAACTTTATTATTTAAAGCGAACTCCGATAATTTATGTTTAGTAAAAAGATTTTGAATAATTGTATTATTTAAAGAGACCTTCAATAAAAAGTGTACTTCGATAACTTTATTATTTAAAGCGAACTCCGATAATTTATGTTTAGTAAAAAGATTTTCAATAATTTAATTGTTTAAAAATAACTTCAATTAAAAAGTGTACTTCGATATATTTATTATTTAAAGCGAACTCCGATAATTTATGTTTAGTATAAAGATTTTCAATAATTTTATTATTTGAAGAGAACTTCAATAAAAAGTGTACTTCGATAACTTTATTATTTAAAGCTAACTCCGATAATTTATGTTTGGTAAAAAGATTTTTAATAATTTATTGTTTGAAGAGAACTTCAATAAAAAGTGTACTTCGATAACTTTATTATTTAAAGCTAACTCCGATAATTTATGTTTAGTAAAAAGATTTTCAATAATTTAATTATTTAAAAATAACTTCAATTAAAAAGTGTACTTCGATAACTTTATTATTTAAAGCGAACTCCGATAATTTATGTTTAGTAAAAAGATTTTCAATAATTTTATTGTTTGAAGAGACCTTCAATAAAAAGTGTACTTCGATAACTTTATTATTTAAAACGAACTCCGATAATTTATGTTTGGTAAAAAGATTTTCAATAATTTTATTGTTTGAAGAGACCTTCAATAAAAAGTGTACTTCGATAACTTTATTATTTAAAGCGAACTCCGATAATTTATGTTTAGTATAAAGATTTTCAATAATTTTATTATTTGAAGAGAACTTCAATAAAAAGTGTACTTCGATAACTTTATTATTTAAAACGAACTCCGATAATTTATGTTTGGTAAAAAGATTTTCAATAATTTTATTGTTTGAAGAGACCTTCAATAAAAAGTGTACTTCGATAACTTTATTATTTAAAGCGAACTCCGATAATTTATGTTTAGTATAAAGATTTTCAATAATTTTATTATTTGAAGAGAACTTCAATAAAAAGTGTACTTCGATAACTTTCTTATTTAAAGCGAACTCCGATAATTTATTCTTAGCAAATAGACTTTGAATAATTTTGTCACTTAACAGGAACTTCGATAATTTATTTTTAGTAAAAAGATTCACGATGATTTTATTATTTGAAGAGAACTTCAATAAAAATTGTACTTCGATAACTTTATTATTTAAAGCAAACTCCGATAATTTATGTTTAGTAAAAAGATTTTCAATAATTTTATTGTTTGAAGAGACCTTCAATAAAAAGTGTACTTCGATAACTTTATTATTTAAAACGAACTCCGATAATTTATGTTTGGTAAAAAGATTTTCAATAATTTTATTGTTTGAAGAGACCTTCAATAAAAAGTGTACTTCGATAACTTTATTATTTAAAGCGAACTCCGATAATTTATGTTTAGTATAAAGATTTTCAATAATTTTATTATTTGAAGAGAACTTCAATAAAAAGTGTACTTCGATAACTTTCTTATTTAAAGCGAACTCCGATAATTTATTCTTAGCAAATAGACTTTGAATAATTTTGTCACTTTACAGGAACTTCGATAATGTATTTTTAGTAGAAAGATTCACGACGATTTTATTATTTGAAGAGAACTTCAATAAAAAGTGTACTTCGATAACTTTATTATTTAAAGCGAACTCCGATAATTTATGTTTAGTAAAAAGATTTTCAATAATTTTATTGTTTGAAGAGACCTTCAATAAAAAGTGTACTTCGATAACTTTATTATTTAAAACGAACTCCGATAATTTATGTTTGGTAAAAAGATTTTTAATAATTTTATTATTTAAAGAGAACTTCAATTAAAAACTGTACCTCGATAACTTTATTATTTAAAGCGAACTCCGATAATTTATGTTTAGTAAAAGATTTTCAATAATTTTATTGTTTGAAGAGACCTTCAATAAAAAGTGTACTTCGATAACTTTATTATTTAAAGCTAACTCCGATAATTTATGTTTAGTAAAAAGATTTTGAATAATTGTATTATTTAAAGAGACCTTCAATAAAAAGTGTACTTCGATAACTTTATTATTTAAAGCGAACTCCGATAATTTATGTTTAGTAAAAAGATTTTCAATAATTTAATTGTTTAAAAATAACTTCAATTAAAAAGTGTACTTCGATAACTTTATTATTTAAAGCGAACTCCGATAATTTATGTTTAGTATAAAGATTTTCAATAATTTTATTATTTGAAGAGAACTTCAATAAAAAGTGTACTTCGATAACTTTATTATTTAAAGCGAACTCCGATAATTTATGTTTAGTAAAAAGATTTTCAATAATTTAATTGTTTAAAAATAACTTCAATTAAAAAGTGTACTTCGATAACTTTATTATTTAAAGCGAACTCCGATAATTTATGTTTAGTATAAAGATTTTCAATAATTTTATTATTTGAAGAGAACTTCAATAAAAAGTGTACTTCGATAACTTTATTATTTAAAGCTAACTCCGATAATTTATGTTTAGTAAAAAGATTTTGAATAATTGTATTATTTAAAGAGAACTTCAATAAAAAGTGTACTTCGATAACTTTATTATTTAAAGCAAACTCCGATAATTTATTCTTAGTAAATAGACTTTGAATAATTTTGTCACTTAACAGGAACTTCGATAATTTATTTTTAGTAAAAAGATTCACGATGATTTTATTATTTGAAGAGAACTTCAATAAAAATTGTACTTCGATAACTTTATTATTTAAAGCGAACTCCGATAATTTATGTTTAGTAAAAAGATTTTCAATAATTTTATTGTTTGAAGAGACCTTCAATAAAAAGTGTACTTCGATAACTTTATTCTTTAAAACGAACTCCGATAATTTATGTTTGGTAAAAAGATTTTCAATAATTTTATTGTTTGAAGAGACCTTCAATAAAAAGTGTACTTCGATAACTTTATTATTTAAAGCGAACTCCGATAATTTATGTTTAGTATAAAGATTTTCAATAATTTTATTATTTGAAGAGAACTTCAATAAAAAGTGTTCTTCGATAACTTTATTATTTAAAGCGAACTCCGATAATTTATTCTTAGTAAATAGACTTTGAATAATTTTGTCACTTAACAGGAACTTCGATAATTTATTTTTAGTAGAAAGATTCACGACGATTTTATTATTTGAAGAGAACTTCAATAAAAAGTGTACTTCGATAAATTTATTATTTAAAGCGAACTCCGATAATTTATGTTTAGTAAAAAGATTTTCAATAATTTTATTGTTTGAAGCGACCTTCAATAAAAAGTGTACTTGGATAACTTTATTATTTAAAACGAACTCCGATAATTTATGTTTGGTAAAAAGATTTTTAATAATTTTATTATTTAAAGAGAACTTCAATTAAAAACTGTACCTCGATAACTTTATTATTTAAAGCGAACTCCGATAATTTATGTTTAGTAAAAGAATTTCAATAATTTTATTGTTTGAAGAGACCTTCAATAAAAAGTGTACTTCGATAACTTTATTATTTAAAGCTAACTCCGATAATTTATGTTTAGTAAAAAGATTTTGAATAATTGTATTATTTAAAGAGACCTTCAATAAAAAGTGTACTTCGATAACTTTATTATTTAAATCGAACTCCGATTATTTATGTTTAGTAAAAAGATTTTCAATAATTTAATTGTTTAAAAATAACTTCAATTAAAAAGTGTACTTCGATAACTTTATTATTTAAAGCGAACTTCGATAATTTATGTTTAGTATAAAGATTTTCAATAATTTTATTATTTGAAGAGAACTTCAATAAAAAGTGTACTTCGATAACTTTATTATTTAAAGCTAACTCCGATAATTTATCTTTAGTAAAAAGATTTTCAATAATTTAATTGTTTAAAGATAACTTCAATTAAAAAGTGTACTTGGATAACTTTATTATTTAAAGCGAACTCCGATAATTTATGTTTAGTAAAAAGATTTTAAATAATTTTATGGTTTGAAGAGAACTTCAATAAAAAGTGTACTTCGATAACTTTATTATTTAAAGCAAACTCCGATAATTTATTCTTAGTAAATAGACTTTGAATAATTTTGTCACTTAACAGGAACTTCGATAATTTATTTTTAGTAAAAAGATTCACGATGATTTTATTATTTGAAGAGAACTTCAATAAAAATTGTACTTCGATAACTTTATTATTTAAAGCGAACTCCGATAATTTATGTTTAGTAAAAAGATTTTCAATAATTTTATTGTTTGAAGAGACCTTCAATAAAAAGTGTACTTCGATAACTTTATTCTTTAAAACGAACTCCGATAATTTATGTTTGGTAAAAAGATTTTCAATAATTTTATTGTTTGAAGAGACCTTCAATAAAAAGTGTACTTCGATAACTTTATTATTTAAAGCGAACTCCGATAATTTATGTTTAGTATAAAGATTTTCAATAATTTTATTATTTGAAGAGAACTTCAATAAAAAGTGTTCTTCGATAACTTTATTATTTAAAGCGAACTCCGATAATTTATTCTTAGTAAATAGACTTTGAATAATTTTGTCACTTAACAGGAACTTCGATAATTTATTTTTAGTAGAAAGATTCACGACGATTTTATTATTTGAAGAGAACTTCAATAAAAAGTGTACTTCGATAAATTTATTATTTAAAGCGAACTCCGATAATTTATGTTTAGTAAAAAGATTTTCAATAATTTTATTGTTTGAAGCGACCTTCAATAAAAAGTGTACTTGGATAACTTTATTATTTAAAACGAACTCCGATAATTTATGTTTGGTAAAAAGATTTTTAATAATTTTATTATTTAAAGAGAACTTCAATTAAAAACTGTACCTCGATAACTTTATTATTTAAAGCGAACTCCGATAATTTATGTTTAGTAAAAGAATTTCAATAATTTTATTGTTTGAAGAGACCTTCAATAAAAAGTGTACTTCGATAACTTTATTATTTAAAGCTAACTCCGATAATTTATGTTTAGTAAAAAGATTTTGAATAATTGTATTATTTAAAGAGACCTTCAATAAAAAGTGTACTTCGATAACTTTATTATTTAAATCGAACTCCGATTATTTATGTTTAGTAAAAAGATTTTCAATAATTTAATTGTTTAAAAATAACTTCAATTAAAAAGTGTACTTCGATAACTTTATTATTTAAAGCGAACTTCGATAATTTATGTTTAGTATAAAGATTTTCAATAATTTTATTATTTGAAGAGAACTTCAATAAAAAGTGTACTTCGATAACTTTATTATTTAAAGCTAACTCCGATAATTTATCTTTAGTAAAAAGATTTTCAATAATTTAATTGCTTAAAGATAACTTCAATTAAAAAGTGTACTTGGATAACTTTATTATTTAAAGCGAACTCCGATAATTTATGTTTAGTAAAAAGATTTTAAATAATTTTATGGTTTGAAGAGAACTTCAATAAAAAGTGTACTTCGATAACTTTATTATTTAAAGCGAACTCCGATAATTTATGTTTGGTAAAAAGATTTTTAATAATTTTATTGTTTGAAGAGAACTTCAATAAAAAAGTGTACTTCGACAACTTTATTATTTAAAGCGAACTCCGATAATTTATGTTTGGTAATAAGATTTTTAATAATTTTATTGTTTGAAGAGAACTTCAATAAAAAGTGTACTTCGATAACTTTATTATTTAAAACGAACTCAGATAATTTATGTTTGGTAAAAAGATTTTGAATAATTTTATTGTTTGAAGAGAACTTCAATAAAAAGTGTACTTCGATAACTTTATTATTTAAAGCAAACTCCGATAATATATGTTTAGTAAAAATATTTTCAATAATTTAATTGTTTAAAGATAACTTCAATTAAAAAGTGTACTTCGATAACTTTATTATTTAAAGCGAACTCCGATAATTTATGTTTAGTAAAAAGATTTTAAATAATTTTATTGTTTGAAGAAAACATCAATAAAAAGTGTACTTCGATAACTTTATTATTTAAAGCAAACTCCGATAATTTATTCTTAGTAAATAGACTTTGAATAATTTTGTCACTTAACAGGAACTTCGATAATTTATTTTTAGTAGAAAGATTCACGACGATTTTATTATTTGAAGAGAACTTCAATAAAAAGTGTACTTCGATAACTTTATTATTTAAAGCGAACTCCGATAATTTATGTTTAGTAAAAAGATTTTCAATAATTTTATTGTTTGAAGAGACCTTCAATAAAAAGTGTACTTGGATAACTTTATTATTTAAAACGAACTCCGATATTTTATGTTTGGTAAAAAGATTTTTAATAATTTTATTATTTAAAGAGAACTTCAATTAAAAACTGTACCTCGATAACTTTATTATTTAAAGCGAACTCCGATAATTTATGTTTAGTAAAAGAATTTCAATAATTTTATTGTTTGAAGAGACCTTCAATAAAAAGTGTACTTCGATAACTTTATTATTTAAAGCTAACTCCGATAATTTATGTTTAGTAAAAAGATTTTGAATAATTGTATTATTTAAATTGACCTTCAATAAAAAGTGTACTTCGATAACTTTATTATTTAAATCGAACTCCGATTATTTATGTTTAGTAAAAAGATTTTCAATAATTTAATTGTTTAAAAATAACTTCAATTAAAAAGTGTACTTCGATAACTTTATTATTTAAAGCGAACTCCGATAATTTATGTTTAGTATAAAGATTTTCAATAATTTTATTATTTGAAGAGAACTTCAATAAAAAGTGTACTTCGATAACTTTATTATTTAAAGCTAACTCCGATAATTTATCTTTAGTAAAAAGATTTTCAATAATTTAATTGTTTAAAGATAACTTCAATTAAAAAGTGTACTTGGATAACTTTATTATTTAAAGCGAACTCCGATAATTAATGTTTAGAAAAAAGATTTTAAATAATTTTATGGTTTGAAGAGAACTTCAATAAAAAGTGTACTTCGATAACTTTATTATTTAAAGCGAACTCCGATAATTTATGTTTGGTAAAAAGATTTTTAATAATTTTATTGTTTGAAGAGAACTTCAATAAAAAAGTGTACTTCGATAACTTTATTATTTAAAGCGAACTCCGATAATTTATGTTTGGTAATAAGATTTTTAATAATTTTATTGTTTGAAGCGAACTTCAATAAAAAGTGTACTTCGATAACTTTATTATTTAAAACGAACTCAGATAATTTATGTTTGGTAAAAAGATTTTGAATAATTTTATTGTTTGAAGAGAACTTCAATAAAAAGTGTACTTCGATAACTTTATTATTTAAAGCAAACTCCGATAATATATGTTTAGTAAAAATATTTTCAATAATTTAATTGTTTAAAGATAACTTCAATTAAAAAGTGTACTTCGATAACTTTATTATTTAAAGCGAACTCCGATAATTTATGTTTAGTAAAAAGATTTTAAATAATTTTATTGTTTGAAGAAAACTTCAATAAAAAGTGTACTTCGATAACTTTATTATTTAAAGCAAACTCCGATAATTTATGTTTAGTAAAAAGATTTTAAATAATTTTATTGTTTGAAGAAAACTTCAATAAAAAGTGTACTTCGATAACTTTATTGTTTAAAGCAAACTCCGATAATTTATGTTTAGTAAAAAGATTTTCAATTATTTAATTGTTTGAAGAAAACCTCAATTAAAAAGTGTACTTTGATAACTTTATTATTTAAAGCGAACTCCGATAATTTATGTTTAGTATAAAGATTTTCAATAATTTTATTGTTTGAAGAAAACTTCAATAAAAAGTGTACTTCGATAACTTTATTATTTAAAGCGAACTCCGATAATTTATTCTTAGTAAATACACTTTGAATAATTTTGTCACTTAACAGGAACTTCGATAATTTATTTTTAATAAAAAGATACGCGACGATTTTATTATTTGAAGAGAACTTCAATAAAAAGTGTACTTCGATAACTTTATTATTTAAAACGAACTCCGATAATTTATGTTTAGTAAAAAGATTTTCAATAATTTAATTGTTTAAAGATAACTTCATTTAAAAAGTGTACTTGGATAACTTTATTATTTAAAGCGAACTCCGATAATTTATGTTTAGCAAAAAGATTTTAAATAATTTTATTGTTTGAAGAAAACTTCAATAAAAAGTGTACTTCGATAACTTTATTATTTAAAGCAAACTCCGATAATTTATGTTTAGTAAAAAGATTTTCAATAATTTAATTGTTTAAAGATAACTTCAATTAAAAAGTGTACTTCGATAACTTTATTATTTAAAGCGAACTCCGATAATTTATGTTTAGTAAAAAGATTTTAAATAATTTTATTGTTTGAAGATAACTTCAATTAAAAAGTGTACTTCGATAACTTTATTATTTAAAGCGAACTCCGATAATTTATTCTTAGTAAATAGACTTTGAATAATTTTGTCACTTAACAGGAACTTCGATAATTTATTCTTAATAAAAAGATTCACGACGATTTAATTATTTGAAGAGAACTTCAATAAAAAATGTACTTCGATAACTTTATTATTTAAAACGAACTCCGATAATTTATGTTTAGTAAAAAGATTTTCAATAATTTAATTGTTTAAAGATAACTTCAATTAAAAAGTGTACTTCGATAACTTTATTATTTAAAACGAACTCAGATAATTTATGTTTGGTAAAAAGATTTTGAATAATTTTATTGTTTGAAGAGAACTTCAATAAAAAGTGTACTTCGATAACTTTATTATTTAAAGCAAACTCCGATAATATATGTTTAGTAAAAATATTTTCAATAATTTAATTGTTTAAAGATAACTTCAATTAAAAAGTGTACTTCGATAACTTTATTATTTAAAGCGAACTCCGATAATTTATGTTTAGTAAAAAGATTTTAAATAATTTTATTGTTTGAAGAAAACTTCAATAAAAAGTGTACTTCGATAACTTTATTATTTAAAGCAAACTCCGATAATTTATGTTTAGTAAAAAGATTTTAAATAATTTTATTGTTTGAAGAAAACTTCAATAAAAAGTGTACTTCGATAACTTTATTGTTTAAAGCAAACTCCGATAATTTATGTTTAGTAAAAAGATTTTCAATTATTTAATTGTTTGAAGAAAACCTCAATTAAAAAGTGTACTTCGATAACTTTATTATTTAAAGCGAACTCCGATAATTTATGTTTAGTATAAAGATTTTCAATAATTTTATTGTTTGAAGAAAACTTCAATAAAAAGTGTACTTCGATAACTTTATTATTTAAAGCGAACTCCGATAATTTATTCTTAGTAAATACACTTTGAATAATTTTGTCACTTAACAGGAACTTCGATAATTTATTTTTAATAAAAAGATACGCGACGACGATTTTATTATTTGAAGAGAACTTCAATAAAAAGTGTACTTCGATAACTTTATTATTTAAAACGAACTCCGATAATTTATGTTTAGTAAAAAGATTTTCAATAATTTAATTGTTTAAAGATAACTTCATTTAAAAAGTGTACTTGGATAACTTTATTATTTAAAGCGAACTCCGATAATTTATGTTTAGTAAAAAGATTTTAAATAATTTTATTGTTTGAAGAAAACTTCAATAAAAAGTGTACTTCGATAACTTTATTATTTAAAGCAAACTCCGATAACTTTATTGTTTAAAGCAAACTCCGATAATTTATGTTTAGTAAAAAGATTTTCAATTATTTAATTGTTTGAAGAAAACCTCAATTAAAAAGTGTACTTCGATAACTTTATTATTTAAAGCGAACTCCGATAATTTATGTTTAGTAAAAAGATTTTAAATAATTTTATTGTTTGAAGAAAACTTCAATAAAAAGTGTACTTCGATAACTTTATTATTTAAAGCAAACTCCGATAACTTTATTGTTTAAAGCAAACTCCGATAATTTATGTTTAGTAAAAAGATTTTCAATTATTTAATTGTTTGAAGAAAACCTCAATTAAATTTTATTGTTTGAAGAAAACTTCAATAAAAAGTGTACTTCGATAACTTTATTATTTAAAGCAAACTCCGATAATTTATGTTTAGTAAAAAGATTTTCAATAATTTAATTGTTTAAAGATAACTTCAATTAAAAAGTGTACTTCGATAACTTTATTATTTAAAGCGAACTCCGATAATTTATGTTTGGTAAAAAGATTTTTAATAATTTTATTGTTTGAAGAGAACTTCAATAAAAAAGTGTACTTCGATAACTTTATTATTTAAAGCGAACTCCGATAATTTATGTTTGGTAATAAGATTTTTAATAATTTTATTGTTTGAAGCGAACTTCAATAAAAAGTGTACTTCGATAACTTTATTATTTAAAACGAACTCAGATAATTTATGTTTGGTAAAAAGATTTTGAATAATTTTATTGTTTGAAGAGAACTTCAATAAAAAGTGTACTTCGATAACTTTATTATTTAAAGCAAACTCCGATAATATATGTTTAGTAAAAATATTTTCAATAATTTAATTGTTTAAAGATAACTTCAATTAAAAAGTGTACTTCGATAACTTTATTATTTAAAGCGAACTCCGATAATTTATGTTTAGTAAAAAGATTTTAAATAATTTTATTGTTTGAAGAAAACTTCAATAAAAAGTGTACTTCGATAACTTTATTATTTAAAGCAAACTCCGATAATTTATGTTTAGTAAAAAGATTTTAAATAATTTTATTGTTTGAAGAAAACTTCAATAAAAAGTGTACTTCGATAACTTTATTGTTTAAAGCAAACTCCGATAATTTATGTTTAGTAAAAAGATTTTCAATTATTTAATTGTTTGAAGAAAACCTCAATTAAAAAGTGTACTTCGATAACTTTATTATTTAAAGCGAACTCCGATAATTTATGTTTAGTATAAAGATTTTCAATAATTTTATTGTTTGAAGAAAACTTCAATAAAAAGTGTACTTCGATAACTTTATTATTTAAAGCGAACTCCGATAATTTATTCTTAGTAAATACACTTTGAATAATTTTGTCACTTAACAGGAACTTCGATAATTTATTTTTAATAAAAAGATACGCGACGATTTTATTATTTGAAGAGAACTTCAATAAAAAGTGTACTTCGATAACTTTATTATTTAAAGCAAACTCCGATAATTTATGTTTAGTAAAAAGATTTTCAATAATTTAATTGTTTAAAGATAACTTCAATTAAAAAGTGTACTTCGATAACTTTATTATTTAAAGCGAACTCCGATAATTTATGTTTAGTAAAAAGATTTTAAATAATTTTATTGTTTGAAGATAACTTCAATTAAAAAGTGTACTTCGATAACTTTATTATTTAAAGCGAACTCCGATAATTTATTCTTAGTAAATAGACTTTGAATAATTTTGTCACTTAACAGGAACTTCGATAATTTATTCTTAATAAAAAGATTCACGACGATTTTATTATTTGAAGAGAACTTCAATAAAAAATGTACTTCGATAACTTTATTATTTAAAACGAACTCCGATAATTTGTGTTTAGTAAAAAGATTTTCAATAATTTAATTGTTTAAAGATAACTTCAATTAAAAAGTGTACTTCGATAACTTTATTATTTAAAGCGAACTCCGATAATTTATGTTTAGTAAAAAGATTTTAAATAATTTTATTGTTTGAAGAAAACTTCAATAAAAAGTGTACTTCGATAACTTTATTATTTAAAGCAAACTCCGATAATTTATGTTTAGTAAAAAGATTTTAAATAATTTTATTGTTTGACGAAAACTTCAACAAAAAGTGTACTTCGATAACTTTATTATTTAAAGCAAACTCCGATAATTTATGTTTAGTAAAAAGATTTTCAATTATTTAATTGTTTAAAGATAACTTCAATTAAAAAGTGTACTTCGATAACTTTATTATTTAAAGCGAACTCCGATAATTTATGTTTGGTAAAAAGATTTTTAATAATTTTATTGTTTGAAGAGAACTTCAATAAAAAAGTGTACTTCGATAACTTTATTATTTAAAACGAACTCCGATAATTTATGATTGGTAAAAAGATTTATAATAATTTTATTGTTTGAAGAGAACTTCAATAAAAAGTGTACTTCGATAACTTTATTATTTAAAGCGAACTCCGATAATTTATGTTTAGTAAAAAGATTTTCAATAATTGTATTATTTAAAAATAACTTCAATTAAAAAGTGTACTTCGATAACTTTATTATTTAAAGCGAACTCCGATAATTTATGTTTAGTATAAAGATTTTCAATAATTTTATTATTTGAAGAGAACTTCAATAAAAAGTGTACTTGGATAACTTTATTCTTTAAAACGAACTCCGATAATTTATGTTTAGTAAAAAGATTTTCAATAATTTAATTCTTTAAAGATAACTTCAATTAAAAAGTGTACTTCGATAACTTTATTATTTAAAGCGAACTCCGATAATTTATGTTTAGTAAAAAGATTTTCAATAATTTAATTGTTTAAAGATATCTTCAATTAAAAAGTGTACTTCGATAACTTTATTATTTAAAGCGAACTCCGATATTTTATGTTTGGTAAAAAGATTTTTAATAATTTATTGTTTGAAGAGAACTTCAATAAAAAGTGTACTTCGATAACTTTATTATTTAAAGCTAACTCCGATAATTTATGTTTAGTAAAAAGATTTTCAATAATTTCATTATTTAAAAATAACTTCAATTAAAAAGTGTACTTCGATAACTTTATTATTTAAAGCGAACTCCGATAATTTATGTTTAGTAAAAAGATTTTAAATAATTTTATTGTTTGAAGAAAACTTCAATAAAAAGTGTACTTCGATAACTATATTATTTAAAGCAAATTCCGATAATTTATGTTTAGTAAAAAGATTTTCAATATCTTAATTGTTTAAAGATAACTTCAATTAAAAAGTGTACTTCGATAACTTTATAATTTAAAGCGAACTCCGATAATTGATGTTTGGTAAAAAGATTTTTAATAATTTTGTTGTTTGAAGAGAACTTCAATAAAAAGTGTACCTCGATAAATTTATTATTTAAAGCGAACTCCGATAATTTATGTTTAGTAAAAAGATTTTCAATAATTTTATTGTTTGAAGAGACCTTCAATAAAATGTGTACTTCGATAACTTTATTATTTAAAGCGAACTCCGATAATTTATGTTTAGTAAAAAGATTTTCAATAATTTAATTGTTTAAAGATAACTTCAATTAAAAAGTGTACTTCGATAATTTTATTATTTAAAACGAACTCCGATAATTTATGTTTAGTAAAAATATTTTCAATAATTTTATTGTTTGAAGAGAACTTCAATAAAAAGTGTACTTCGATAACTTTATTATTTAAAGCAAACTCCGATAATTTATGTTTAGTAAAAAGATTTTAAATAATTTTATTGTTTGAAGAAAACTTCAATAAAAAGTGTACTTTGATAACTTTATTATTTAAAGCATACTCCGATAATTTATGTTTAGTAAAAAGATTTTCAATAATTTAATTGTTTAAAGATAACTTCAATTAAAAAGCGGACTTCGATAACTTTATTATTTAAAGCGAACTCCGATAATTTATGTTTGGTAAAAAGATTTTTAATAATTTTATTGTTTGAAGAGAACTTCAATAAAAAAGTGTACTTCTATAACTTTATTATTTAAAACGAACTCCGATAATCTATGTTTGGTAAAAAGATTTTTAATAATTTTATTGTTTGAAGAGAACTTCAATAAAAAGTGTACCTCGATAAATTTATTATTTAAAGAGAACTCCGATAATTTATGTTTAGTAAAAAGATTTTCAATAATTTTATTGTTTGAAGAGACCTTCAATAAAAAGTGTACTTCGATAACTTTATTATTTAAAACGAATTCCGATAATTTATGTTTAGTAAAAAGATTTTAAATAATTTAATTGTTTAAAGATAACTTCAATTAAAAAGTGTACTTCGATAACTTTATTATTTAAAGCGAACTCCGATAATTTATGTTTGGTAAAAAGATTTTTAATCATTTTATTGTTTGAAGAGAACTTCAATAAAAAAGTGTACTTCGATAACTTTATTATTTAAAACGAACTCCGATAATTTATGTTTGGTAAAAAGATTTTTAATAATTTTATTGTTTGAAGAGAACTTCAATAAAAAGTGTACTTCGATAACTTTATTATTTAAAGCGAACTCCGATAATTTATGTTTAGTAAAAAGATTTTTGATAATTTTATTGTTTGAAGAGAACTTCAATAAAAAGTGTACTTCGATAACGTTATTTTTTAAAGCGAACTCCGATAATTTATGTTAAGTAAAAAGATTTTCAATAATTGTATTATTTAAAAATAACTTCAATTAAAAAGTGTACTTCGATAACTTTATTATTTAAAGCGAACTCCGATAATTTTTGTTTAGTATAACGATTTTCAATAATTTTATTATTTGAAGAGAACTTCAATAAAAAGTGTACTTCGATAACTTTATTATTTAAAGCGAACTCCGATAATTTATTCTTAGTAAATAGACTTTGAATAATTTTGTCACTTAACAGGAACTTCGATAAGCTATTTTTAGGAAAAAGATTCACGACGATTTTATTATTTGAAGAGAACTTCAATAAAAAGTGTACTTCGATAGCTTTATTATTTAAAGCGAACTCCGATAATTTATGTTTGGTAAAAAGATTTTTAATAATTTTATTGTTTGAAGAGAACTTCAATAAAAAGTGTACTTCGATAACTTTATTATTTAAAACGAACTCCGATAATTTATGTTTATTAAAAAGATTTTCAATAATTTAATGTTTAAAGATAACTTCAATAAAAAGTGTACTTCGATAACTTTATTATTTAAAGCAAACTCCGATAATTTATGTTTAGTAAAAAGATTTTAAATAATTTTATTGTTTGAAGAAAACTTCAATAAAAAGTGTACTTCGATAACTTTATTATTTAAAGCAAACTCCGATAATTTATATTTAGTAAAAAGATTTTAAATAATTTAATTGTTTAAAGATAACTTCAATAAAAAGTGTACTTCGATAACTTTATTATTTAAAGCAAATTCCGATAATTTATGTTTAGTAAAAAGATTTTTAATAATTTTATTGTTTGAAGAGAACTTCAATAAAAAAGTGTACTTCGATAACTTTATTATTTAAAGCGAACTCCGATAATCTATGTTTGGTAAAAAGATTTTTAATAATTTTATTGTTTGAAGAGAACTTCAATAAAAAGTGTACCTCGATAAATATATTATTTAAAGCGAACTCCGATAATTTATGTTTAGTAAAAAGATTTTCAATAATTTTATTGTTTGAAGAGACCTTCAATAAAAAGTGTACTGCGATAACTTTATTATTTAAAGCGAACTCCGATAATTTATGTTTAGTAAAAATATTTTCAATAATTTAATTGTTTAAAGATAAATTCAATTAAAAAGTGTACTTCGATAACTTTATTATTTAAAGCGAACTCCGATAATTTATGTTTGGTAAAAAGATTTTTAATAATTTTATTGTTTGAAGAGAACTTCAATAAAAAAGTGTACTTCGATAACTTTATTATTTAAAGCAAACTCCGATAATTTATGTTTAGTAAAAAGATTTTCAATAATTTTATTGTTTGAAGAAAACTTCAATAAAAAGTGTACTTCGATAACTTTATTATTTAAAGCAAACTCCGATAATTTATGTTTAGTAAAAAGATTTTCAATAATTTAATTGTTTAAAGATAACTTCAATTAAAAAGTGTACTTCGATAAATTTATTATTTAAAACGAACTCCGATAATTTATGTTTGGTAAAAAGATTTTTAATAATTTGATTGTTTGAAGAGAACTTCAATAAAAAAGTGTACTTCGATAACTTTATTATTTAAAACGAACTCCGATAATTTATGTTTGGTAAAAAGATTTTTAATAATTTTATTGTTTGAAGAGAACTTCAATAAAAAGTGTACCTCGATAAATTTATTATTTAAAGCGAACTCCGATAATATATGTTTAGTAAAAAGATTTTCAATAATTTTATTGTTTGAAGAGACCTTCAATAAAAAGTGTACTTCGATAACTTTATTATTTAAAGCGAATTCCGATAATTTATGTTTAGTAAAAAGATTTTCAATAATTTAATTGTTTAAAGATATCTTCAATTAAAAAGTGTACTTCGATAACTTTATTATTTAAAGCGAACTCCGATAATTTATGTTTGGTAAAAAGATTTTTAATAATTTTATTGTTTGAAGAGAACTTCAATAAAAAAGTGTACTTCGATAACTTTATTATTTAAAGCTAACTCCGATAATTTATGTTTAGTAAAAAGATTATCAATAATTTAATTATTTAAAAATAACTTCAATTAAAAAGTGTACTTCGATAACTTTATTATTTAAAGCGAACTCCGATAATTTATGATTAGTAAAAAGATTTTAAATAATTTTATTGTTTGAAGAAAACTTCAATAAAAAGTGTACTTCGATAACTTTATTATTTAAAGCAAATTCCGATAATTTATGTTTAGTAAAAAGATTTTCAATATCTTAATTGTTTAAAGATAACTTCAATTAAAAAGTGTACTTCGATAACTTTATTATTTAAAGCGAACTCCGATAATTGATGTTTGGTAAAAAGACTTTTAATAATTTTATTGTTTGAAGAGAACTTCAATAAAAAGTGTACCTCGATAAATTTATTATTTAAAGCGAACTCCGATAATTTATGTTTAGTAAAAAGATTTTCAATAATTTTATTATTTAAAGAGAACTTCAATAAAAAGTGTACTTCGATAACTTTGTTATTTAAAGCGAACTCAGATAATTTATGTTTAGTAAAAAGATTTTCAATTATTTTATTATTTGAAGAGAACTTCAATAAAAATTGTACTTCGATAACTTTATTATTTAAGACGAACTCCGATAATTTATGTTTGGTGAAAAGATTTTTAATAATTTTATTGTTTGAAGAGAACTTCAATAAAAAGTGTACTTCGATAACTTTATTATTTAAAGCGAACTCCGATAATTTATGTTTGGTAAAAAGATTTTTAATAATTTTATTGTTTGAAGAGAACTTCAATAAAAAGTGTACTTCGATAACTTTATTATTTAAAGCGAACTCCGATAATTTATGTTTAGTAAAAAGATTTTTAATAATTTTATTGTTTGAAGAGAACTTCAATAAAAAGTGTACTTCGATAACTTTATTATTTAAAGCGAACTCCGATAATTTATGTTTAGTAAAAAGATTTTCAATAATTGTATTATTTAAAAATAACTTCAATTAAAAAGTGTACTTCGATAACTTTATTATTTAAAGCGAACTCCGATAATTTATGTTTAGTATAAAGATTTTCAATAATTTTATTATTTGAAGAGAACTTCAATAAAAAGTGTACTTCGATAACTTTATTATTTAAAACGAACTCCGATAATTTATGTTTAGTAAAAAGATTTTCAATAATTTAATTCTTTAAAGATAACTTCAATTAAAAAGTGTACTTCGATTACTTTATTATTTAAAGCGAACTCCGATAATTTATGTTTAGTAAAAAGATTTTCAATAATTTAATTGTTTAAAGATATCTTCAATTAAAAAGTGTACTTCGATAACTTTATTATTTAAAGCGAACTCCGATATTTTATGTTTGGTAAAAAGATTTTTAATAATTTATTGTTTGAAGAGAACTTCAATAAAAAGTGTACTTCGATAACTTTATTATTTAAAGCTAACTCCGATAATTTATGTTTAGTAAAAAGATTTTCAATAATTTAATTATTTAAAAATAACTTCAATTAAAAAGTGTACTTCGATAACTTTATTATTTAAAGCGAACTCCGATAATTTATGTTTAGTAAAAAGATTTTAAATAATTTTATTGTTTGAAGAAAACTTCAATAAAAAGTGTACTTCGATAACTATATTATTTAAAGCAAATTCCGATAATTTATGTTTAGTAAAAAGATTTTCAATATCTTAATTGTTTAAAGATAACTTCAATTAAAAAGTGTACTTCGATAACTATATAATTTAAAGCGAACTCCCATAATTGATGTTTGGTAAAAAGATTTTTAATAATTTTATTGTTTGAAGAGAACTTCAATAAAAAGTGTACCTCGATAAATTTATTATTTAAAGCGAACTCCGATAATTTATGTTTAGTAAAAAGATTTTCAATAATTTTATTGTTTGAAGAGACCTTCAATAAAATGTGTACTTCGATAACTTTATTATTTAAAGCGAACTCCGATAATTTATGTTTAGTAAAAAGATTTTCAATAATTTAATTGTTTAAAGATAACTTCAATTAAAAATTGTACTTCGATAATTTTATTATTTAAAACGAACTCCGATAATTTATGTTTAGTAAAAATATTTTCAATAATTTTATTGTTTGAAGAGAACTTCAATAAAAAGTGTACTTCGATAACTTTATTATTTAAAGCAAACTCCGATAATTTATGTTTAGTAAAAATATTTTAAATAATTTTATTGTTTGAAGAAAACTTCAATAAAAAGTGTACTTTGATAACTTTATTATTTAAAGCATACTCCGATAATTTATGTTTAGTAAAAAGATTTTCAATAATTTAATTGTTTAAAGATAACTTCAATTAAAAAGCGGACTTCGATAACTTTATTATTTAAAGCGAACTCCGATAATTTATGTTTGGTAAAAAGATTTTTAATAATTTTATTGTTTGAAGAGAACTTCAATAAAAAAGTGTACTTCCATAACTTTATTATTTAAAACGAACTCCGATAATTTATGTTTGGTAAAAAGATTTTTAATCATTTTATTGTTTGAAGAGAGCTTCAATAAAAAAGTGTACTTCGATAACTTTATTATTTAAAACGAACTCCGATAATTTATGTTTGGTAAAAAGATTTTTAATAATTTTATTGTTTGAAGAGAACTTCAATAAAAAGTGTACTTCGATAACTTTATTATTTAAAGCGAACTCCGATAATTTATGTTTAGTAAAAAGATTTTTAATAATTTTATTGTTTGAAGAGAACTTCAATAAAAAGTGTACTTCGATAACTTTATTTTTTAAAGCGAACTCCGATAATTTATGTTAAGTAAAAAGATTTTCAATAATTGTATTATTTAAAAATAACTTCAATTAAAAAGTGTACTTCGATAACTTTATTATTTAAAGCGAACTCCGATAATTTTTGTTTAGTATAAAGATTTTCAATAATTTTATTATTTGAAGAGAACTTCAATAAAAAGGGTACTTCGATAACTTTATTATTTAAAGCGAACTCCGATAATTTATTCTTAGTAAATAGACTTTGAATAATTTTGTCACTTAACAGGAACTTCGATAAGCTATTTTTAGGAAAAAGATTCACGACGATTTTATTATTTGAAGAGAACTTCAATAAAAAGTGTACTTCGATAGCTTTATTATTTAAAGCGAACTCCGATAATTTATGTTTGGTAAAAAGATTTTTAATAATTTTATTGTTTGAAGAGAACTTCAATAAAAAGTGTACTTCGATAACTTTATTATTTAAAACGAACTCCGATAATTTATGTTTATTAAAAAGATTTTCTATAATTTAATGTTTAAAGATAACTTCAATTAAAAAGTGTACTTCGATAACTTTATTATTTAAAGCGAACTCCGATAATTTATGTTTAGTAAAAAGATTTTAAATAATTTTATTGTTTGAAGAAAACTTCAATAAAAAGTGTACTTCGATAACTATATTATTTAAAGCAAATTCCGATAATTTATGTTTAGTAAAAAGATTTTCAATATCTTAATTGTTTAAAGATAACTTCAATTAAAAAGTGTACTTCGATAACTTTATAATTTAAAGCGAACTCCGATAATTGATGTTTGGTAAAAAGATATTTAATAATTTTATTGTTTGAAGAGAACTTCAATAAAAAGTGTACCTCGATAAATTTATTATTTAAAGCGAACTCCGGTAATTTATGTTTAGTAAAAAGATTTTCAATAATTTTATTGTTTGAAGAGACCTTCAATAAAATGTGTACTTCGATAACTTTATTATTTAAAGCGAACTCCGATAATTTATGTTTAGTAAAAAGATTTTCAATAATTTAATTGTTTAAAGATAACTTCAATTAAAAAGTGTACTTCGATAATTTTATTATTTAAAACGAACTCCGATAATTTATGTTTAGTAAAAATATTTTCAATAATTTTATTGTTTGAAGAGAACTTCAATAAAAAGTGTACTTCGATAACTTTATCATTTAAAGCAAACTCCGATAATTTATGTTTAGTAAAAAGATTTTAAATAATTTTATTGTTTGAAGAGAACTTCAATAAAAAGTGTACCTCGATAAATTTATTATTTAAAGCGAACTCCGATAATTTATGTTTAGTAAAAAGATTTTCAATAATTTTATTGTTTGAAGAGACTTTCAATAAAAAGTGTACTTCGATAACTTTATTATTTAAAACGAATTCCGATAATTTATGTTTAGTAAAAAGATTTTCAATAATTTAATTGTTTAAAGATAACTTCAATTAAAAAGTGTACTTCGATAACTTTATTATTTAAAGCGAACTCCGATAATTTATGTTTGGTAAAAAGATTTTTAATCATTTTATTGTTTGAAGAGAACTTCAATAAAAAAGTGTACTTCGATAACTTTATTATTTAAAACGAACTCCGATAATTTATGTTTGGTAAAAAGATTTTTAATAATTTTATTGTTTGAAGAGAACTTCAATAAAAAGTGTACTTCGATAACTTTATTATTTAAAGCGAACTCCGATAATTTATGTTTAGTAAAAAGATTTTTAATAATTTTATTGTTTGAAGAGAACTTCAATAAAAAGTGTACTTCGATAACTTTATTTTTTAAAGCGAACTCCGATAATTTATGTTAAGTAAAAAGATTTTCAATAATTGTATTATTTAAAAATAACTTCAATTAAAAAGTGTACTTCGATAACTTTATTTTTTAAAGCGAACTCCGATAATTTTTGTTTAGTATAAAGATTTTCAATAATTTTATTATTTGAAGAGAACTTCAATAAAAAGTGTTCTTCGATAACTTTATTATTTAAAGCGAACTCCGATAATTTATTCTTAGTAAATAGACTTTGAATAATTTTGTCACTTAACAGGAACTTCGATAAGCTATTTTTAGGAAAAAGATTCACGACGATTTTATTATTTGAAGAGAACTTCAATAAAAAGTGTACTTCGATAGCTTTATTATTTAAAGCGAACTCCGATAATTTATGTTTGGTAAAAAGATTTTTAATAATTTTATTGTTTGAAGAGAACTTCAATAAAAAGTGTACTTCGATAACTTTATTATTTAAAACGAACTCCGATAATTTATGTTTATTAAAAAGATTTTCTATAATTTAATGTTTAAAGATAACTTCAATAAAAAGTGTACTTCGATAACTTTATTATTTAAAGCAAACTCCGATAATTTATGTTTAGTAAAAAGATTTTAAATAATTTTATTGTTTGAAGAAAACTTCAATAAAAAGTGTACTTCGATAACTTTATTATTTAAAGCAAACTCCGATAATTTATATTTAGTAAAAAGATTTTAAATAATTTAATTGTTTAAAGATAACTTCAATTAAAAAGTGTACTTCGATAACTTTATTATTTAAAGCGAACTCCGATAATTTATGTTTAGTAAAAAGATTTTTAATAATTTTATTGTTTGAAGAGAACTTCAATAAAAAAGTGTACTTCGATAACTTTATTATTTAAAGCGAACTCCGATAATCTATGTTTGGTATAAAGATTTTTAATAATTTTAATGTTTGAAGAGAACTTCAATAAAAAGTGTACTTCGATAAATATATTATTTAAAGCGAACTCCGATAATTTATGTTTAGTAAAAAGATTTTCAATAATTTTATTGTTTGAAGAGACCTTCAATAAAAAGTGTACTTCGATAACTTTATTATTTAAAGCGAACTCCGATAATTTATGTTTAGTAAAAAGATTTTCAATAATTTAATTGTTTAAAGATAAATTCAATTAAAAAGTGTACTTCGATAACTTTATTATTTAAAGCGAACTCCGATAATTTATGTTTGGTAAAAAGATTTTTAATAATTTTATTGTTTGAAGAGAACTTCAATAAAAAAGTGTACTTCGATAACTTTATTATTTAAAGCAAACTCCGATAATTTATGTTTAGTAAAAAGATTTTCAATAATTTAATCGTTTAAAGATAACTTCAATTAAAAAGTGTACTTCGATAACTTTATTATTTAAAGCGAACTCCGATAATTTATGTTTGGTAAAAAGATTTTTAATAATTTTATTGTTTGAAGAGAACTTCAATAAAAAAGAGTACTTCGATAACTTTATTATTTAAAACGAACTCCGATAATTTATGTTTGGTAAAAAGATTTTTAATCATTTTATTGTTTGAAGAGAACTTCAATAAAAAAGTGTACTTCGATAACTTTATTATTTAAAACGAACTCCGATAATTTATGTTTGGTAAAAAGATTTTTAATAATTTTATTGTTTGAAGAGAACTTCAATAAAAAGTGTACTTCGATAACTTTATTATTTAAAACAAGCTCCGATAATTTATGTTTAGTAAAAAGATTTTCAATAATTTAGTTGTTTAAAGATAACTTCAATTAAAAAGTGTACTTCCATAACTTTATTATTTAAAGCGAACTCCGATAATTTATGTTTAGTAAAAAGATTTTAAATAATTTTATTGTTTGAAGAAAACTTCAATAAAAAGTGTACTTCGATAACTTTATTATTTAAAGCAAACTCCGATAATTTATGTTTAGTAAAAAGATTTTCAATAATTTAATTGTTTAAAGATAACTTCAATTAAAAAGGTTACTTAGATAACTTTATTATTTAAAGCGAACTCCGATAATTTATGATTGGTAAAAAGATTTTTAATACTTTTTTGTTTGAAGAGAACATCAATAAAAAAGTGTACTTCGATAACTTTATTATTTAAAACGAACTCCGATAATTTATGTTTGGTAAAAAGATTTTTAATAATTTTATTGTTTGAAGAGAACTTCAATAAAAAGTGTACCTCGATAAATTTATCATTTAAAGCGAACTCCGATAATTTATGTTTAGTAAAAAGATTTTCAATAATTTTATTGTTTGAAGAGACCTTCAATAAAAAGTGTACTTCGATAACTTTATTATTTAAAGCGAACTCCGATAATTTATGTTTAGTAAAAAGATTTTCAATAATTTAATTGTTTAAACATAACTTCAATTAAAAAGTGTACTTCGATAACTTTATTATTTAAAGCGAACTCCGATAATTTATGTTTGGTAAAAAGATTTTAATAATTTTATTGTTTGAAGAAAACTTCAATAAAAAAGTGTGCTTCGATAATTTTATTACTTAAAACGAACTCCGATAATTTATGTTTGGTAAAAAGATTTTTAATAATTTTATTGTTTGAAGAGAACTTCAATAAAAAGTGTACCTCGATAAATTTATTATTTAAAGCGAACTCCGATAATTTATGTTTAGTAAAAAGATTTTCAATAATTTTATTGTTTGAAGAGACCTTCAATAAAAAGTGTACTTCGATAACTTTATTATTTAAAGCGAACTCCGATAATTTATGTTTGGTAAAATGATTTTTAATAATTTTATTGTTTGAAGAGAACTTCAATAGAAAAGTGTAATTCGATAACTTTATTATTTAAAACGAACTCTGATGATTTCTGTTTGGTAAAAAGATTTTTAATAATTTTATTGTTTGAAGAGAACTTCAATAAAAAGTGTACTTCGATAACTTTATTATTTAAAGCAAACTCCGATAATTTATTCTTAGTAAAAAGATTTTTAATAATTTTATTGTTTGAAGAGAACTTCAATAAAAAGTGTACTTCGATAACTTTATTATTTAAAGCGAACTCCGATAATTTATGTATAGTAAAAAGATTTTCAATAATTGTATTATTTAAAGAGAACTTCAATTAAAAAGTGTACCTCGATAACTTTATTATTTAAAGCGAACTCCGATAATTTATGTTTAGTATAAAGATTTTCAATAATTTTATTATTTGAAGAGAATTTCAATAAAAAGCGTACTTCGATAACTTTATTATTTAAAGCGAACTCCGATAATTTATGTTTAGTAAAAAGATTTTCAATAATTTTATTATTTAAAGAGAACTTCAATTAAAAAGTGTACCTCGATAACTTTATTATTTAAAGCGAACTCCGATTATTTATGTTTAGTAAAAAGATTTTTAATAATTTTATTATTTGAAGAGAACTTCAAAAAAAAGTGTACTTCGATAACTTTATTATTTAAAGCGAACTCCGATAATTTATTATTAGTAAAAAGATTTACGATGATTTTATTATTTGAAGAGAACTTCAATAAAAAGTGTACTTCGATAACTTTATTATTTAAAGCGAACTCCGATAATTTATGTTTAGTAAAAAGATTTTGAATAATTGTATTATTTAAAGAGAATTCAATTAAAAGTATACTTCGATAACTTTATCATTTAAAGCGAACTCCGATAATTTATGTTTAGTAAAGAGATGTTCAATAATTTTATTCTTTAAGAGAACTTCAATAAAAGTGTACTTCGATAACCTTATTATTTAAAGCGAACTCCGATAATTTATGTTTAGTAAAAAGATTTTCAATAATTGTATAATTTAAAGAGAACATCAATTAAAAAGTGTACCTCGATAACTTTATTATTTAAAGCGAACTCCGAAAATTTATGTTTAGTAAAAAGATTTTAAACAATTTTATTGTTTGAAGAAAACTTCAATAAAAAGTGTACTTCGATAACTTTATTATTTAAAGCGAACTCCGATAATTTATTCTTAGTAAATAGACTTTAAATAATTTTGTCACTTAACAGGAACTTCGATAATTTAGTTTTCGTAAAAAGATTCACGACGATTTTATTATTTGAAGAGAACTTCAATAAAAAGTGTACTTCGATAGCTTTATTATTTAAAGCGAACTCCGATAATTATCTTTGGTAAAAAGATTTTTAATAATTTTAATATTTGAAGAGAACTTCAATAAAAAGTGTACTTCGATAACTTTATTATTTAAAGCGAACTCAGATAATTTATGTTTAGTAAAAAGATTTTCAATAATTTTATTATTTGAAGAGAATTTCAATAAAAAGCGTACTTCGATAACTTTATTATTTAAAGCGAACTCCGATAATTTATGTTTAGTAAAAAGATTTTGAATAATTTTGTCACTTAACAGGAACTTCGATAATTTATTTTTAGTAAAAAGATTCACGACGATTTTATTATTTCAAGAGAACTTCAATAAAAAGTGTACTTCGATAGCTTTATTATGTAAAGCGAACTCCGATAATTTATGTTTGGTAAAAAGATTTTTAATAATTTTATTGTATAAAGATAATTTCAATTAAAAAGTGTACTTCGATAACTTTATTATTTAAAGCGAACTCCGAATAATTTATGTTTAGATAAAAAGATTTTAAATAATTTTATTGTTTGAAGAAAACTTCAATAAAAAGTGTACTCCGATAACTTTATTATTTAAAGCAAACTCCGATAATTTATGTTTAGTAAAAAGATTTTCAATAATTTAATTGTTTAAAGATAACTTCAATTAAAAAGTGTACTTCGATACTTTATTATTTAGAAGCGAACTCCGATAATTTATGTTTAGTAAAAAGATTTTCAATAATTTTATTGTTTGAAGAGACCTTCAATAAAAAGTGTACTTCTATAACTTTATTATTTAAAGCGAACTCCGATAATTTATGTTTATTAAAAAGATTTTCAATAATTTTATTATTTAAAGAGAACTTCAATTAAAAATTGTACCTCGATAACTTTATTATTTAAAGCGAACTCCGATTATTTATGTTTAGTAAAAAGATTTTTAATAATTTTAATATTTGAAGAGAACTTCAATAAAAAGTGTACTTCGATAACTTTACTATTTAAAGCGAACTCCGATAATTTATGTTTAGTAAAAAGATTTTCAATAATTTTATTGTTTGAAGAGACCTTCAATAAAAAGTGTACTTCGATAACTTTATTATTTAAAGCGAACTCCGATAATTTATGTTTATTAAAAAGATTTTCAATAATTTTGTTATTTAAAGAGAACTTCAATTAAAAAGTGTACCTCGATAACTTTATTATTTAAAGCGAACTCCCGATTATTTATGTTTAGTAAAAGATTTTTAATAATTTTATTATTTGAAGAGAACTTCAATAAAAAGTGTACTTCGATAACTTTACTATTTAAAGCGAACTCCGATAATTTATTATTAGTAAAAAGATTTACGATGATTTTATTATTTGAAGAGAACTTCAATAAAAAGTGTACTTCGATAACTTTATTATTTAAAGCGAACTCCGATAATTTATGTTTAGTAAAAAGATTTTGACTAATTGTATTATTTAAAGAGAGTTCAAATAAAAAGTGTACTTCGATAACTTTATTATTTAAAGCGAACTCCGATAATTTATGTTTAGTAAAGAGATGTTCAATAATTTTATTATTTGAAGAGAACTTCAATAAAAATTGTACTTCGATAACTTTATTATTTAAAGCGAACTCCGATTATTTATGTTTAGTAAAAATGATTTTTAATAATTTTATTATTTGAAGAGAACTTCAATAAAATGTGTACTTCGATAACTTTATTATTTAAAGCGAACTCCGATAATTTATGTTTAGTAAAAAGATTTTAATAATTTAATTGTTTAAACATAACTTCAATTAAAAAGTGTACTTCGATAAATTTATTATTTTAAAGCGAACTCCGATAATTTTATGTTTAGTATAAAGATTTGCAATAATTTCATTATTTGAAGAAAACTTCAATAAAAAGTGTACTTCGATAACTTTATTATTTAAAGCAAACTCCGATAATTTATCTTAGTAAATAGACTTTGAATAATTTTGTCACTTAACAGGAACTTCGATAATTTATTTTTAGTAAAGAGATTCACGACGATTTTATTATTTCAAGAAAACTTCCATAAAAAGTGTACTTCGATAGCTTTATTATGTAAAGCGAACTCCGATAATTTATGTTTGGTAAAAAGATTTTTAATAATTTTATTGTATAAAGATAATTTCAATTAAAAAGTGTACTTCGATAACTTTATTATTTAAAGCGAGCTCAGATAATTTATGTTTAGTAAAAAGATTTTCAATAATTTTATTTTTTGAAGAGACCTTCAATAAAAAGTGTACTTCGATAACTTTATTATTTAAAGAGAACTCCGATAATTTATGTCTAGTAAAAAGATTTCAATAATTTAATTATTTAAAAATAACTTCAATTAAAAAGTGTACTTCGATAACTTTATTATTTAAAGCGAACTCCGATAAATTTATGTTTAGTATAAAGATTTGCAATAATTTTATTATTTGAAAAAAACTTCAATAAAAAGTGTACTTCGATAACTTTATTATTTAAAGCAAACTCCGATAATTTATTCTTAGTAAATAGACTTTGAATAATTTTGTCACTTAACAGGAACTTCGATAATTTATTTTTAGTAAAAAGATTCACGACGATTTTATTATTTCAAGAGAACTTCAATAAAAAGTGTACTTCGATAGCTTTATTATGTAAAGCGAACTCTCCGATAATTTATGTTTGGTAAAAAAGATTTTTTATAATTTTATTGTATAAAGATAATTTCAATTAAAAAGTGTACTTCGATAACTTTATTATTTAAAGCGAACTCCGATAATTTATGTTTAGTAAAAAGATTTTAAATAATTTTATTGTTTGAAGAAAACTTCAATAAAAAGTGTACTCCGATAACTTTATTATTTAAAGCAAACTCCGATAATTTATGTTTAGTAAAAAGATTTTCAATAATTTAATTGTTTAAAGATAACTTCAATTAAAAAGTGTACTTCGATAACTTTATTATTTAGAGCGAACTCCGATAATTTATGTTTAGTAAAAAGATTTTCAATAATTTTATTGTTTGAAGAGACCTTCAATAAAAAGTGTACTTCGATAACTTTATTATTTAAAGCGAACTCCGATAATTTATGTTTATTAAAAAGATTTTCAATAATTTTATTATTTAAAGAGAACTTCAATTAAAAATTGTACCTCGATAACTTTATTATTTAAAGCGAACTCCGATTATTTATGTTTAGTAAAAAGATTTTTAATAATTTTATTATTTGAAGAGAACTTCAATAAAAAGTGTACTTCGATAACTTTACTATTTAAAGCGAACTCCGATAATTTATGTTTAGTAAAAAGATTTTCAATAATTTTATTGTTTGAAGAGACCTTCAATAAAAAGTGTACTTCGATAACTTTATTATTTAAAGCGAACTCCGATAATTTATGTTTATTAAAAAGATTTTCAATAATTTTGTTATTTAAAGAGAACTTCATTTAAAAAGTGTACCTCGATAACTTTATTATTTAAAGCGAACTCCGATTATTTATGTTTAGTAAAAAGATTTTTAATAATTTTATTATTTGAAGAGAACTTCAATAAAAAGTGTACTTCGATAACTTTACTATTTAAAGCGAACTCCGATAATTTATTATTAGTAAAAAGATTTACGATGATTTTATTATTTGAAGAGAACTTCAATAAAAAGTGTACTTCTATAACTTTATTATTTAAAGCGAACTCCGATAATTTATGTTTAGTAAAAAGATTTTGACTAATTGTATTATTTAAAGAGAGTTCAATTAAAAAGTGTACTTCGATAACTTTATTATTTAAAGCGAACTCCGATAATTTATGTTTAGTAAAGAGATGTTCAATAATTTTATTATTTGAAGAGAACTTCAATAAAAATTGTACTTCGATAACTTTATTATTTAAAGCGAACTCCGATTATTTATGTTTAGTAAAATGATTTTTAATAATTTTATTATTTGAAGAGAACTTCAATAAAAAGTGTACTTCGATAACTTTATTATTTAAAGCGAACTCCGATAATTTATGTTTAGTAAAAAGATTTTTAATAATTTAATTGTTTAAACATAACTTCAATTAAAAAGTGTACTTCGATAAATTTATTATTTAAAGCGAACTCCGATAATTTATGTTTAGTATAAAGATTTGCAATAATTTCATTATTTGAAGAAAACTTCAATAAAAAGTGTACTTCGATAACTTTATTATTTAAAGCAAACTCCGATAATTTATTCTTAGTAAATAGACTTTGAATAATTTTGTCACTTAACAGGAACTTCGATAATTTATTTTTAGTAAAGAGATTCACGACGATTTTATTATTTCAAGAGAACTTCCATAAAAAGTGTACTTCGATAGCTTTATTATGTAAAGCGAACTCCGATAATTTATGTTTGGTAAAAAGATTTTTTATAATTTTATTGTATAAAGATAATTTCAATTAAAAAGTGTACTTCGATAACTTTATTATTTAAAGCGAACTCCGATAATTTATGTTTAGTAAAAAGATTTTAAATAATTTTATTGTTTGAAGAAAACTTCAATAAAAAGTGTACTCCGATAACTTTATTATTTAAAGCAAACTCCGATAATTTATGTTTAGTAAAAAGATTTTCAATAATTTAATTGTTTAAAGATAACTTCAATTAAAAAGTGTACTTCGATAACTTTATTATTTAGAGCGAACTCCGATAATTTATGTTTAGTAAAAAGATTTTCAATAATTTTATTGTTTGAAGAGACCTTCAATAAAAAGTGTACTTCGATAACTTTATTATTTAAAGCGAACTCCGATAATTTATGTTTATTAAAAAGATTTTCAATAATTTTATTATTTAAAGAGAACTTCAATTAAAAATTGTACCTCGATAACTTTATTATTTAAAGCGAACTCCGATTATTTATGTTTAGTAAAAAGATTTTTAATAATTTTATTATTTGAAGAGAACTTCAATAAAAAGTGTACTTCGATAACTTTACTATTTAAAGCGAACTCCGATAATTTATGTTTAGTAAAAAGATTTTCAATAATTTTATTGTTTGAAGAGACCTTCAATAAAAAGTGTACTTCGATAACTTTATTATTTAAAGCGAACTCCGATAATTTATGTTTATTAAAAAGATTTTCAATAATTTTGTTATTTAAAGAGAACTTCAATTAAAAAGTGTACCTCGATAACTTTATTATTTAAAGCGAACTCCGATTATTTATGTTTAGTAAAAAGATTTTTAATAATTTTATTATTTGAAGAGAACTTCAATAAAAAGTGTACTTCGATAACTTTACTATTTAAAGCGAACTCCGATAATTTATTATTAGTAAAAAGATTTACGATGATTTTATTATTTGAAGAGAACTTCAATAAAAAGTGTACTTCTATAACTTTATTATTTAAAGCGAACTCCGATAATTTATGTTTAGTAAAAAGATTTTGACTAATTGTATTATTTAAAGAGAGTTCAATTAAAAAGTGTACTTCGATAACTTTATTATTTAAAGCGAACTCCGATAATTTATGTTTAGTAAAGAGATGTTCAATAATTTTATTATTTGAAGAGAACTTCAATAAAAATTGTACTTCGATAACTTTATTATTTAAAGCGAACTCCGATTATTTATGTTTAGTAAAATGATTTTTAATAATTTTATTATTTGAAGAGAACTTCAATAAAAAGTGTACTTCGATAACTTTATTATTTAAAGCGAACTCCGATAATTTATGTTTAGTAAAAAGATTTTTAATAATTTAATTGTTTAAACATAACTTCAATTAAAAAGTGTACTTCGATAAATTTATTATTTAAAGCGAACTCCGATAATTTATGTTTAGTATAAAGATTTGCAATAATTTCATTATTTGAAGAAAACTTCAATAAAAAGTGTACTTCGATAACTTTATTATTTAAAGCAAACTCCGATAATTTATTCTTAGTAAATAGACTTTGAATAATTTTGTCACTTAACAGGAACTTCGATAATTTATTTTTAGTAAAGAGATTCACGACGATTTTATTATTTCAAGAGAACTTCCATAAAAAGTGTACTTCGATAGCTTTATTATGTAAAGCGAACTCCGATAATTTATGTTTGGTAAAAAAGATTTTTAATAATTTTATTGTATAAAGATAATTTTAATTAAAAAGTGTACTTCGATAACTTTATTATTTAAAGCGAGCTCCGATAATTTATGTTTAGTAAAAAGATTTTAAATAATTTTATTGTTTGAAGAAAACTTCAATAAAAAGTGTACTCCGATAACTTTATTATTTAAAGCAAACTCCGATAATTTATGTTTAGTAAAAAGATTTTCAATAATTGTATAATTTAAAGAGAACTTCAATTAAAAAGTGTACCTCGATAACTTTATTATTTAAAGCGAACTACGATAATTTATGTTTAGTAAAAAGATTTTAAATAATTTTATTGTTTGAAGAAAACTTCAATAAAAAGTGTACTTCGATAACTTTATTATTTAAAGCGAACTCCGATAATTTATTCTTAGTAAATAGACTTTAAATAATTTTGTCACTTAACAGGAACTTCGATAATTTAGTTTTAGTAAAAAGATTCACGACGATTTTATTATTTGAAGAGAACTTCAATAAAAAGTGTACTTCGATAGCCTTATTATTTAAAGCGAACTCCGATAATTTATCTTTGGTAAAAAGATTTTTAATAATTTTAACATTTGAAGAGAACTTCAATAAAATGTGTACTTCGATAACTTTATTATTTAAAGCGAACTCCGATAATTTATTATTAGTAAAAAGATTTACGATGATTTTATTATTTGAAGAGAACTTCAATAAAAAGTGTACTTCGATAACTTTATTATTTAAAGCGAACTCCGATAATTTATGTTTAGTAAAAAGATTTTGAATAATTGTATTATTTAAAGAGAATTCAATTAAAAAGTATACTTCGATAACTTTATCATTTAAAGCGAACTCCGATAATTTATGTTTAGTAAAGAGATGTTCAATAATTTTATTCTTTGAAGAGAACTTCAATAAAAAGTGTACTTCGATAACTTTATTATTTAAAGCGAACTCCGATAATTTATGTTTAGTAAAAAGATTTTCAATAATTGTATAATTTAAAGAGAACTTCAATTAAAAAGTGTACCTCGATAACTTTATTATTTAAAGCGAACTCCGAAAATTTATGTTTAGTAAAAAGATTTTAAATAATTTTATTGTTTGAAGAAAACTTCAATAAAATGTGTACTTCGATAACTTTATTATTTAAAGCAAACTCCGATAATTTATTCTTAGTAAATAGACTTTGAATAATTTTGTCACTTAACAGGAACTTCGATTATTTATTTTTAGTAAAGAGATTCACGACGATTTTATTATTTCAAGAGAACTTCCATAAAAAGTGTACTTCGATAGCTTTATTATGTAAAGCGAACTCCGATAATTTATGTTTGGTAAAAAGATTTTTAATAATTTTATTGTATAAAGATAATTTCAATTAAAAAGTGTACTTCGATAACTTTATTATTTAAAGCGAGCTCCGATAATTTATGTTTAGTAAAAAGATTTTAAATAATTTTATTGTTTGAAGAAAACTTCAATAAAAAGTGTACTCCGATAACTTTATTATTTAAAGCAAACTCCGATAATTTATGTTTAGTAAAAAGATTTTCAATAATTGTATAATTTAAAGAGAACTTCAATTAAAAAGTGTACCTCGATAACTTTATTATTTAAAGCGAACTACGATAATTTATGTTTAGTAAAAAGATTTTAAATAATTTTATTGTTTGAAGAAAACTTCAATAAAAAGTGTACTTCGATAACTTTATTATTTAAAGCGAACTCCGATAATTTATTCTTAGTAAATAGAATTTAAATAATTTTGTCACTTAACAGGAACTTCGATAATTTAGTTTTAGTAAAAAGATTCACGACGATTTTATTATTTGAAGAGAACTTCAATAAAAAGTGTACTTCGATAGCTTTATTATTTAAAGCGAACTCCGATAATTTATCTTTGGTAAAAAGATTTTTAATAATTTTAACATTTGAAGAGAACTTCAATAAAATGTGTACTTCGATAACTTTATTATTTAAAGCGAACTCCGATAATTTATTATTAGTAAAAAGATTTACGATGATTTTATTATTTGAAGAGAACTTCAATAAAAAGTGTACTTCGATAACTTTATTATTTAAAGCGAACTCCGATAATTTATGTTTAGTAAAAAGATTTTGAATAATTGTATTATTTAAAGAGAATTCAATTAAAAAGTATACTTCGATAACTTTATCATTTAAAGCGAACTCCGATAATTTATGTTTAGTAAAGAGATGTTCAATAATTTTATTCTTTGAAGAGAACTTCAATAAAAAGTGTACTTCGATAACTTTATTATTTAAAGCGAACTCCGATAATTTATGTTTAGTAAAAAGATTTTCAATAATTGTATAATTTAAAGAGAACTTCAATTAAAAAGTGTACCTCGATAACTTTATTATTTAAAGCGAACTCCGAAAATTTATGTTTAGTAAAAAGATTTTAAATAATTTTATTGTTTGAAGAAAACTTCAATAAAAAGTGTACTTCGATAACTTTATTATTTAAAGCGAACTCAGATAATTTATTCTTAGTAAATAGACTTTAAATAATTTTGTCACTTAACAGGAACTTCGATAATTTAGTTTTAGTAAAAAGATTCACGACGATTTTATTATTTGAAGAGAACTTCAATAAAAAGTGTACTTCGATAGCTTTATTATTTAAAGCGAACTCCGATAATTTATCTTTGGTAAAAAGATTTTTAATAATTTTAATATTTGAAGAGAACTTCAATAAAAAGTGTACTTCGATAACTTTATTATTTAAAGCGAACTCAGATAATTTATGTTTAGTAAAAAGATTTTCAATAATTTTATTTTTTGAAGAGACCTTCAATAAAAAGTGTAGTTCGATAACTTTATTATTTAAAGAGAACTCCGATAATTTATGTCTAGTAAAAAGATTTTCAATAATTTAATTATTTAAAAATAACTTCAATTAAAAAGTGTACTTCGATAACTTTATTATTTAAAGCGAACTCCGATAATTTATGTTTAGTATAAAGATTTGCAATAATTTTTTTATTTGAAGAAAACTTCAATAAAAAGTGTACTTCGATAACTTTATTATTTAAAGCAAACTCCGATAATTTATTCTTAGTAAATAGACTTTGAATAATTTTGTCACTTAACAGGAACTTCGATAATTTATTTTTAGTAAAAAGATTCACGACGATTTTATTATTTCAAGAGAACTTCAATAAAAAGTGTACTTCGATAGCTTTATTATGTAAAGCGAACTCCGATAATTTATGTTTGATAAAAAGATTTTTAATAATTTTATTGTATAAAGATAATTTCAATTAAAAAGTGTACTTCGATAACTTTATTATTTAAAGCGAACTCCGATAATTTATGTTTAGTAAAAAGATTTTAAATAATTTTATTGTTTGAAGAAAACTTCAATAAAAAGTGTACTCCGATAACTTTATTATTTAAAGCAAACTCCGATAATTTATGTTTAGTAAAAAGATTTTCAATAATTTAATTGTTTAAAGATAACTTCAATTAAAAAGTGTACTTCGATAACTTTATTATTTAAAGCGAACTCCGATAATTTATGTTTAGTAAAAAGATTTTCAATAATTTTATTGTTTTAAGAGACCTTCAATAAAAAGTGTACTTCGATAACTTTATTATTTAAAACGAACTCCGATAATTTATGTTTGGTAAAAAGATTTTTAATAATTTTATTATTTAAAGAGAACTTCAATTAAAAAGTGTACCTCGATAACTTTATTATTTAAAGCGAACTCCGATAATTTATGTTTAGTAAAAAGATTTTCAATAATTTTATTGTTTGAAGAAAACTTCAATAAAAAGTGTACTTCGATAACTTTATTATTTAAAGCGAACTCCGATAATTTATTCTTTGTAAATAGACTTTAAATAATTTTGTCACTTAACAGGAACTTCGATAATTTAGTTTTAGTAAAAAGATTCACGACGATTTTATTATTTGAAGAGAACTTCAATAAAAAGTGTACTTCGATAGCTTTATTATTTAAAGCGAACTCCGATAATTTATCTTTGATAAAAAGATTTTTAATAATTTTAACATTTGAAGAGAACTTCAATAAAATGTGTATTTCGATAACTTTATTATTTAAAGCGAACTCCGATAATTTATTATTAGTAAAAAGATTTACGATGATTTTATTATTTGAAGAGAACTTCAATAAAAAGTGTACTTCGATAACTTTATTATTTAAAGCGAACTCCGATAATTTATGTTTAGTAAAAAGATTTTGAATAATTGTATTATTTAAAGAGAATACAATTAAAAAGTATACTTCGATAACTTTATCATTTAAAGCGAACTCCGATAATTTATGTTTAGTAAAGAGATGTTCAATAATTTTATTCTTTGAAGAGAACTTCAATAAAAAGTGTACTTCGATAACTTTATTATTTAAAGCGAACTCCGATAATTTATGTTTAGTAAAAAGATTTTCAATAATTTTATTGTTTGAAGAGACCTTCAATAAAAAGTGTACTTCGATAACTTTATTATTTAAAGCGAACTCCGATAATTTATGTTTGGTAAAATGATTTTTAATAATTTTATTGTTTGAAGAGAACTTCAATAGAAAAGTGTAATTCGATAACTTTATTATTTAAAACGAACTCTGATGATTTCTGTTTGGTAAAAAGATTTTTAATAATTTTATTGTTTGAAGAGAACTTCAATAAAAAGTCTACTTCGATAACTTTATTATTTAAAGCAAACTCCGATAATTTATTCTTAGTAAAAAGATTTTTAATAATTTTATTGTTTGAAGAGAACTTCAATAAAAAGTGTACTTCGATAACTTTATTATTTAAAGCGAACTCCGATAATTTATGTATAGTAAAAAGATTTTCAATAATTGTATTATTTAAAGAGAACTTCAATTAAAAAGTGTACCTCGATAACTTTATTATTTAAAGCGAACTCCGATAATTTATGTTTAGTATAAAGATTTTCAATAATTTTATTATTTGAAGAGAATTTCAATAAAAAGCGTACTTCGATAACTTTATTATTTAAAGCGAACTCCGATAATTTATGTTTAGTAAAAAGATTTTCAATAATTTTATTATTTAAAGAGAACTTCAATTAAAAAGTGTACCTCGATAACTTTATTATTTAAAGCGAACTCCGATTATTTATGTTTAGTAAAAAGATTTTTAATAATTTTATTATTTGAAGAGAACTTCAATAAAAAGTGTACTTCGATAACTTTATTATTTAAAGCGAACTCCGATAATTTATTATTAGTAAAAAGATTTACGATGATTTTATTATTTGAAGAGAACTTCAATAAAAAGTGTACTTCGATAACTTTATTATTTAAAGCGAACTCCGATAATTTATGTTTAGTAAAAAGATTTTGAATAATTGTATTATTTAAAGAGAATTCAATTAAAAAGTATACTTCGATAACTTTATCATTTAAAGCGAACTCCGATAATTTATGTTTAGTAAAGAGATGTTCAATAATTTTATTCTTTAAGAGAACTTCAATAAAAAGTGTACTTCGATAACCTTATTATTTAAAGCGAACTCCGATAATTTATGTTTAGTAAAAAGATTTTCAATAATTGTATAATTTAAAGAGAACATCAATTAAAAAGTGTACCTCGATAACTTTATTATTTAAAGCGAACTCCGAAAATTTATGTTTAGTAAAAAGATTTTAAATAATTTTATTGTTTGAAGAAAACTTCAATAAAAAGTGTACTTCGATAACTTTATTATTTAAAGCGAACTCCGATAATTTATTCTTAGTAAATAGACTTTAAATAATTTTGTCACTTAACAGGAACTTCGATAATTTAGTTTTAGTAAAAAGATTCACGACGATTTTATTATTTGAAGAGAACTTCAATAAAAAGTGTACTTCGATAGCTTTATTATTTAAAGCGAACTCCGATAATTTATCTTTGGTAAAAAGATTTTTAATAATTTTAATATTTGAAGAGAACTTCAATAAAAAGTGTACTTCGATAACTTTATTATTTAAAGCGAACTCAGATAATTTATGTTTAGTAAAAAGATTTTCAATAATTTTATTTTTTGAAGAGACCTTCAATAAAAAGTGTACTTCGATAACTTTATTATTTAAAGAGAACTCCGATAATTTATGTCTAGTAAAAAGATTTTCAATAATTTAATTATTTAAAAATAACTTCAATTAAAAATTGTACTTCGATAACTTTATTATTTAAAGCGAACTCCGATAATTTATGTTTAGTATAAAGATTTGCAATAATTTTATTATTTGAAAAAAACTTCAATAAAAAGTGTACTTCGATAACTTTATTATTTAAAGCAAACTCCGATAATTTATTCTTAGTAAATAGACTTTGAATAATTTTGTCACTTAACAGGAACTTCGATAATTTATTTTTAGTAAAAAGATTCACGACGATTTTATTATTTCAAGAGAACTTCAATAAAAAGTGTACTTCGATAGCTTTATTATGTAAAGCGAACTCCGATAATTTATGTTTGGTAAAAAGATTTTTAATAATTTTATTGTATAAAGATAATTTCAATTAAAAAGTGTACTTCGATAACTTTATTATTTAAAGCGAACTCCGATAATTTATGTTTAGTAAAAAGATTTTAAATAATTTTATTGTTTGAAGAAAACTTCAATAAAAAGTGTACTCCGATAACTTTATTATTTAAAGCAAACTCCGATAATTTATGTTTAGTAAAAAGATTTTCAATAATTTAATTGTTTAAAGATAACTTCAATTAAAAAGTGTACTTCGATAACTTTATTATTTAAAGCGAACTCCGATAATTTATGTTTAGTAAAAAGATTTTCAATAATTTTATTGCTGAAGAGACCTTCAATAAAAAGTGTACTTCGATAATTTTATTATTTAAAGCGAACTCCGATAATTTATGTTTATTAAAAAGATTTTCAATAATTTTATTATTTAAAGAGAACTTCAATTAAAAATTGTACCTCGATAACTTTATTATTTAAAGCGAACTCCGATTATTTATGTTTAGTAAAAAGATTTTTAATAATTTTATTATTTGAAGAGAACTTCAATAAAAAGTGTACTTCGATAACTTTACTATTTAAAGCGAACTCCGATAATTTATGTTTAGTAAAAAGATTTTCAATAATTTTATTGTTTGAAGAGACCTTCAATAAAAAGTGTACTTCGATAACTTTATTATTTAAAGCGAACTCCGATAATTTATGTTTATTAAAAAGATTTTCAATAATTTTATTATTTAAAGAGAACTTCAATTAAAAAGTGTACCTCGATAACTTTATTATTTAAAGCAAACTCCGATTATTTATGTTTAGTAAAAAGATTTTTAATAATTTTATTATTTGAAGAGAACTTCAATAAAAAGTGTACTTCGATAACTTTACTATTTAAAGCGAACTCCGATAATTTATTATTAGTAAAAAGATTTACGATGATTTTATTATTTGAAGAGAACTTCAATAAAAAGTGTACTTCGATAACTTTATTATTTAAAGCGAACTCCGATAATTTATGTTTAGTAAAAAGATTTTGAATAATTGTATTATTTAAAGAGAGTTCAATTAAAAAGTGTACTTCGATAACTTTATTATTTAAAGCGAACTCCGATAATTTATGTTTAGTAAAAAGATGTTCAATAATTTTATTATTTGAAGAGAACTTCAATAAAAATTGTACTTCGATAACTTTATTATTTAAAGCGAACTCCGATTATTTATGTTTAGTAAAATGATTTTTAATAATTTTATTATTTGAAGAGAACTTCAATAAAAAGTGTACTTCGATAACTTTATTATTTAAAGCGAACTCCGATAATTTATGTTTAGTAAAAAGATTTTCAATAATTTAATTGTTTAAACATAACTTCAATTAAAAAGTGTACTTCGATAAATTTATTATTTAAAGCGAACTCCGATAATTTATGTTTAGTATAAAGATTTGCAATAATTTTATTATTTGAAGAAAACTTCAATAAAAAGTGTACTTCGATAACTTTATTATTTAAAGCAAACTCCGATAATTTATCCTTAGTAAATAGACTTTGAATAATTTTGTCACTTAACAGGAACTTCGATAATTTATTTTTAGTAAAGAGATTCACGACGATTTTATTATTTCAAGAGAACTTCCATAAAAAGTGTACTTCGATAGCTTTATTATGTAAAGCGAACTGCGATAATTTATGTTTGGTAAAAAGATTTTTAATAATTTTATTGTATAAAGATAATTTCAATTAAAAAGTGTACTTCGATAACTTTATTATTTAAAGCGAGCTCCGATAATTTATGTTTAGTAAAAAGATTTTAAATAATTCTATTGTTTGAAGAAAACTTCAATAAAAAGTGTACTCCGATAACTTTATTATTTAAAGCAAACTCCGATAATTTATGTTTAGTAAAAAGATTTTCAATAATTGTATAATTTAAAGAGAACTTCAATTAAAAAGTGTACCTCGATAACTTTATTATTTAAAGCGAACTACGATAATTTATGTTTAGTAAAAAGATTTTAAATAATTTTATTGTTTGAAGAAAACTTCAATAAAAAGTGTACTTCGATAACTTTATTATTTAAAGCGAACTCCGATAATTTATTCTTAGTAAATAGACTTTAAATAATTTTGTCACTTAACAGGAACTTCGATAATTTAGTTTGAGTAAAAAGATTCACGACGATTTTATTATTTGAAGAGAACTTCAATAAAAAGTGTACTTCGATAGCTTTATTATTTAAAGCGAACTCCGATAATTTATCTTTGGTAAAAAGATTTTTAATAATTTTAACATTTGAAGAGAACTTCAATAAAATGTGTACTTCGATAACTTTATTATTTAAAGCGAACTCCGATAATTTATTATTAGTAAAAAGATTTACGATGATTTTATTATTTGAAGAGAACTTCAATAAAAAGTGTACTTCGATAACTTTATTATTTAAAGCGAACTCCGATAATTTATGTTTAGTAAAAAGATTTTGAATAATTGTATTATTTAAAGAGAATTCAATTAAAAAGTATACTTCGATAACTTTATCATTTAAAGCGAACTCCGATAATTTATGTTTAGTAAAGAGATGTTCAATAATTTTATTCTTTGAAGAGAACTTCAATAAAAAGTGTACTTCGATAACTTTATTATTTAAAGCGAACTCCGATAATTTATGTTTAGTAAAAAGATTTTCAATAATTGTATAATTTAAAGAGAACTTCAATTAAAAAGAGTACCTCGATAACTTTATTATTTAAAGCGAACTCCGAAAATTTATGTTTAGTAAAAAGATTTTAAATAATTTTATTGTTGGAAAAAACTTCAATAAAAAGTGTACTTCGATAACTTTATTATTTAAAGCGAACTCCGATAATTTATTCTTAGTAAATAGACTTTAAATAATTTTGTCACTTAACAGGAACTTCGATAATTTAGTTTTAGTAAAAAGATTCACGACGATTTTATTATTTGAGGAGAACTTCAATAAAAAGTGTACTTCGATAGCTTTATTATTTAAAGCGAACTCCGATAATTTATGTTTGGTAAAAAGATTTTTAATAATTTTATTGTTTGAAGAGAACTTCAATAAAAAAGTGTACTTCGATAACTTTATTATTTAAAGCGAACTCCGATAATTTATGTTTGGTAATAAGATTTTTAATAATTTTATTGTTTGAAGCGAACTTCAATAAAAAGTGTACTTCGATAACTTTATTATTTAAAACGAACTCAGATAATTTATGTTTAGTAAAAAGATTTTAAATAATTTTATTGTTTGACGAAAACTTCAACAAAAAGTGTACTTCGATAACTTTATTATTTAAAGCAAACTCCGATAATTTATGTTTAGTAAAAAGATTTTCAATTATTTAATTGTTTAAAGATAACTTCAATTAAAAAGTGTACTTCGATAACTTTATTATTTAAAGCGAACTCCGATAATTTATGTTTGGTAAAAAGATTTTTAATAATTTTATTGTTTGAAGAGAACTTCAATAAAAAATTGTACTTCGATAACTTTATTATTTAAAACGAACTCCGATAATTTATGTTTGGTAAAAAGATTTATAATAATTTTATTGTTTGAAGAGAACTTCAATAAAAAGTGTACTTCGATAACTTTATTATTTAAAGCGATCTCCGATAATTTATGTTTAGTAAAAACATTTTAAATAATTGTATTATTTAAAAATAACTTCAATTAAAAAGTGTACTTCGATAACTTTATTATTTAAAGCGAACTCCGATAATTTATGTTTAGTATAAAGATTTTCAATAATTTTATTATTTGAAGAGAACTTCAATAAAAAGTGTACTTCGATAACTTTATTATTTAAAACGAACTCCGATAATTTATGTTTAGTAAAAAGATTTTCAATAATTTAATTCTTTAAAGATAACTTCAATTAAAAAGTGTACTTCGATAACTTTATTATTTAAAGCGAACTCCGATAATTTATGTTTAGTAAAAAGATTTTCAATAATTTAATTGTTTAAAGATATCTTCAATTAAAAAGTGTACTTCGATAACTTTATTATTTAAAGCGAACTCCGATATTTTATGTTTGGTAAAAAGATTTTTAATAATTTATTGTTTGAAGAGAACTTCAATAAAAAGTGTACTTCGATAACTTTATTATTTAAAGCTAACTCCGATAATTTATGTTTAGTAAAAAGATTTTCAATAATTTAATTATTTAAAAATAACTTCAATTAAAAAGTGTACTTCGATAACTTTATTATTTAAAGCGAACTCCGATAATTTATGTTTAGTAAAAAGATTTTAAATAATTTTATTGTTTGAAGAAAACTTCAATAAAAAGTGTACTTCGATAACTATATTATTTAAAGCAAATTCCGATAATTTATGTTTAGTAAAAAGATTTTCAATATCTTAATTGTTTAAAGATAACTTCAATTAAAAAGTGTACTTCGATAACTTTATAATTTAAAGCGAACTCCGATAATTGATGTTTGGTAAAAAGATTTTTAATAATTTTGTTGTTTGAAGAGAACTTCAATAAAAAGTGTACCTCAATAAATTTATTATTTAAAGCGAACTCCGATAATTTATGTTTAGTAAAAAGATTTTCAATAATTTTATTGTTTGAAGAGACCTTCAATAAAATGTGTACTTCGATAACTTTATTATTTAAAGCGAACTCCGATAATTTATGTTTAGTAAAAAGATTTTCAATAATTTAATTGTTTAAAGATAACTTCAATTAAAAAGTGTACTTCGATAATTTTATTATTTAAAACGAACTCCGATAATTTATGTTTAGTAAAAATATTTTCAATAATTTTATTGTTTGAAGAGAACTTCAATAAAAAGTGTACTTCGATAACTTTATTATTTAAAGCAAACTCCAATAATTTATGTTTAGTAAAAAGATTTTAAATAATTTTATTGTTTGAAGAAAACTTCAATAAAAAGTGTACTTTGATAACTTTATTATTTAAAGCATACTCCGATAATTTATGTTTAGTAAAAAGATTTTCAATAATTTAATTGTTTAAAGATAACTTCAATTAAAAAGCGGACTTCGATAACTTTATTATTTAAAGCGAACTCCGATAATTTATGTTTGGTAAAAAGATTTTTAATAATTTTATTGTTTGAAGAGAACTTCAATAAAAAAGTGTACTTCTATAACTTTATTATTTAAAACGAACTCCGATAATCTATGTTTGGTAAAAAGATTTTTAATAATTTTATTGTTTGAAGAGAACTTCAATAAAAAGTGTACCTCGATAAATTTATTATTTAAAGAGAACTCCGATAATTTATGTTTAGTAAAAAGATTTTCAATAATTTTATTGTTTGAAGAGACCTTCAATAAAAAGTGTACTTCGATAACTTTATTATTTAAAACGAATTCCGATAATTTATGTTTAGTAAAAAGATTTTCAATAATTTAATTGTTTAAAGATAACTTCAATTAAAAAGTGTACTTCGATAACTTTATTATTTAAAGCGAACTCCGATAATTTATGTTTGGTAAAAAGATTTTTAATCATTTTATTGTTTGAAGAGAACTTCAATAAAAAAGTGTACTTCGATAACTTTATTATTTAAAACGAACTCCGATAATTTATGTTTGGTAAAAAGATTTTTAATAATTTTATTGTTTGAAGAGAACTTCAATCAAAAGTGTACTTCGATAACTTTATTATTTAAAGCGAACTCCGATAATTTATGTTTAGTAAAAAGATTTTTAATAATTTTATTGTTTGAAGAGAACTTCAATAAAAAGTGTACTTCGATAACTTTATTTTTTAAAGCGAACTCCGATAATTTATGTTAAGTAAAAAGATTTTCAATAATTGTATTATTTAAAAATAACTTCAATTAAAAAGTGTACTTCGATAACTTTATTATTTAAAGCGAACTCCGATAATTTTTGTTTAGTATAAAGATTTTCAATAATTTTATTATTTGAAGAGAACTTCAATAAAAAGTGTACTTCGATAACTTTATTATTTAAAGCGAACTCCGATAATTTATTCTTAGTAAATAGACTTTGAATAATTTTGTCACTTAACAGGAACTTCGATAAGCTATTTTTAGGAAAAAGATTCACGACGATTTTATTATTTGAAGAGAACTTCAATAAAAAGTGTACTTCGATAGCTTTATTATTTAAAGCGAACTCCGATAATTTATGTTTGGTAAAAAGATTTTTAATAATTTTATTGTTTGAAGAGAACTTCAATAAAAAGTGTACTTCGATAACTTTATTATTTAAAACGAACTCCGATAATTTATGTTTATTAAAAAGTTTTTCAATAATTTAATGTTTAAAGATAACTTCAATAAAAAGTGTACTTCGATAACTTTATTATTTAAAGCGAACTCCGATAATTTATGTTTGGTAAAAAGATTTTTAATAATTTTATTGTTTGAAGAGAACTTCAATAAAAAAATGTACTTCGATAACTTTATTATTTAAAGCAAACTCCGATAATTTATGTTTAGTAAAAAGATTTTCAATAATTTAATTGTTTAAAGATAACTTCAATTAAAAAGTGTACTTCGATAAATTTATTATTTAAAACGAACTCCGATAATTTATGTTTGGTAAAAAGATTTTTAATAATTTGATTGTTTGAAGAGAACTTCAATAAAAAAGTGTACTTCGATAACTTTATTATTTAAAACGAACTCCGATAATTTATGTTTGGTAAAAAGATTTTTAATAATTTTATGGTTTGAAGAGAACTTCAATAAAAAGTGTACCTCGATAAATTTATTATTTAAAGCGAACTCCGATAATTTATGTTTAGTAAAAAGATTTTCAATAATTTTATTGTTTGAAGAGACCTTCAATAAAAAGTGTACTTCGATAACTTTATTATTTAAAGCGAACTCCGATAATTTATGTTTAGTAAAAAGATTTTCAATAATTTAATTGTTTAAAGATATGTTCAATTAAAAAGTGTACTTCGATAACTTTATTATTTAAAGCGAACTCCGATAATTTATGTTTGGTAAAAAGATTTTTAATAATTTTATTGTTTGAAGAGAACTTCAATAAAAAAGTGTACTTCGATAACTTTATTATTTAAAGCTAACTCCGATAATTTATGTTTAGTAAAAAGATTATCAATAATTTAATTATTTAAAAATAACTTCAATTAAAAAGTGTACTTCGATAACTTTATTATTTAAAGCGAACTCCGATAATTTATGATTAGTAAAAAGATTTTAAATAATTTTATTGTTTGAAGAAAACTTCAATAAAAAGTGTACTTCGATAACTTTATTATTTAAAGCAAATTCCGATAATTTATGTTTAGTAAAAAGATTTTCAATTTCTTAATTGTTTAAAGATAACTTCAATTAAAAAGTGTACTTCGATAACTTTATTATTTAAAGCGAACTCCGATAATTGATGTTTGGTAAAAAGATTTTTAATAATTTTATTGTTTGAAGAGAACTTCAATAAAAAGTGTACCTCGATAAATTTATTATTTAAAGCGAACTCCGATAATTTATGTTTAGTAAAAAGATATTCAATAATTTTATTATTTAAAGAGAACTTCAATAAAAAGTGTACTTCGATAACTTTGTTATTTAAAGCGAACTCAGATAATTTATGTTTAGTAAAAAGATTTTCAATTATTTTATTATTTGAAGAGAACTTCAATAAAAATTGTACTTCGATAACTTTATTATTTAAGACGAACTCTGATAATTTATGTTTGGTGAAAAGATTTTTAATAATTTTATTGTTTGAAGAGAACTTCAATAAAAAGTGTACTTCGATAACTTTATTATTTAAAGCGAACTCCGATAATTTATGTTTGGTAAAAAGATTTTTAATAATTTTATTGTTTGAAGAGAACTTCAATAAAAAGTGTACTTCGATAACTTTATTATTTAAAGCGAACTCCGATAATTTATGTTTAGTAAAAAGATTTTTAATAATTTTATTGTTTGAAGAGAACTTCAATAAAAAGTGTACTTCGATAACTTTATTATTTAAAGCGAACTCCGATAATTTATGTTTAGTAAAAAGATTTTCAATAATTGTATTATTTAAAAATAACTTCAATTAAAAAGTGTACTTCGATAACTTTATTATTTAAAGCGAACTCCGATAATTTATGTTTAGTATAAAGATTTTCAATAATTTTATTATTTGAAGAGAACTTCAATAAAAAGTGTACTTCGATAACTTTTTTATTTAAAACGAACTCCGATAATTTATGTTTAGTAAAAAGATTTTCAATAATTTAATTCTTTAAAGATAACTTCAATTAAAAAGTGTACTTCGATTACTTTATTATTTAAAGCGAACTCCGATAATTTATGTTTAGTAAAAAGATTTTCAATAATTTAATTGTTTAAAGATATCTTCAATTAAAAAGTGTACTTCGATAACTTTATTATTTAAAGCGAACTCCGATATTTTATGTTTGGTAAAAAGATTTTTAATAATTTATTGTTTGAAGAGAACTTCAATAAAAAGTGTACTTCGATAACTTTATTATTTAAAGCTAACTCCGATAATTTATGTTTAGTAAAAAGATTTTCAATAATTTAATTATTTAAAAATAACTTCAATTAAAAAGTGTACTTCGATAACTTTATTATTTAAAGCGAACTCCGATAATTTATGTTTAGTAAAAAGATTTTAAATAATTTTATTGTTTGAAGAAAACTTCAATAAAAAGTGTACTTCGATAACTATATTATTTAAAGCAAATTCCGATAATTTATGTTTAGTAAAAAGATTTTCAATATCTTAATTGTTTAAAGATAACTTCAATTAAAAAGTGTACTTCGATAACTATATAATTTAAAGCGAACTCCCATAATTGATGTTTGGTAAAAAGATTTTTAATAATTTTATTGTTTGAAGAGAACTTCAATAAAAAGTGTACCTCGATAAATTTATTATTTAAAGCGAACTCCGATAATTTATGTTTAGTAAAAAGATTTTCAATAATTTTATTGTTTGAAGAGACCTTCAATAAAATGTGTACTTCGATAACTTTATTATTTAAAGCGAACTCCGATAATTTATGTTTAGTAAAAAGATTTTCAATAATTTAATTGTTTAAAGATAACTTCAATTAAAAAGTGTACTTCGATAATTTTATTATTTAAAACGAACTCCGATAATTTATGTTTAGTAAAAATATTTTCAATAATTTTATTGTTTGAAGAGAACTTCAATAAAAAGTGTACTTCGATAACTTTATTATTTAAAGCAAACTCCGATAATTTATGTTTAGTAAAAAGATTTTAAATAATTTTATTGTTTGAAGAAAACTTCAATAAAAAGTGTACTTTGATAACTTTATTATTTAAAGCGAACTCCGATAATTTATGATTAGTAAAAAGATTTTAAATAATTCTATTGTTTGAAGAAAACTTCAATAAAAAGTGTACTTCGATAACTTTATTATTTAAAGCAAATTCCGATAATTTATGTTTAGTAAAAAGATTTTCAATATCTTAATTGTTTAAAGATAACTTCAATTAAAAAGTGTACTTCGATAACTTTATTATTTAAAGCGAACTCCGATAATTTATGTTTGGTAAAAAGATTTTTAATAATTTTATTGTTTGAAGAGAACTTCAATAAAAAGTGTACTTCGATAACTATATTATTTAAAGCAAATTCCGATAATTTATGTTTGGTAAAAAGATTTTTAATAATTTGATTGTTTGAAGAGAACTTCAATAAAACAGTGTACTTCGATAACTTTATTATTTAAAACGAACTCCGATAATTTATGTTTGGTAAAAAGATTTTTAATAATTTTATGGTTTGAAGAGAACTTCAATAAAAAGTGTACCTCGATAAATTTATTATTTAAAGCGAACTCCGATAATTTATGTTTAGTAAAAAGATTTTCAATAATTTTATTGTTTGAAGAGACCTTCAATAAAAAGTGTACTTCGATAACTTTATTATTTAAAGCGAACTCCGATAATTTATGTTTAGTAAAAAGATTTTCAATAATTTAATTGTTTAAAGATATCTTCAATTAAAAAGTGTACTTCGATAACTTTATTATTTAAAGCGAACTCCGATAATTTATGTTTGGTAAAAAGATTTTTAATAATTTTATTGTTTGAAGAGAACTTCAATAAAAAAGTGTACTTCGATAACTTTATTATTTAAAGCTAACTCCGATAATTTATGTTTAGTAAAAAGATTATCAATAATTTAATTATTTAAAAATAACTTCAATTAAAAAGTGTACTTCGATAACTTTATTATTTAAAGCGAACTCCGATAATTTATGATTAGTAAAAAGATTTTAAATAATTTTATTGTTTGAAGAAAACTTCAATAAAAAGTGTACTTCGATAACTTTATTATTTAAAGCAAATTCCGATAATTTATGTTTAGTAAAAAGATTTTCAATATCTTAATTGTTTAAAGATAACTTCAATTAAAAAGTGTACTTCGATAACTTTATTATTTAAAGCGAACTCCGATAATTGATGTTTGGTAAAAAGATTTTTAATAATTTTATTGTTTGAAGAGAACTTCAATAAAAAGTGTACCTCGATAAATTTATTATTTAAAGCGAACTCCGATAATTTATGTTTAGTAAAAAGATATTCAATAATTTTATTATTTAAAGAGAACTTCAATAAAAAGTGTACTTCGATAACTTTGTTATTTAAAGCGAACTCAGATAATTTATGTTTAGTAAAATGATTTTCAATTATTTTATTATTTGAAGAGAACTTCAATAAAAATTGTACTTCGATAACTTTATTATTTAAGACGAACTCTGATAATTTATGTTTGGTGAAAAGATTTTTAATAATTTTATTGTTTGAAGAGAACTTCAATAAAAAGTGTACTTCGATAACTTTATTATTTAAAGCGAACTCCGATAATTTATGTTTGGTAAAAAGATTTTTAATAATTTTATTGTTTGAAGAGAACTTCAATAAAAAGTGTACTTCGATAACTTTATTATTTAAAGCGAACTCCGATAATTTATGTTTAGTAAAAAGATTTTTAATAATTTTATTGTTTGAAGAGAACTTCAATAAAAAGTGTACTTCGATAACTTTATTATTTAAAGCGAACTCCGATAATTTATGTTTAGTAAAAAGATTTTCAATAATTGTATTATTTAAAAATAACTTCAATTAAAAAGTGTACTTCGATAACTTTATTATTTAAAGCGAACTCCGATAATTTATGTTTAGTATAAAGATTTTCAATAATTTTATTATTTGAAGAGAACTTCAATAAAAAGTGTACTTCGATAACTTTTTTATTTAAAACGAACTCCGATAATTTATGTTTAGTAAAAAGATTTTCAATAATTTAATTCTTTAAAGATAACTTCAATTAAAAAGTGTACTTCGATTACTTTATTATTTAAAGCGAACTCCGATAATTTATGTTTAGTAAAAAGATTTTCAATAATTTAATTGTTTAAAGATATCTTCAATTAAAAAGTGTACTTCGATAACTTTATTATTTAAAGCGAACTCCGATATTTTATGTTTGGTAAAAAGATTTTTAATAATTTATTGTTTGAAGAGAACTTCAATAAAAAGTGTACTTCGATAACTTTATTATTTAAAGCTAACTCCGATAATTTATGTTTAGTAAAAAGATTTTCAATAATTTAATTATTTAAAAATAACTTCAATTAAAAAGTGTACTTCGATAACTTTATTATTTAAAGCGAACTCCGATAATTTATGTTTAGTAAAAAGATTTTAAATAATTTTATTGTTTGAAGAAAACTTCAATAAAAAGTGTACTTCGATAACTATATTATTTAAAGCAAATTCCGATAATTTATGTTTAGTAAAAAGATTTTCAATATCTTAATTGTTTAAAGATAACTTCAATTAAAAAGTGTACTTCGATAACTATATAATTTAAAGCGAACTCCCATAATTGATGTTTGGTAAAAAGATTTTTAATAATTTTATTGTTTGAAGAGAACTTCAATAAAAAGTGTACCTCGATAAATTTATTATTTAAAGCGAACTCCGATAATTTATGTTTAGTAAAAAGATTTTCAATAATTTTATTGTTTGAAGAGACCTTCAATAAAATGTGTACTTCGATAACTTTATTATTTAAAGCGAACTCCGATAATCTATGTTTAGTAAAAAGATTTTCAATAATTTAATTGTTTAAAGATAACTTCAATTAAAAAGTGTACTTCGATAATTTTATTATTTAAAACGAACTCCGATAATTTATGTTTAGTAAAAATATTTTCAATAATTTTATTGTTTGAAGAGAACTTCAATAAAAAGTGTACTTCGATAACTTTATTATTTAAAGCAAACTCCGATAATTTATGTTTAGTAAAAAGATTTTAAATAATTTTATTGTTTGAAGAAAACTTCAATAAAAAGTGTACTTTGATAACTTTATTATTTAAAGCATACTCCGATAATTTATGTTTAGTAAAAAGATTTTCAATAATTTAATTGTTTAAAGATAACTTCAATTAAAAAGCGGACTTCGATAACTATATTATTTAAAGCGAACTCCGATAATTTATGTTTGGTAAAAAGATTTTTAATAATTTTATTGTTTGAAGAGAACTTCAATAAAAAAGTGTACTTCTATAACTTTATTATTTAAAACGAACTCCGATAATCTATGTTTGGTAAAAAGATTTTTAATAATTTTATTGTTTGAAGAGAACTTCAATAAAAAGTGTACCTCGATAAATTTATTATTTAAAGCGAACTCCGATAATTTATGTTTAGTAAAAAGATTTTCAATAATTTTATTGTTTGAAGAGACCTTCAATAAAAAGTGTACTTCGATAACTTTATTATTTAAAACGAATTCCGATAATTTATGTTTAGTAAAAAGATTTTCAATAATTTAATTGTTTAAAGATAACTTCAATTAAAAAGTGTACTTCGATAACTTTATTATTTAAAGCGAACTCCGATAATTTATGTTTGGTAAAAAGATTTTTAATCATTTTATTGTTTGAAGAGAACTTCAATAAAAAAGTGTACTTCGATAACTTTATTATTTAAAACGAACTCCGATAATTTATGTTTGGTAAAAAGATTTTTAATAATTTTATTGTTTGAAGAGAACTTCAATAAAAAGTGTACTTCGATAACTTTATTATTTAAAGCGAACTCCGATAATTTATGTTTAGTAAAAAGATTTTTAAGAATTTTATTGTTTGAAGAGAACTTCAATAAAAAGTGTACTTCGATAACTTTATTTTTTAAAGCGAACTCCGATAATTTATGTTAAGTAAAAAGATTTTCAATAATTGTATTATTTAAAAATAACTTCAATTAAAAGGTGTACTTCGATAACTTTATTATTTAAAGCGAACTCCGATAATTTTTGTTTAGTATAAAGATTTTCAATAATTTTATTATTTGAAGAGAACTTCAATAAAAAGTGTACTTCGATAACTTTATTATTTAAAGCGAACTCCGATAATTTATTCTTAGTAAATAGACTTTGAATAATTTTGTCACTTAACAGGAACTTCGATAAGCTATTTTTAGGAAAAAGATTCACGACGATTTTATTATTTGAAGAGAACTTCAATAAAAAGTGTACTTCGATAGCTTTATTATTTAAAGCGAACTCCGATAATTTATGTTTGGTAAAAAGATTTTTAATAATTTTATTGTTTGAAGAGAACTTCAATAAAAAGTGTACTTCGATAACTTTATTATTTAAAACGAACTCCGATAATTTATGTTTATTAAAAAGATTTTCTATAATTTAATGTTTAAAGATAACTTCAATTAAAAAGTGTACTTCGATAACTTTATTATTTAAAGCGAACTCCGATAATTTATGTTTAGTAAAAAGATTTTAAATAATTTTATTGTTTGAAGAAAACTTCAATAAAAAGTGTACTTCGATAACTATATTATTTAAAGCAAATTCCGATAATTTATGTTTAGTAAAAAGATTTTCAATATCTTAATTGTTTAAAGATAACTTCAATTAAAAAGTGTACTTCGATAACTTTATAATTTAAAGCGAACTCCGATAATTGATGTTTGGTAAAAAGATTTTTAATAATTTTATTGTTTGAAGAGAACTTCAATAAAAAGTGTACCTCGATAAATTTATTATCTAAAGCGAACTCCGGTAATTTATGTTTAGTAAAAAGATTTTCTATAATTTTATTGTTTGAAGAGACCTTCAATAAAATGTGTACTTCGATAACTTTATTATTTAAAGCGAACTCCGATAATTTATGTTTAGTAAAAAGATTTTCAATAATTTAATTGTTTAAAGATAACTTCAATTAAAAAGTGTACTTCGATAATTTTATTATTTAAAACGAACTCCGATAATTTATGTTTAGTAAAAATATTTTCAATAATTTTATTGTTTGAAGAGAACTTCAATAAAAAGTGTACTTCGATAACTTTATTATTTAAAGCAAACTCCGATAATTTATGTTTAGTAAAAAGATTTTAAATAATTTTATTGTTTGAAGAAAACTTCAATAAAAAGTGTACTTTGATAACTTTATTATTTAAAGCATACTCCGATAATTTATGTTTAGTAAAAAGATTTTCAATAATTTAATTGTTTAAAGATAACTTCAATTAAAAAGCGGACTTCGATAACTTTATTATTTAAAGCGAACTCCGATAATTTATGTTTGGTAAAAAGATTTTTAATAATTTTATTGTTTGAAGAGAACTTCAATAAAAAAGTGTACTTCTATAACTTTATTATTTAAAACGAACTCCGATAATCTATGTTTGGTAAAAAGATTTTTAATAATTTTATTGTTTGAAGAGAACTTCAATAAAAAGTGTACCTCGATAAATTTATTATTTAAAGCGAACTCCGATAATTTATGTTTAGTAAAAAGATTTTCAATAATTTTATTGTTTGAAGAGACTTTCAATAAAAAGTGTACTTCGATAACTTTATTATTTAAAACGAATTCCGATAATTTATGTTTAGTAAAAAGATTTTCAATAATTTAATTGTTTAAAGATAACTTCAATTAAAAAGTGTACTTCGATAACTTTATTATTTAAAGCGAACTCCGATAATTTATGTTTGGTAAAAAGATTTTTAATCATTTTATTGTTTGAAGAGAACTTCAATAAAAAAGTGTACTTCGATAACTTTATTATTTAAAACGAACTCCGATAATTTATGTTTGGTAAAAAGATTTTTAATAATTTTATTGTTTGAAGAGAACTTCAATAAAAAGTGTACTTCGATAACTTTATTATTTAAAGCGAACTCCGATAATTTATGTTTAGTAAAAAGATTTTTAATAATTTTATTGTTTTGAAGAGAACTTCAATAAAAAGTGTACTTCGATAACTTTATTTTTTAAAGCGAACTCCGATAATTTATGTTAAGTAAAAAGATTTTCAATAATTGTATTATTTAAAAATAACTTCAATTAAAAAGTGTACTTCGATAACTTTATTATTTAAAGCGAACTCCGATAATTTTTGTTTAGTATAAAGATTTTCAATAATTTTATTATTTGAAGAGAACTTCAATAAAAAGTGTTCTTCGATAACTTTATTATTTAAAGCGAACTCCGATAATTTGTTCTTAGTAAATAGACTTTGAATAATTTTGTCACTTAACAGGAACTTCGATAAGCTATTTTTAGGAAAAAGATTCACGACGATTTTATTATTTGAAGAGAACTTCAATAAAAAGTGTACTTCGATAGCTTTATTATTTAAAGCGAACTCCGATAATTTATGTTTGATAAAAAGATTTTTAATAATTTTATTGTTTGAAGAGAACTTCAATAAAAAGTGTACTTCGATAACTTTATTATTTAAAACGAACTCCGATAATTTATGTTTATTAAAAAGATTTTCTATAATTTAATGTTTAAAGATAACTTCAATAAAAAGTGTACTTCGATAACTTTATTATTTAAAGCAAACTCCGATAATTTATGTTTAGTAAAAAGATTTTAAATAATTTTATTGTTTAAAGATAACTTCAATTAAAAAGTGTACTTCGATAACTTTATTATTTAAAGCGAACTCCGATAATTTATGTTTAGTAAAAAGATTTTTAATAATTTTATTGTTTGAAGAGAACTTCAATAAAAAAGTGTACTTCGATAACTTTATTATTTAAAGCGAACTCCGATAATCTATGTTTGGTAAAAAGATTTTTAATAATTTTATTGTTTGAAGAGAACTTCAATAAAAAGTGTACTTCGATAAATATATTATTTAAAGCGAACTCCGATAATTTATGTTTAGTAAAAAGATTTTCAATAATTTTATTGTTTGAAGAGACCTTCAATAAAAAGTGTACTTCGATAACTTTATTATTTAAAGCGAACTCCGATAATTTATGTTTAGTAAAAAGATTTTCAATAATTTAATTGTTTAAAGATAAATTCAATTAAAAAGTGTACTTCGATAACTTTATTATTTAAAGCGAACTCCGATAATTTATGTTTGGTAAAAAGATTTTTAATAATTTTATTGTTTGAAGAGAACTTCAATAAAAATGTGTACTTCGATAACTTTATTATTTAAAGCAAACTCCGATAATATATGTTTAGTAAAAAGATTTTCAATAATTTAATCGTTTAAAGATAACTTCAATTAAAAAGTGTACTTCGATAACTTTATTATTTAAAGCGAACTCCGATAATTTATGTTTGGTAAAAAGATTTTTAATAATTTTATTGTTTGAAGAGAACTTCAATAAAAAAGAGTACTTCGATAACTTTATTATTTAAAACGAACTCCGATAATTTATGTTTGGTAAAAAGATTTTTAATCATTTTATTGTTTGAAGAGAACTTCAATAAAAAAGTGTACTTCGATAACTTTATTATTTAAAACGAACTCCGATAATTTATGTTTGGTAAAAAGATTTTTAATAATTTTATTGTTTGAAGAGAACTTCAATAAAAAGTGTACTTCGATAACTTTATTATTTAAAACAAGCTCCGATAATTTATGTTTAGTAAAAAGATTTTCAATAATTTAGTTGTTTAAAGATAACTTCAATTAAAAAGTGTACTTGCATAACTTTATTATTTAAAGCGAACTCCGATAATTTATGTTTAGTAAAAAGATTTTAAATAATTTTATTGTTTGAAGAAAACTTCAATAAAAAGTGTACTTCGATAACTTTATTATTTAAAGCAAACTCCGATAATTTATGTTTAGTAAAAAGATTTTCAATAATTTAATTGTTTAAAGATAACTTCAATTAAAAAGGTTACTTAGATAACTTTATTATTTAAAGCGAACTCCGATAATTTATGATTGGTAAAAAGATTTTTAATACTTTTTTGTTTGAAGAGAACATCAATAAAAAAGTGTACTTCGATAACTTTATTATTTAAAACGAACTCCGATAATTTATGTTTGGTAAAAAGATTTTTAATAATTTTATTGTTTGAAGAGAACTTCAATAAAAAGTGTACCTCGATAAATTTATCATTTAAAGCGAACTCCGATAATTTATGTTTAGTAAAAAGATTTTCAATAATTTTATTGTTTGAAGAGACCTTCAATAAAAAGTGTACTTCGATAACTTTATTATTTAAAGCGAACTCCGATAATTTATGTTTAGTAAAAAGATTTTCAATAATTTAATTGTTTAAACATAACTTCAATTAAAAAGTGTACTTCGATAACTTTATTATTTAAAGCGAACTCCGATAATTTATGTTTGGTAAAAAGATTTTAATAATTTTATTGTTTGAAGAAAACTTCAATAAAAAAGTGTGCTTCGATAATTTTATTACTTAAAACGAACTCCGATAATTTATGTTTGGTAAAAAGATTTTTAATAATTTTATTGTTTGAAGAGAACTTCAATAAAAAGTGTACCTCGATAAATTTATTATTTAAAGCGAACTCCGATAATTTATGTTTAGTAAAAAGATTTTCAATAATTTTATTGTTTGAAGAGACCTTCAATAAAAAGTGTACTTCGATAACTTTATTATTTAAAGCGAACTCCGATAATTTATGTTTGGTAAAATGATTTTTAATAATTTTATTGTTTGAAGAGAACTTCAATAGAAAAGTGTAATTCGATAACTTTATTATTTAAAACGAACTCTGATGATTTCTGTTTGGTAAAAAGATTTTTAATAATTTTATTGTTTGAAGAGAACTTCAATAAAAAGTGTACTTCGATAACTTTATTATTTAAAGCAAACTCCGATAATTTATTCTTAGTAAAAAGATTTTTAATAATTTTATTGTTTGAAGAGAACTTCAATAAAAAGTGTACTTCGATAACTTTATTATTTAAAGCGAACTCCGATAATTTATGTATAGTAAAAAGATTTTCAATAATTGTATTATTTAAAGAGAACTTCAATTAAAAAGTGTACCTCGATAACTTTATTATTTAAAGCGAACTCCGATAATTTATGTTTAGTATAAAGATTTTCAATAATTTTATTATTTGAAGAGAATTTCAATAAAAAGCGTACTTCGATAACTTTATTATTTAAAGCGAACTCCGATAATTTATGTTTAGTAAAAAGATTTTCAATAATTTTATTATTTAAAGAGAACTTCAATTAAAAAGTGTACCTCGATAACTTTATTATTTAAAGCGAACTCCGATTATTTATGTTTAGTAAAAAGATTTTTAATAATTTTATTATTTGAAGAGAACTTCAATAAAAAGTGTACTTCGATAACTTTATTATTTAAAGCGAACTCCGATAATTTATTCTTAGTAAATAGACTTTAAATAATTTTGTCACTTAACAGGAACTTCGATAATTTAGTTTTCGTAAAAAGATTCACGACGATTTTATTATTTGAAGAGAACTTCAATAAAAAGTGTACTTCGATAGCTTTATTATTTAAAGCGAACTCCGATAATTTATCTTTGGTAAAAAGATTTTTAATAATTTTAATATTTGAAGAGAACTTCAATAAAAAGTGTACTTCGATAACTTTATTATTTAAAGCGAACTCAGATAATTTATGTTTAGTAAAAAGATTTTCAATAATTTTATTTTTTGAAGAGACCTTCAATAAAAAGTGTACTTCGATAACTTTATTATTTAAAGAGAACTCCGATAATTTATGTCTAGTAAAAAGATTTTCAATAATTTAATTATTTAAAAATAACTTCAATTAAAAAGTGTACTTCGATAACTTTATTATTTAAAGCGAACTCCGATAATTTATGTTTAGTATAAAGATTTGCAATAATTTTATTATTTGAAAAAAACTTCAATAAAAAGTGTACTTCGATAACTTTATTATTTAAAGCAAACTCCGATAATTTATTCTTAGTAAATAGACTTTGAATAATTTTGTCACTTAACAGGAACTTCGATAATTTATTTTTAGTAAAAAGATTCACGACGATTTTATTATTTCAAGAGAACTTCAATAAAAAGTGTACTTCGATAGCTTTATTATGTAAAGCGAACTCCGATAATTTATGTTTGGTAAAAAGATTTTTAATAATTTTATTGTATAAAGATAATTTCAATTAAAAAGTGTACTTCGATAACTTTATTATTTAAAGCGAACTCCGATAATTTATGTTTAGTAAAAAGATTTTAAATAATTTTATTGTTTGAAGAAAACTTCAATAAAAAGTGTACTCCGATAACTTTATTATTTAAAGCAAACTCCGATAATTTATGTTTAGTAAAAAGATTTTCAATAATTTAATTGTTTAAAGATAACTTCAATTAAAAAGTGTACTTCGATAACTTTATTATTTAGAGCGAACTCCGATAATTTATTCTTAGTAAATAGACTTTAAATAATTTTGTCACTTAACAGGAACTTCGATAATTTAGTTTTCGTAAAAAGATTCACGACGATTTTATTATTTGAAGAGAACTTCAATAAAAAGTGTACTTCGATAGCTTTATAATTTAAAGCGAACTCCGATAATTTATCTTTGGTAAAAAGATTTTTAATAATTTTAATATTTGAAGAGAACTTCAATAAAAAGTGTACTTCGATAACTTTATTATTTAAAGCGAACTCAGATAATTTATGTTTAGTAAAAAGATTTTCAATAATTTTATTTTTTGAAGAGACCTTCAATAAAAAGTGTACTTCGATAACTTTATTATTTAAAGAGAACTCCGATAATTTATGTCTAGTAAAAAGATTTTCAATAATTTAATTATTTAAAAATAACTTCAATTAAAAAGTGTACTTCGATAACTTTATTATTTAAAGCGAACTCCGATAATTTATGTTTAGTATAAAGATTTGCAATAATTTTATTATTTGAAAAAAACTTCAATAAAAAGTGTACTTCGATAACTTTATTATTTAAAGCAAACTCCGATAATTTATTCTTAGTAAATAGACTTTGAATAATTTTGTCACTTAACAGGAACTTCGATAATTTATTTTTAGTAAAAAGATTCACGACGATTTTATTATTTCAAGAGAACTTCAATAAAAAGTGTACTCCGATAACTTTATTATTTAAAGCAAACTCCGATAATTTATGTTTAGTAAAAAGATTTTCAATAATTTAATTGTTTAAAGATAACTTCAATTAAAAAGTGTACTTCGATAACTTTATTATTTAGAGCGAACTCCGATAATTTATGTTTAGTAAAAAGATTTTCAATAATTTTATTGTTTGAAGAGACCTTCAATAAAAAGTGTACTTCGATAACTTTATTATTTAAAGCGAACTCCGATAATTTATGTTTATTAAAAAGATTTTCAATAATTTTATTATTTAAAGAGAACTTCAATTAAAAATTGTACCTCGATAACTTTGTTATTTAAAGCGAACTCCGATTATTTATGTTTAGTAAAAAGATTTTTAATAATTTTATTATTTGAAGAGAACTTCAATAAAAAGTGTACTTCGATAACTTTACTATTTAAAGCGAACTCCGATAATTTATGTTTAGTAAAAAGATTTTCAATAATTTTATTGTTTGAAGAGACCTTCAATAAAAAGTGTACTTCGATAACTTTATTATTTAAAGCGAACTCCGATAATTTATGTTTATTAAAAAGATTTTCAATAATTTTATTATTTAAAGAGAACTTCAATTAAAAAGTGTACCTCGATAACTTTATTATTTAAAGCGAACTCCAATTATTTATGTTTAGTAAAAAGATTTTTAATAATTTTATTATTTGAAGAGAACTTCAATAAAAAGTGTACTTCGATAACTTTACTATTTAAAGCGAACTCCGATAATTTATTATTAGTAAAAAGATTTACGATGATTTTATTATTTGAAGAGAACTTCAATAAAAAGTGTACTTCGATAACTTTATTATTTAAAGCGAACTCCGATAATTTATGTTTAGTAAAAAGATTTTGACTAATTGTATTATTTAAAGAGAGTTCAATTAAAAAGTGTACTTCGATAACTTTATTATTTAAAGCGAACTCCGATAATTTATGTTTAGTAAAGAGATGTTCAATAATTTTATTATTTGAAGAGAACTTCAATAAAAATTGTACTTCGATAACTTTATTATTTAAAGCGAACTCCGATTATTTATGTTTAGTAAAAAGATTTTTAATAATTTTATTATTTGAAGAGAACTTCAATAAAAAGTGTACTTCGATAACTTTATTATTTAAAGCGAACTCCGATAATTTATGATTAGTAAAAAGATTTTCAATAATTTAATTGTTTAAACATAACTTCAATTAAAAAGTGTACTTCGATAAATTTATTATTTAAAGCGAACTCCGATAATTTATGTTTAGTATAAAGATTTGCAATAATTTTATTATTTGAAGAAAACTTCAATAAAAAGTGTACTTCGATAACTTTATTATTTAAAGCAAACTCCGATAATTTATTCTTAGTAAATAGACTTTGAATAATTTTGTCACTTAACAGGAACTTCGATTATTTATTTTTAGTAAAGAGATTCACGACGATTTTATTATTTCAAGAGAACTTCCATAAAAAGTGTACTTCGATAGCTTTATTATGTAAAGCGAACTCCGATAATTTATGTTTGGTAAGAAGATTTTTAATAATTTTATTGTATAAAGATAATTTCAATTAAAAAGTGTACTTCGATAACTTTATTATTTAAAGCGAGCTCCGATAATTTATGTTTAGTAAAAAGATTTTAAATAATTTTATTGTTTGAAGAAAACTTCAATAAAAAGTGTACTCCGATAACTTTATTATTTAAAGCAAACTCCGATAATTTATGTTTAGTAAAAAGATTTTCAATAATTGTATAATTTAAAGAGAACTTCAATTAAAAAGTGTACCTCGATAACTTTATTATTTAAAGCGAACTACGATAATTTATGTTTAGTAAAAAGATTTTAAATAATTTTATTGTTTGAAGAAAACTTCAATAAAAAGTGTACTTCGATAACTTTATTATTTAAAGCGAACTCCGATAATTTATTCTTAGTAAATAGACTTTAAATAATTTTGTCACTTAACAGGAACTTCGATAATTTAGTTTTAGTAAAAAGATTCACGACGATTTTATTTTTTGAAGAGAACTTCAATAAAAAGTGTACTTCGATAGCTTTATTATTTAAAGCGAACTCCGATAATTTATCTTTGGTAAAAAGATTTTTAATAATTTTAACATTTGAAGAGAACTTCAATAAAATGTGTACTTCGATAACTTTATTATTTAAAGCGAACTCCGATAATTTATTATTAGTAAAAAGATTTACGATGATTTTATTATTTGAAGAGAACTTCAATAAAAAGTGTACTTCGATAACTTTATTATTTAAAGCGAACTCCGATAATTTATGTTTAGTAAAAAGATTTTGAATAATTGTATTATTTAAAGAGAATTCAATTAAAAAGTATACTTCGATAACTTTATCATTTAAAGCGAACTCCGATAATTTATGTTTAGTAAAGAGATGTTCAATAATTTTATTCTTTGAAGAGAACTTCAATAAAAAGTGTACTTCGATAACTTTATTATTTAAAGCGAACTCCGATAATTTATGTTTAGTAAAAAGATTTTCAATAATTGTATAATTTAAAGAGAACTTCAATTAAAAAGTGTACCTCGATAACTTTATTATTTAAAGCGAACTCCGAAAATTTATGTTTAGTAAAAAGATTTTAAATAATTTTATTGTTTGAAGAAAACTTCAATAAAAAGTGTACTTCGATAACTTTATTATTTAAAGCAAACTCCGATAATTTATTCTTAGTAAATAGACTTTGAATAATTTTGTCACTTAACAGGAACTTCGATTATTTATTTTTAGTAAAGAGATTCACGACGATTTTATTATTTCAAGAGAACTTCCATAAAAAGTGTACTTCGATAGCTTTATTATGTAAAGCGAACTCCGATAATTTATGTTTGGTAAAAAGATTTTTAATAATTTTATTGTATAAAGATAATTTCAATTAAAAAGTGTACTTCGATAACTTTATTATTTAAAGCGAGCTCCGATAATTTATGTTTAGTAAAAAGATTTTAAATAATTTTATTGTTTGAAGAAAACTTCAATAAAAAGTGTACTCCGATAACTTTATTATTTAAAGCAAACTCCGATAATTTATGTTTAGTAAAAAGATTTTCAATAATTGTATAATTTAAAGAGAACTTCAATTAAAAAGTGTACCTCGATATCTTTATTATTTAAAGCGAACTACGATAATTTATGTTTAGTAAAAAGATTTTAAATAATTTTATTGTTTGAAGAAAACTTCAATTAAAAAGTATACTTCGATAAATTTATTATTTAAAGCGAACTCCGATAATTTATGTTTAGTATAAAGATTTGCAATAATTTTATTATTTGAAGAAAACTTCAATAAAAAGTGTACTTCGATAACTTTATTATTTAAAGCAAACTCCGATAATTTATTCTTAGTAAATAGACTTTGAATAATTTTGTCACTTAACAGGAACTTCGATTATTTATTTTTAGTAAAGAGATTCACGACGATTTTATTATTTCAAGAGAACTTCCATAAAAAGTGTACTTCGATAGCTTTATTATGTAAAGCGAACTCCGATAATTTATGTTTGGTAAAAAGATTTTTAATAATTTTATTGTATAAAGATAATTTCAATTAAAAAGTGTACTTCGATAACTTTATTATTTAAAGCGAGCTCCGATAATTTATGTTTAGTAAAAAGATTTTAAATAATTTTATTGTTTGAAGAAAACTTCAATAAAAAGTGTACTCCGATAACTTTATTATTTAAAGCAAACTCCGATAATTTATGTTTAGTAAAAAGATTTTCAATAATTGTATAATTTAAAGAGAACTTCAATTAAAAAGTGTACCTCGATAACTTTATTATTTAAAGCGAACTACGATAATTTATGTTTAGTAAAAAGATTTTAAATAATTTTATTGTTTGAAGAAAACTTCAATAAAAAGTGTACTTCGATAACTTTATTATTTAAAGCGAACTCCGATAATTTATTCTTAGTAAATAGACTTTAAATAATTTTGTAACTTAACAGGAACTTCGATAATTTAGTTTTAGTAAAAAGATTCAAGACGATTTTATTATTTGAAGAGAACTTCAATAAAAAGTGTACTTCGATAGCTTTATTATTTAAAGCGAACTCCGATAATTTATCTTTGGTAAAAAGATTTTTAATAATTTTAACATTTGAAGAGAACTTCAATAAAATGTGTACTTCGATAACTTTATTATTTAAAGCGAACTCCGATAATTTATTATTAGTAAAAAGATTTACGATGATTTTATTATTTGAAGAGAACTTCAATAAAAAGTGTACTTCGATAACTTTATTATTTAAAGCGAACTCCGATAATTTATGTTTAGTAAAAAGATTTTGAATAATTGTATTATTTAAAGAGAATTCAATTAAAAAGTATACTTCGATAACTTTATCATTTAAAGCGAACTCCGATAATTTATGTTTAGTAAAGAGATGTTCAATAATTTTATTCTTTGAAGAGAACTTCAATAAAAAGTGTACTTCGATAACTTTATTATTTAAAGCGAACTCCGATAATTTATGTTTAGTAAAAAGATTTTCAATAATTGTATAATTTAAAGAGAACTTCAATTAAAAAGCGTACCTCGATAACTTTATTATTTAAAGCGAACTCCGAAAATTTATGTTTAGTAAAAAGATTTTAAATAATTTTATTGTTTGAAGAAAACTTCAATAAAAAGTGTACTTCGATAACTTTATTATTTAAAGCGAACTCCGATAATTTATTCTTAGTAAATAGACTTTAAATAATTTTGTCACTTAACAGGAACTTCGATAATTTAGTTTTAGTAAAAAGATTCACGACGATTTTATTATTTGAAGAGAACTTCAATAAAAAGTGTACTTCGATAGCTTTATTATTTAAAGCGAACTCCGATAATTTATCTTTGGTAAAAAGATTTTTAATAATTTTAATATTTGAAGAGAACTTCAATAAAAAGTGTACTTCGATAACTTTATTATTTAAAGCGAACTCAGATAATTTATGTTTAGTAAAAAGATTTTCAATAATTTTATTTTTTGAAGAGACCTGCAATAAAAAGTGTAGTTCGATAACTTTATTATTTAAAGAGAACTCCGATAATTTATGTCTAGTAAAAAGATTTTCAATAATTTAATTATTTAAAAATAACTTCAATTAAAAAGTGTACTTCGATAACTTTATTATTTAAAGCGAACTCCGATAATTTATGTTTAGTATAAAGATTTGCAATAATTTTATTATTTGAAGAAAACTTCAATAAAAAGTGTACTTCGATAACTTTATTATTTAAAGCAAACTCCGATAATTTATTCTTAGTAAATAGACTTTGAATAATTTTGTCACTTAACAGGAACTTCGATAATTTATTTTTAGTAAAAAGATTCACGACGATTTTATTATTTCAAGAGAACTTCAATAAAAAGTGTACTTCGATAGCTTTATTATGTAAAGCGAACTCCGATAATTTATGTTTGATAAAAAGATTTTTAATAATTTTATTGTATAAAGATAATTTCAATTAAAAAGTGTACTTCGATAACTTTATTATTTAAAGCGAACTCCGATAATTTATGTTTAGTAAAAAGATTTTAAATAATTTTATTGTTTGAAGAAAACTTCAATAAAAAGTGTACTCCGATAACTTTATTATTTAAAGCAAACTCCGATAATTTATGTTTAGTAAAAAGATTTTCAATAATTTAATTGTTTAAAGATAACTTCAATTAAAAAGTGTACTTCGATAACTTTATTATTTAAAGCGAACTCCGATAATTTATGTTTAGTAAAAAGATTTTCAATAATTTTATTGTTTTAAGAGACCTTCAATAAAAAGTGTACTTCGATAACTTTATTATTTAAAACGAACTCCGATAATTTATGTTTGGTAAAAAGATTTTTAATAATTTTATTATTTAAAGAGAACTTCAATTAAAAAGTGTACCTCGATAACTTTATTATTTAAAGCGAACTCCGATAATTTATGTTTAGTAAAAAGATTTTCAATAATTTTATTGTTTGAAGAAAACTTCAATAAAAAGTGTACTTCGATAACTTTATTATTTAAAGCGAACTCCGATAATTTATTCTTAGTAAATAGACTTTAAATAATTTTGTCACTTAACAGGAACTTCGATAATTTAGTTTTAGTAAAAAGATTCACGACGATTTTATTATTTGAAGAGAACTTCAATAAAAAGTGTACTTCGATAGCTTTATTATTTAAAGCGAACTCCGAAAATTTATGTTTAGTAAAAAGATTTTAAATAATTTTATTGTTTGAAGAAAACTTCAATAAAAAGTGTACTTCGATAACTTTATTATTTAAAGCAAACTCCGATAATTTATTCTTAGTAAATAGACTTTGAATAATTTTGTCACTTAACAGGAACTTCGATTATTTATTTTTAGTAAAGAGATTCACGACGATTTTATTATTTCAAGAGAACTTCCATAAAAAGTGTACTTCGATAGCTTTATTATGTAAAGCGAACTCCGATAATTTATGTTTGGTAAAAAGATTTTTAATAATTTTATTGTATAAAGATAATTTTAATTAAAAAGTGTACTTCGATAACTTTATTATTTAAAGCGAGCTCCGATAATTTATGTTTAGTAAAAAGATTTTAAATAATTTTATTGTTTGAAGAAAACTTCAATAAAAAGTGTACTCCGATAACTTTATTATTTAAAGCAAACTCCGATAATTTATGTTTAGTAAAAAGATTTTCAATAATTGTATAATTTAAAGAGAACTTCAATTAAAAAGTGTACCTCGATAACTTTATTATTTAAAGCGAACTACGATAATTTATGTTTAGTAAAAAGATTTTAAATAATTTTATTGTTTGAAGAAAACTTCAATAAAAAGTGTACTTCGATAACTTTATTATTTAAAGCGAACTCCGATAATTTATTCTTAGTAAATAGACTTTAAATAATTTTGTAACTTAACAGGAACTTCGATAATTTAGTTTTAGTAAAAAGATTCACGACGATTTTATTATTTGAAGAGAACTTCAATAAAAAGTGTACTTCGATAGCTTTATTATTTAAAGCGAACTCCGATAATTTATCTTTGGTAAAAAGATTTTTAATAATTTTAACATTTGAAGAGAACTTCAATAAAATGTGTACTTCGATAACTTTATTATTTAAAGCGAACTCCGATAATTTATTATTAGTAAAAAGATTTACGATGATTTTATTATTTGAAGAGAACTTCAATAAAAAGTGTACTTCGATAACTTTATTATTTAAAGCGAACTCCGATAATTTATGTTTAGTAAAAAGATTTTGAATAATTGTATTATTTAAAGAGAATTCAATTAAAAAGTATACTTCGATAACTTTATCATTTAAAGCGAACTCCGATAATTTATGTTTAGTAAAGAGATGTTCAATAATTTTATTCTTTGAAGAGAACTTCAATAAAAAGTGTACTTCGATAACTTTATTATTTAAAGCGAACTCCGATAATTTATGTTTAGTAAAAAGATTTTCAATAATTGTATAATTTAAAGAGAACTTCAATTAAAAAGTGTACCTCGATAACTTTATTATTTAAAGCGAACTCCGAAAATTTATGTTTAGTAAAAAGATTTTAAATAATTTTATTGTTTGAAGAAAACTTCAATAAAAAGTGTACTTCGATAACTTTATTATTTAAAGCGAACTCCGATAATTTATTCTTAGTAAATAGACTTTAAATAATTTTGTCACTTAACAGGAACTTCGATAATTTAGTTTTAGTAAAAAGATTCACGACGATTTTATTATTTGAAGAGAACTTCAATAAAAAGTGTACTTCGATAGCTTTATTATTTAAAGCGAACTCCGATAATTTATCTTTGGTAAAAAGATTTTTAATAATTTTAATATTTGAAGAGAACTTCAATAAAAAGTGTACTTCGATAACTTTATTATTTAAAGCGAACTCAGATAATTTATGTTTAGTAAAAAGATTTTCAATAATTTTATTTTTTGAAGAGACCTGCAATAAAAAGTGTAGTTCGATAACTTTATTATTTAAAGAGAACTCCGATAATTTATGTCTAGTAAAAAGATTTTCAATAATTTAATTATTTAAAAATAACTTCAATTAAAAAGTGTACTTCGATAACTTTATTATTTAAAGCGAACTCCGATAATTTATGTTTAGTATAAAGATTTGCAATAATTTTATTATTTGAAGAAAACTTCAATAAAAAGTGTACTTCGATAACTTTATTATTTAAAGCAAACTCCGATAATTTATTCTTAGTAAATAGACTTTGAATAATTTTGTCACTTAACAGGAACTTCGATAATTTATTTTTAGTAAAAAGATTCACGACGATTTTATTATTTCAAGAGAACTTCAATAAAAAGTGTACTTCGATAGCTTTATTATGTAAAGCGAACTCCGATAATTTATGTTTGATAAAAAGATTTTTAATAATTTTATTGTATAAAGATAATTTCAATTAAAAAGTGTACTTCGATAACTTTATTATTTAAAGCGAACTCCGATAATTTATGTTTAGTAAAAAGATTTTAAATAATTTTATTGTTTGAAGAAAACTTCAATAAAAAGTGTACTCCGATAACTTTATTATTTAAAGCAAACTCCGATAATTTATGTTTAGTAAAAAGATTTTCAATAATTTAATTGTTTAAAGATAACTTCAATTAAAAAGTGTACTTCGATAACTTTATTATTTAAAGCGAACTCCGATAATTTATGTTTAGTAAAAAGATTTTCAATAATTTTATTGTTTTAAGAGACCTTCAATAAAAAGTGTACTTCGATAACTTTATTATTTAAAACGAACTCCGATAATTTATGTTTGGTAAAAAGATTTTTAATAATTTTATTATTTAAAGAGAACTTCATTTAAAAAGTGTACCTCGATAACTTTATTATTTAAAGCGAACTCCGATAATTTATGTTTAGTAAAAAGATTTTCAATAATTTTATTGTTTGAAGAAAACTTCAATAAAAAGTGTACTTCGATAACTTTATTATTTAAAGCGAACTCCGATAATTTATTCTTAGTAAATAGACTTTAAATAATTTTGTCACTTAACAGGAACTTCGATAATTTAGTTTTAGTAAAAAGATTCACGACGATTTTATTATTTGAAGAGAACTTCAATAAAAAGTGTACTTCGATAGCTTTATTATTTAAAGCGAACTCCGATAATTTATCTTTGATAAAAAGATTTTTAATAATTTTAACATTTGAAGAGAACTTCAATAAAATGTGTATTTCGATAACTTTATTATTTAAAGCGAACTCCGATAATTTATTATTAGTAAAAAGATTTACGATGATTTTATTATTTGAAGAGAACTTCAATAAAAAGTGTACTTCGATAACTTTATTATTTAAAGCGAACTCCGATAATTTATGTTTAGTAAAAAGATTTTGAAAAATTGTATTATTTAAAGAGAATACAATTAAAAAGTATACTTCGATAACTTTATCATTTAAAGCGAACTCCGATAATTTATGTTTAGTAAAGAGATGTTCAATAATTTTATTCTTTGAAGAGAACTTCAATAAAAAGTGTACTTCGATAACTTTATTATTTAAAGCGAACTCCGATAATTTATGTTTAGTAAAAAGATTTTCAATAATTGTATAATTTAAAGAGAACTTCAATTAAAAAGTGTACCTCGATAACTTTATTATTTAAAGCGAACTCCGAAAATTTATGTTTAGTAAAAAGATTTTAAATAATTTTATTGTTTGAAGAAAACTTCAATAAAAAGTGTACTTCGATAACTTTATTATTTAAAGCGAACTCCGATAATTTATGTTTGGTAAAATGATTTTTAATAATTTTATTGTTTGAAGAGAACTTCAATAGAAAAGTGTAATTCGATAACTTTATTATTTAAAACGAACTCTGATGATTTCTGTTTGGTAAAAAGATTTTTAATAATTTTATTGTTTGAAGAGAACTTCAATAAAAAGTCTACTTCGATAACTTTATTATTTAAAGCAAACTCCGATAATTTATTCTTAGTAAAAAGATTTTTAATAATTTTATTGTTTGAAGAGAACTTCAATAAAAAGTGTACTTCGATAACTTTATTATTTAAAGCGAACTCCGATAATTTATGTATAGTAAAAAGATTTTCAATAATTGTATTATTTAAAGAGAACTTCAATTAAAAAGTGTACCTCGATAACTTTATTATTTAAAGCGAACTCCGATAATTTATGTTTAGTATAAAGATTTTCAATAATTTTATTATTTGAAGAGAATTTCAATAAAAAGCGTACTTCGATAACTTTATTATTTAAAGCGAACTCCGATAATTTATGTTTAGTAAAAAGATTTTCAATAATTTTATTATTTAAAGAGAACTTCAATTAAAAAGTGTACCTCGATAACTTTATTATTTAAAGCGAACTCCGATTATTTATGTTTAGTAAAAAGATTTTTAATAATTTTATTATTTGAAGAGAACTTCAATAAAAAGTGTACTTCGATAACTTTATTATTTAAAGCGAACTCCGATAATTTATTATTAGTAAAAAGATTTACGATGATTTTATTATTTGAAGAGAACTTCAATAAAAAGTGTACTTCGATAACTTTATTATTTAAAGCGAACTCCGATAATTTATGTTTAGTAAAAAGATTTTGAATAATTGTATTATTTAAAGAGAATTCAATTAAAAAGTATACTTCGATAACTTTATCATTTAAAGCGAACTCCGATAATTTATGTTTAGTAAAGAGATGTTCAATAATTTTATTCTTTAAGAGAACTTCAATAAAAAGTGTACTTCGATAACCTTATTATTTAAAGCGAACTCCGATAATTTATGTTTAGTAAAAAGATTTTCAATAATTGTATAATTTAAAGAGAACATCAATTAAAAAGTGTACCTCGATAACTTTATTATTTAAAGCGAACTCCGAAAATTTATGTTTAGTAAAAAGATTTTAAATAATTTTATTGTTTGAAGAAAACTTCAATAAAAAGTGTACTTCGATAACTTTATTATTTAAAGCGAACTCCGATAATTTATTCTTAGTAAATAGACTTTAAATAATTTTGTCACTTAACAGGAACTTCGATAATTTAGTTTTAGTAAAAAGATTCACGACGATTTTATTATTTGAAGAGAACTTCAATAAAAAGTGTACTTCGATAGCTTTATTATTTAAAGCGAACTCCGATAATTTATCTTTGGTAAAAAGATTTTTAATAATTTTAATATTTGAAGAGAACTTCAATAAAAAGTGTACTTCGATAACTTTATTATTTAAAGCGAACTCAGATAATTTATGTTTAGTAAAAAGATTTTCAATAATTTTATTTTTTGAAGAGACCTTCAATAAAAAGTGTACTTCGATAACTTTATTATTTAAAGAGAACTCCGATAATTTATGTCTAGTAAAAAGATTTTCAATAATTTAATTATTTAAAAATAACTTCAATTAAAAAGTGTACTTCGATAACTTTATTATTTAAAGCGAACTCCGATAATTTATGTTTAGTATAAAGATTTGCAATAATTTTATTATTTGAAAAAAACTTCAATAAAAAGTGTACTTCGATAACTTTATTATTTAAAGCAAACTCCGATAATTTATTCTAAGTAAATAGACTTTGAATAATTTTGTCACTTAACAGGAACTTCGATAATTTATTTTTAGTAAAAAGATTCACGACGATTTTATTATTTCAAGAGAACTTCAATAAAAAGTGTACTTCGATAGCTTTATTATGTAAAGCGAACTCCGATAATTTATGTTTGGTAAAAAGATTTTTAATAATTTTATTTTATAAAGATAATTTCAATTAAAAAGTGTACTTCGATAACTTTATTATTTAAAGCGAACTCCGATAATTTATGTTTAGTAAAAAGATTTTAAATAATTTTATTGTTTGAAGAAAACTTCAATAAAAAGTGTACTCCGATAACTTTATTATTTAAAGCAAACTCCGATAATTTATGTTTAGTAAAAAGATTTTCAATAATTTAATTGTTTAAAGATAACTTCAATTAAAAAGTGTACTTCGATAACTTTATTATTTAAAGCGAACTCCGATAATTTATGTTTAGTAAAAAGATTTTCAATAATTTTATTGTTTGAAGAGACCTTCAATAAAAAGTGTACTTCGATAACTTTATTATTTAAAGCGAACTCCGATAATTTATGTTTATTAAAAAGATTTTCAATAATTTTATTATTTAAAGAGAACTTCAATTAAAAATTGTACCTCGATAACTTTATTATTTAAAGCGAACTCCGATTATTTATGTTTAGTAAAAAGATTTTTAATAATGTTATTATTTGAAGAGAACTTCAATAAAAAGTGTACTTCGATAACTTTACTATTTAAAGCGAACTCCGATAATTTATGTTTAGTAAAAAGATTTTCAATAATTTTATTGTCTGAAGAGACCTTCAATAAAAAGTGTACTGCGATAACTTTATTATTTAAAGCGAACTCCGATAATTTATGTTTATTAAAAAGATTTTCAATAATTTTATTATTTAAAGAGAACTTCAATTAAAAAGTGTACCTCGATAACTTTATTATTTAAAGCGAACTCCGATTATTTATGTTTAGTAAAAAGATTTTTAATAATTTTATTATTTGAAGAGAACTTCAATAAAAAGTGTACTTCGATAACTTTACTATTTAAAGCGAACTCCGATAATTTATTATTAGTAAAAAGATTTACGATGATTTTATTATTTGAAGAGAACTTCAATAAAAAGTGTACTTCGATAACTTTATTATTTAAAGCGAACTCCGATAATTTATGTTTAGTAAAAAGATTTTGAATAATTGTATTATTTAAAGAGAGTTCAATTAAAAAGTGTACTTCGATAACTTTATTATTTAAAGCGAACTCCGATAATTTATGTTTAGTAAAGAGATGTTCAATAATTTTATTATTTGAAGAGAACTTCAATAAAAATTGTACTTCGATAACTTTATTATTTAAAGCGAACTCCGATTATTTATGTTTAGTAAAATGATTTTTAATAATTTTATTATTTGAAGAGAACTTCAATAAAAAGTGTACTTCGATAACTTTATTATTTAAAGCGAACTCCGATAATTTATGTTTAGTAAAAAGATTTTCAATAATTTAATTGTTTAAACATAACTTCAATTAAAAAGTGTACTTCGATAAATTTATTATTTAAAGCGAACTCCGATAATTTATGTTTAGTATAAAGATTTGCAATAATTTTATTATTTGAAGAAAACTTCAATAAAAAGTGTACTTCGATAACTTTATTATTTAAAGCGAACTCCGATAATTTATGTTTAGTAAAAAGATTTTGAATAATTGTATTATTTAAAGAGAATTCAATTAAAAAGTATACTTCGATAACTTTATCATTTAAAGCGAACTCCGATAATTTATGTTTAGTAAAGAGATGTTCAATAATTTTATTCTTTGAAGAGAACTTCAATAAAAGTGTACTTTGATAACTTTATTATTTAAAGCGAACTCCGATAATTTATGTTTAGTAAAAAGATTTTCAATAATTGTATAATTTAAAGAGAACTTCAATTAAAAAGTGTACCTCGATAACTTTATTATTTAAGGCGAACTCCGAAAATTTATGTTTAGTAAAAAGATTTTAAATAATTTTATTGTTTGAAGAAAACTTCAATAAAAAGTGTACTTCGATAACTTTATTATTTAAAGCAAACTCCGATAATTTATTCTTAGTAAATAGACTTTGAATAATTTTGTCACTTAACAGGAACTTCGATAATTTATTTTTAGTAAAGAGATTCACGACGATTTTATTATTTCAAGAGAACTTCCATAAAAAGTGTACTTCGATAGCTTTATTATGTAAAGCGAACTCCGATAATTTATGTTTGGTAAAAAGATTTTTAATAATTTTATTGTATAAAGATAATTTCAATTAAAAAGTGTACTTCGATAACTTTATTATTTAAAGCGAGCTCCGATAATTTATGTTTAGTAAAAAGATTTTAAATAATTTTATTGTTTGAAGAAAACTTCAATAAAAAGTGTACTCCGATAACTTTATTATTTAAAGCAAACTCCGATAATTTATGTTTAGTAAAAAGATTTTCAATAATTGTATAATTTAAAGAGAACTTCAATTAAAAAGTGTACCTCGATAACTTTATTATTTAAAGCGAACTACGATAATTTATGTTTAGTAAAAAGATTTTAAATAATTTTATTGTTTGAAGAAAACTTCAATAAAAAGTGTACTTCGATAACTTTATTATTTAAAGCGAACTCCGATAATTTATTCTTAGTAAATAGACTTTAAATAATTTTGTCACTTAACAGGAACTTCGATAATTTAGTTTTAGTAAAAAGATTCACGACGATTTTATTATTTGAAGAGAACTTCAATAAAAAGTGTACTTCGATAGCTTTATTATTTAAAGCGAACTCCGATAATTTATCTTTGGTAAAAAGATTTTTAATAATTTTAACATTTGAAGAGAACTTCAATAAAATGTGTACTTCGATAACTTTATTATTTAAAGCGAACTCCGATAATTTATTATTAGTAAAAAGATTTACGATGATTTTATTATTTGAAGAGAACTTCAATAAAAAGTGTACTTCGATAACTTTATTATTTAAAGCGAACTCCGATAATTTATGTTTAGTAAAAAGATTTTGAATAATTGTATTATTTAAAGAGAATTCAATTAAAAAGTATACTTCGATAACTTTATCATTTAAAGCGAACTCCGATAATTTATGTTTAGTAAAGAGATGTTCAATAATTTTATTCTTTGAAGAGAACTTCAATAAAAAGTGTACTTCGATAACTTTATTATTTAAAGCGAACTCCGATAATTTATGTTTAGTAAAAAGATTTTCAATAATTGTATAATTTAAAGAGAACTTCAATTAAAAAGAGTACCTCGATAACTTTATTATTTAAAGCGAACTCCGAAAATTTATGTTTAGTAAAAAGATTTTAAATAATTTTATTGTTTGAAGAAAACTTCAATAAAAAGTGTACTTCGATAACTTTATTATTTAAAGCGAACTCCGATAATTTATTCTTAGTAAATAGACTTTAAATAATTTTGTCACTTAACAGGAACTTCGATAATTTAGTTTTAGTAAAAAGATTCACGACGATTTTATTATTTGAAGAGAACTTCAATAAAAAGTGTACTTCGATAGCTTTATTATTTAAAGCGAACTCCGATAATTTATCTTTGGTAAAAAGATTTTTAATAATTTTAATATTTGAAGAGAACTTCAATAAAAAGTGTACTTCGATAACTTTATTATTTAAAGCGAACTCAGATAATTTATGTTTAGTAAAAAGATTTTCAATAATTTTATTTTTTGAAGAGACCTGCAATAAAAAGTGTAGTTCGATAACTTTATTATTTAAAGAGAACTCCGATAATTTATGTCTAGTAAAAAGATTTTCAATAATTTAATTATTTAAAAATAACTTCAATTAAAAAGTGTACTTCGATAACTTTATTATTTAAAGCGAACTCCGATAATTTATGTTTAGTATAAAGATTTGCAATAATTTTATTATTTGAAGAAAACTTCAATAAAAAGTGTACTTCGATAACTTTATTATTTAAAGCAAACTCCGATAATTTATTCTTAGTAAATAGACTTTGAATAATTTTGTCACTTAACAGGAACTTCGATAATTTATTTTTAGTAAAAAGATTCACGACGATTTTATTATTTCAAGAGAACTTCAATAAAAAGTGTACTTCGATAGCTTTATTATGTAAAGCGAACTCCGATAATTTATGTTTGATAAAAAGATTTTTAATAATTTTATTGTATAAAGATAATTTCAATTAAAAAGTGTACTTCGATAACTTTATTATTTAAAGCGAACTCCGATAATTTATGTTTAGTAAAAAGATTTTAAATAATTTTATTGTTTGAAGAAAACTTCAATAAAAAGTGTACTCCGATAACTTTATTATTTAAAGCAAACTCCGATAATTTATGTTTAGTAAAAAGATTTTCAATAATTTAATTGTTTAAAGATAACTTCAATTAAAAAGTGTACTTCGATAACTTTATTATTTAAAGCGAACTCCGATAATTTATGTTTAGTAAAAAGATTTTCAATAATTTTATTGTTTTAAGAGACCTTCAATAAAAAGTGTACTTCGATAACTTTATTATTTAAAACGAACTCCGATAATTTATGTTTGGTAAAAAGATTTTTAATAATTTTATTATTTAAAGAGAACTTCAATTAAAAAGTGTACCTCGATAACTTTATTATTTAAAGCGAACTCCGATAATTTATGTTTAGTAAAAAGATTTTCAATAATTTTATTGTTTGAAGAAAACTTCAATAAAAAGTGTACTTCGATAACTTTATTATTTAAAGCGAACTCCGATAATTTATTCTTAGTAAATAGACTTTAAATAATTTTGTCACTTAACAGGAACTTCGATAATTTAGTTTTAGTAAAAAGATTCACGACGATTTTATTATTTGAAGAGAACTTCAATAAAAAGTGTACTTCGATAGCTTTATTATTTAAAGCGAACTCCGATAATTTATCTTTGATAAAAAGATTTTTAATAATTTTAACATTTGAAGAGAACTTCAATAAAATGTGTATTTCGATAACTTTATTATTTAAAGCGAACTCCGATAATTTATTATTAGTAAAAAGATTTACGATGATTTTATTATTTGAAGAGAACTTCAATAAAAAGTGTACTTCGATAACTTTATTATTTAAAGCGAACTCCGATAATTTATGTTTAGTAAAAAGATTTTGAAAAATTGTATTATTTAAAGAGAATACAATTAAAAAGTATACTTCGATAACTTTATCATTTAAAGCGAACTCCGATAATTTATGTTTAGTAAAGAGATGTTCAATAATTTTATTCTTTGAAGAGAACTTCAATAAAAAGTGTACTTCGATAACTTTATTATTTAAAGCGAACTCCGATAATTTATGTTTAGTAAAAAGATTTTCAATAATTGTATAATTTAAAGAGAACTTCAATTAAAAAGTGTACCTCGATAACTTTATTATTTAAAGCGAACTCCGAAAATTTATGTTTAGTAAAAAGATTTTAAATAATTTTATTGTTTGAAGAAAACTTCAATAAAAAGTGTACTTCGATAACTTTATTATTTAAAGCGAACTCCGATAATTTATGTTTGGTAAAATGATTTTTAATAATTTTATTGTTTGAAGAGAACTTCAATAGAAAAGTGTAATTCGATAACTTTATTATTTAAAACGAACTCTGATGATTTCTGTTTGGTAAAAAGATTTTTAATAATTTTATTGTTTGAAGAGAACTTCAATAAAAAGTCTACTTCGATAACTTTATTATTTAAAGCAAACTCCGATAATTTATTCTTAGTAAAAAGATTTTTAATAATTTTATTGTTTGAAGAGAACTTCAATAAAAAGTGTACTTCGATAACTTTATTATTTAAAGCGAACTCCGATAATTTATGTATAGTAAAAAGATTTTCAATAATTGTATTATTTAAAGAGAACTTCAATTAAAAAGTGTACCTCGATAACTTTATTATTTAAAGCGAACTCCGATAATTTATGTTTAGTATAAAGATTTTCAATAATTTTATTATTTGAAGAGAATTTCAATAAAAAGCGTACTTCGATAACTTTATTATTTAAAGCGAACTCCGATAATTTATGTTTAGTAAAAAGATTTTCAATAATTTTATTATTTAAAGAGAACTTCAATTAAAAAGTGTACCTCGATAACTTTATTATTTAAAGCGAACTCCGATTATTTATGTTTAGTAAAAAGATTTTTAATAATTTTATTATTTGAAGAGAACTTCAATAAAAAGTGTACTTCGATAACTTTATTATTTAAAGCGAACTCCGATAATTTATTATTAGTAAAAAGATTTACGATGATTTTATTATTTGAAGAGAACTTCAATAAAAAGTGTACTTCGATAACTTTATTATTTAAAGCGAACTCCGATAATTTATGTTTAGTAAAAAGATTTTGAATAATTGTATTATTTAAAGAGAATTCAATTAAAAAGTATACTTCGATAACTTTATCATTTAAAGCGAACTCCGATAATTTATGTTTAGTAAAGAGATGTTCAATAATTTTATTCTTTAAGAGAACTTCAATAAAAAGTGTACTTCGATAACCTTATTATTTAAAGCGAACTCCGATAATTTATGTTTAGTAAAAAGATTTTCAATAATTGTATAATTTAAAGAGAACATCAATTAAAAAGTGTACCTCGATAACTTTATTATTTAAAGCGAACTCCGAAAATTTATGTTTAGTAAAAAGATTTTAAATAATTTTATTGTTTGAAGAAAACTTCAATAAAAAGTGTACTTCGATAACTTTATTATTTAAAGCGAACTCCGATAATTTATTCTTAGTAAATAGACTTTAAATAATTTTGTCACTTAACAGGAACTTCGATAATTTAGTTTTAGTAAAAAGATTCACGACGATTTTATTATTTGAAGAGAACTTCAATAAAAAGTGTACTTCGATAGCTTTATTATTTAAAGCGAACTCCGATAATTTATCTTTGGTAAAAAGATTTTTAATAATTTTAATATTTGAAGAGAACTTCAATAAAAAGTGTACTTCGATAACTTTATTATTTAAAGCGAACTCAGATAATTTATGTTTAGTAAAAAGATTTTCAATAATTTTATTTTTTGAAGAGACCTTCAATAAAAAGTGTACTTCGATAACTTTATTATTTAAAGAGAACTCCGATAATTTATGTCTAGTAAAAAGATTTTCAATAATTTAATTATTTAAAAATAACTTCAATTAAAAAGTGTACTTCGATAACTTTATTATTTAAAGCGAACTCCGATAATTTATGTTTAGTATAAAGATTTGCAATAATTTTATTATTTGAAAAAAACTTCAATAAAAAGTGTACTTCGATAACTTTATTATTTAAAGCAAACTCCGATAATTTATTCTAAGTAAATAGACTTTGAATAATTTTGTCACTTAACAGGAACTTCGATAATTTATTTTTAGTAAAAAGATTCACGACGATTTTATTATTTCAAGAGAACTTCAATAAAAAGTGTACTTCGATAGCTTTATTATGTAAAGCGAACTCCGATAATTTATGTTTGGTAAAAAGATTTTTAATAATTTTATTTTATAAAGATAATTTCAATTAAAAAGTGTACTTCGATAACTTTATTATTTAAAGCGAACTCCGATAATTTATGTTTAGTAAAAAGATTTTAAATAATTTTATTGTTTGAAGAAAACTTCAATAAAAAGTGTACTCCGATAACTTTATTATTTAAAGCAAACTCCGATAATTTATGTTTAGTAAAAAGATTTTCAATAATTTAATTGTTTAAAGATAACTTCAATTAAAAAGTGTACTTCGATAACTTTATTATTTAAAGCGAACTCCGATAATTTATGTTTAGTAAAAAGATTTTCAATAATTTTATTGTTTGAAGAGACCTTCAATAAAAAGTGTACTTCGATAACTTTATTATTTAAAGCGAACTCCGATAATTTATGTTTATTAAAAAGATTTTCAATAATTTTATTATTTAAAGAGAACTTCAATTAAAAATTGTACCTCGATAACTTTATTATTTAAAGCGAACTCCGATTATTTATGTTTAGTAAAAAGATTTTTAATAATTTTATTATTTGAAGAGAACTTCAATAAAAAGTGTACTTCGATAACTTTACTATTTAAAGCGAACTCCGATAATTTATGTTTAGTAAAAAGATTTTCAATAATTTTATTGTCTGAAGAGACCTTCAATAAAAAGTGTACTGCGATAACTTTATTATTTAAAGCGAACTCCGATAATTTATGTTTATTAAAAAGATTTTCAATAATTTTATTATTTAAAGAGAACTTCAATTAAAAAGTGTACCTCGATAACTTTATTATTTAAAGCGAACTCCGATTATTTATGTTTAGTAAAAAGATTTTTAATAATTTTATTATTTGAAGAGAACTTCAATAAAAAGTGTACTTCGATAACTTTACTATTTAAAGCGAACTCCGATAATTTATTATTAGTAAAAAGATTTACGATGATTTTATTATTTGAAGAGAACTTCAATAAAAAGTGTACTTCGATAACTTTATTATTTAAAGCGAACTCCGATAATTTATGTTTAGTAAAAAGATTTTGAATAATTGTATTATTTAAAGAGAGTTCAATTAAAAAGTGTACTTCGATAACTTTATTATTTAAAGCGAACTCCGATAATTTATGTTTAGTAAAGAGATGTTCAATAATTTTATTATTTGAAGAGAACTTCAATAAAAATTGTACTTCGATAACTTTATTATTTAAAGCGAACTCCGATTATTTATGTTTAGTAAAATGATTTTTAATAATTTTATTATTTGAAGAGAACTTCAATAAAAAGTGTACTTCGATAACTTTATTATTTAAAGCGAACTCCGATAATTTATGTTTAGTAAAAAGATTTTCAATAATTTAATTGTTTAAACATAACTTCAATTAAAAAGTGTACTTCGATAAATTTATTATTTAAAGCGAACTCCGATAATTTATGTTTAGTATAAAGATTTGCAATAATTTTATTATTTGAAGAAAACTTCAATAAAAAGTGTACTTCGATAACTTTATTATTTAAAGCGAACTCCGATAATTTATGTTTAGTAAAAAGATTTTGAATAATTGTATTATTTAAAGAGAATTCAATTAAAAAGTATACTTCGATAACTTTATCATTTAAAGCGAACTCCGATAATTTATGTTTAGTAAAGAGATGTTCAATAATTTTATTCTTTGAAGAGAACTTCAATAAAAGTGTACTTTGATAACTTTATTATTTAAAGCGAACTCCGATAATTTATGTTTAGTAAAAAGATTTTCAATAATTGTATAATTTAAAGAGAACTTCAATTAAAAAGTGTACCTCGATAACTTTATTATTTAAGGCGAACTCCGAAAATTTATGTTTAGTAAAAAGATTTTAAATAATTTTATTGTTTGAAGAAAACTTCAATAAAAAGTGTACTTCGATAACTTTATTATTTAAAGCAAACTCCGATAATTTATTCTTAGTAAATAGACTTTGAATAATTTTGTCACTTAACAGGAACTTCGATAATTTATTTTTAGTAAAGAGATTCACGACGATTTTATTATTTCAAGAGAACTTCCATAAAAAGTGTACTTCGATAGCTTTATTATGTAAAGCGAACTCCGATAATTTATGTTTGGTAAAAAGATTTTTAATAATTTTATTGTATAAAGATAATTTCAATTAAAAAGTGTACTTCGATAACTTTATTATTTAAAGCGAGCTCCGATAATTTATGTTTAGTAAAAAGATTTTAAATAATTTTATTGTTTGAAGAAAACTTCAATAAAAAGTGTACTCCGATAACTTTATTATTTAAAGCAAACTCCGATAATTTATGTTTAGTAAAAAGATTTTCAATAATTGTATAATTTAAAGAGAACTTCAATTAAAAAGTGTACCTCGATAACTTTATTATTTAAAGCGAACTACGATAATTTATGTTTAGTAAAAAGATTTTAAATAATTTTATTGTTTGAAGAAAACTTCAATAAAAAGTGTACTTCGATAACTTTATTATTTAAAGCGAACTCCGATAATTTATTCTTAGTAAATAGACTTTAAATAATTTTGTCACTTAACAGGAACTTCTATAATTTAGTTTTAGTAAAAAGATTCACGACGATTTTATTATTTGAAGAGAACTTCAATAAAAAGTGTACTTCGATAGCTTTATTATTTAAAGCGAACTCCGATAATTTATCTTTGGTAAAAAGATTTTTAATAATTTTAACATTTGAAGAGAACTTCAATAAAATGTGTACTTCGATAACTTTATTATTTAAAGCGAACTCCGATAATTTATTATTAGTAAAAAGATTTACGATGATTTTATTATTTGAAGAGAACTTCAATAAAAAGTGTACTTCGATAACTTTATTATTTAAAGCGAACTCCGATAATTTATGTTTAGTAAAAAGATTTTGAATAATTGTATTATTTAAAGAGAATTCAATTAAAAAGTATACTTCGATAACTTTATCATTTAAAGCGAACTCCGATAATTTATGTTTAGTAAAGAGATGTTCAATAATTTTATTCTTTGAAGAGAACTTCAATAAAAAGTGTACTTCGATAACTTTATTATTTAAAGCGAACTCCGATAATTTATGTTTAGTAAAAAGATTTTCAATAATTGTATAATTTAAAGAGAACTTCAATTAAAAAGAGTACCTCGATAACTTTATTATTTAAAGCGAACTCCGAAAATTTATGTTTAGTAAAAGGATTTTAAATAATTTTATTGTTGGAAAAAACTTCAATAAAAAGTGTACTTCGATAGCTTTATTATTTAAAGCGAACTCCGATAATTTATTCTTAGTAAATAGACTTTAAATAATTTTGTCACTTAACAGGAACTTCGATAATTTAGTTTTAGTAAAAAGATTCACGACGATTTTATTATTTGAAGAGAACTTCAATAAAAAGTGTACTTCGATAGCTTTATTATTTAAAGCGAACTCCGATAATTTATCTTTGGTAAAAAGATTTTTAATAATTTTAATATTTGAAGAGAACTTCAATAAAAAGTGTACTTCGATAACTTTATTATTTAAAGGGAACTCAGATAATTTATGTTTAGTAAAAAGATTTTCAATAATTTTATTTTTTGAAGAGACCTTCAATAAAAAGTGTACTTCGATAACTTTATTATTTAAAGAGAACTCCGATAATTTATGTCTAGTAAAAAGATTTTCAATAATTTAATTATTTAAAAATAACTTCAATTAAAAAGTGTACTTCGATAACTTTATTATTTAAAGCGAACTCCGATAATTTATGTTTAGTATAAAGATTTGCAATAATTTTATTATTTGAAGAAAACTTCAATAAAAAGTGTACTTCGATAACTTTATTATTTAAAGCAAACTCCGATAATTTATTCTTAGTAAATAGACTTTGAATAATTTTGTCACTTAACAGGAACTTCGATAATTTATTTTTAGTAAAAAGATTCACGACGATTTTATTATTTCAAGAGAACTTCAATAAAAAGTGTACTTCGATAGCTTTATTATGTAAAGCGAACTCCGATAATTTATGTTTGATAAAAAGATTTTTAATAATTTTATTGTATAAAGATAATTTCAATTAAAAAGTGTACTTCGATAACTTTATTATTTAAAGCGAACTCCGATAATTTATGTTTAGTAAAAAGATTTTAAATAATTTTATTGTTTGAAGAAAACTTCAATAAAAAGTGTACTCCGATAACTTTATTATTTAAAGCAAACTCCGATAATTTATGTTTAGTAAAAAGATTTTCAATAATTTAATTGTTTAAAGATAACTTCAATTAAAAAGTGTACTTCGATAACTTTATTATTTAAAGCGAACTCCGATAATTTATGTTTAGTAAAAAGATTTTCAATAATTTTATTGTTTTAAGAGACCTTCAATAAAAAGTGTACTTCGATAACTTTATTATTTAAAACGAACTCCGATAATTTATGTTTGGTAAAAAGATTTTTAATAATTTTATTATTTAAAGAGAACTTCAATTAAAAAGTGTACCTCGATAACTTTATTATTTAAAGCGAACTCCGATAATTTATGTTTAGTAAAAAGATTTTCAATAATTTTATTGTTTGAAGAAAACTTCAATAAAAAGTGTACTTCGATAACTTTATTATTTAAAGCGAACTCCGATAATTTATTCTTAGTAAATAGACTTTAAATAATTTTGTCACTTAACAGGAACTTCGATAATTTAGTTTTAGTAAAAAGATTCACGACGATTTTATTATTTGAAGAGAACTTCAATAAAAAGTGTACTTCGATAGCTTTATTATTTAAAGCGAACTCCGATAATTTATCTTTGATAAAAAGATTTTTAATAATTTTAACATTTGAAGAGAACTTCAATAAAATGTGTACTTCGATAACTTTATTATTTAAAGCGAACTCCGATAATTTATTATTAGTAAAAAGATTTACGATGATTTTATTATTTGAAGAGAACTTCAATAAAAAGTGTACTTCGATAACTTTATTATTTAAAGCGAACTCCGATAATTTATGTTTAGTAAAAAGATTTTGAATAATTGTATTATTTAAAGAGAATACAATTAAAATGTATACTTCGATAACTTTATCATTTAAAGCGAACTCCGATAATTTATGTTTAGTAAAGAGATGTTAAATAATTTTATTCTTTGAAGAGAACTTCAATAAAAAGTGTACTTCGATAACTTTATTATTTAAAGCGAACTCCGATAATTTATGTTTAGTAAAAAGATTTTCAATAATTGTATAATTTAAAGAGAACTTCAATTAAAAAGTGTACCTCGATAACTTTATTATTTAAAGCGAACTCCGAAAATTTATGTTTAGTAAAAAGATTTTAAATAATTTTATTGTTTGAAGAAAACTTCAATAAAAAGTGTACTTCGATAACTTTATTATTTAAAGCGAACTCCGATAATTTATTCTTAGTAAATAGACTTTAAATAATTTTGTCACTTAACAGGAACTTCGATAATTTAGTTTTAGTAAAAAGATTCACGACGATTTAATTATTTGAAGAGAACTTCAATAAAAAGTGTACTTCGATAGCTTTATTATTTAAAGCGAACTCCGATAATTTATCTTTGGTAAAAAGATTTTTAATAATTTTAATATTTGAAGAGAACTTCAATAAAAAGTGTACTTCGATAACTTTATTATTTAAAGCGAACTCAGATAATTTATGTTTAGTAAAAAGATTTTCAATAATTTTATTTTTTGAAGAGACCTTCAATAAAAAGTGTACTTCGATAACTTTATTATTTAAAGAGAACTCCGATAATTTATGTCTAGTAAAAAGATTTTCAATAATTTAATTATTTAAAAATAACTTCAATTAAAAAGTGTACTTCGATAACTTTATTATTTAAAGCGAACTCCGATAATTTATGTTTAGTAAAAAGATTTTAAATAATTTTATTGTTTGAAGAAAACTTCAATAAAAAGTGTACTCCGATAACTTTATTATTTAAAGCAAACTCCGATAATTTATGTTTAGTAAAAAGATTTTCAATAATTTAATTGTTTAAAGATAACTTCAATTAAAAAGTGTACTTCGATAACTTTATTATTTAAAGCGAACTCCGATAATTTATGTTTAGTAAAAAGATTTTCAATAATTTTATTGTTTTAAGAGACCTTCAATAAAAAGTGTACTTCGATAACTTTATTATTTAAAACGAACTCCGATAATTTATGTTTGGTAAAAAGATTTTTAATAATTTTATTATTTAAAGAGAACTTCAATTAAAAAGTGTACCTCGATAACTTTATTATTTAAAGCGAACTCCGATAATTTATGTTTAGTAAAAAGATTTTCAATAATTTTATTGTTTGAAGAAAACTTCAATAAAAAGTGTACTTCGATAACTTTATTATTTAAAGCGAACTCCGATAATTTATTCTTAGTAAATAGACTTTAAATAATTTTGTCACTTAACAGGAACTTCGATAATTTAGTTTTAGTAAAAAGATTCACGACGATTTTATTATTTGAAGAGAACTTCAATAAAAAGTGTACTTCGATAGCTTTATTATTTAAAGCGAACTCCGATAATTTATCTTTGGTAAAAAGATTTTTAATAATTTTAATATTTGAAGAGAACTTCAATAAAAAGTGTACTTCGATAACTTTATTATTTAAAGCGAGCTCCGATAATTTATGTTTAGTAAAAAGATTTTAAATAATTTTATTGTTTGAAGAAAACTTCAATAAAAAGTGTACTCCGATAACTTTATTATTTAAAGCAAACTCCGATAATTTATGTTTAGTAAAAAGATTTTCAATAATTGTATAATATAAAGAGACCTTCAATTAAAAAGTGTACCTCGATAACTTTATTATTTAAAGCGAACTACGATAATTTATGTTTAGTAAAAAGATTTTAAATAATTTTATTGTTTGAAGAAAACTTCAATAAAAAGTGTACTTCGATAACTTTATTATTTAAAGCGAACTCCGATAATTTATTCTTAGTAAATAGACTTTAAATAATTTTGTCACTTAACAGGAACTTCGATAATTTAGTTTTAGTAAAAAGATTCACGACGATTTTATTATTTGAAGAGAACTTCAATAAAAAGTGTACTTCGATAGCTTTATTATTTAAAGCGAACTCCGATAATTTATCTTTGGTAAAAAGATTTTTAATAATTTTAACATTTGAAGAGAACTTCAATAAAATGTGTACTTCGATAACTTTATTATTTAAAGCGAACTCCGATAATTTATGTTTGGTAAAAAGATTTTTAATAATTTTATTGTTTGAAGAGAACTTCAATAAAAAAGAGTACTTCGATAACTTTATTATTTAAAACGAACTCCGATAATTTATGTTTGGTAAAAATATTTTTAATCATTTTATTGTTTGAAGAGAACTTCAATAAAAAAGTGTACTTCGATAACTTTATTATTTAAAGAGAACTCCGATAATTTATGTCTAGTAAAAAGATTTTCAATAATTTAATTATTTAAAAATAACTTCAATTAAAAAGTGTACTTCGATAACTTTATTATTTAAAGCGAACTCCGATAATTTATGTTTAGTATAAAGATTTGCAATAATTTTATTATTTGAAGAAAACTTCAATAAAAAGTGTACTTCGATAACTTTATTATTTAAAGCAAACTCCGATAATTTATTCTTAGTAAATAGACTTTGAATAATTTTGTCACTTAACAGGAACTTCGATAATTTATTTTTAGTAAAGAGATTCACGACGATTTTATTATTTCAAGAGAACTTCCATAAAAAGTGTACTTCGATAGCTTTATTATGTAAAGCGAACTCCGATAATTTATGTTTGGTAAAAAGATTTTTAATAATTTTATTGTATAAAGATAATTTCAATTAAAAAGTGTACTTCGATAACTTTATTATTTAAAGCGAGCTCCGATACTTTATGTTTAGTAAAAAGATTTTAAATAATTTTATTGTTTGAAGAAAACTTCAATAAAAAGTGTACTCCGATAACTTTATTATTTAAAGCAAACTCCGATAATTTATGTTTAGTAAAAAGATTTTCAATAATTGTATAATTTAAAGAGAACTTCAATTAAAAATTCTACCTCGATAACTTTATTATTTAAAGCGAACTACGATAATTTATGTTTAGTAAAAAGATTTTAAATAATTTTATTGTTTGAAGAAAACTTCAATAAAAAGTGTACTTCGATAACTTTATTATTTAAAGCGAACTCCGATAATTTATTCTTAGTAAATAGACTTTAAATAATTTTGTCACTTAACAGGAACTTCGATAATTTAGTTTTAGTAAAAAGATTCACGACGATTTTATTATTTGAAGAGAACTTCAATAAAAAGTGTACTTCGATAGCTTTATTATTTAAAGCGAACTCCGATAATTTATCTTTGGTAAAAAGATTTTTAATAATTTTAACATTTGAAGAGAACTTCAATAAAATGTGTACTTCGATAACTTTATTATTTAAAGCGAACTCCGATAATTTATGTTTGGTAAAAAGATTTTTAATAATTTTATTGTTTGAAGAGAACTTCAATAAAAAAGAGTACTTCGATAACTTTATTATTTAAAACGAACTCCGATAATTTATGTTTGGTAAAAAGATTTTAATCATTTTATTGTTTGAAGAGAACTTCAATAAAAAAGTGTACTTCGATAACTTTATTATTTAAAACGAACTCCGATAATTTATGTTTGGTAAAAAGATTTTTAATAATTTTATTGTTTGAAGAGAACTTCAATAAAAAGTGTACTTCGATAACTTTATTATTTAAAACAAACTCCGATAATTTATGTTTAGTAAAAAGATTTTCAATAATTTAGTTGTTTAAAGATAACTTCAATTAAAAAGTGTACTTCCATAACTTTATTATTTAAAGCGAACTCCGATAATTTATGTTTAGTAAAAAGATTTTAAATAATTTTATTGTTTGAAGAAAACTTCAATAAAAAGTGTACTTCGATAGCTTTATTATGTAAAGCGAACTCCGATAATTTATGTTTGGTAAAAAGATTTTTAATAATTTTATTGTATAAAGATAATTTCAATTAAAAAGTGTACTTCGATAACTTTATTATTTAAAGCGAACTCCGATAATTTATGTTTAGTAAAAAGATTTTAAATAATTTTATTGTTTGAAGAAAACTTCAATAAAAAGTGTACTCCGATAACTTTATTATTTAAAGCAAACTCCGATAATTTATGTTTAGTAAAAAGATTTTCAATAATTTAATTGTTAAAAGATAACTTCAATTAAAAAGTGTACTTCGATAACTTTATTATTTAAAGCGAACTCCGATAATTTATGTTTAGTAAAAAGATTTTCAATAATTTTATTGTTTTAAGAGACCTTCAATAAAAAGTGTACTTCGATAACTTTATTATTTAAAACGAACTCCGATAATTTATGTTTGGTAAAAAGATTTTTAATAATTTTATTATTTAAAGAGAACTTCAATTAAAAAGTGTACCTCGATAACTTTATTATTTAAAGCGAACTCCGATAATTTATGTTTAGTAAAAAGATTTTCAATAATTTTATTGTTTGAAGAGACCTTCAATAAAAAGCGTACTTCGATAACTTTATTATATAAAGCGAACTCCGATAATTTATGTTTATTAAAAAGATTTTTAATAATTTTATTATTTGAAGAGAACTTCAATAAAAAGTATACTTCGATAACTTTACTATTTAAAGCGAACTCCGATAATTTATGTTTAGTAAAAAGATTTTCAATAATTTTATTGTTTGAAGAGACCTTCAATAAAAAGTGTACTTCGGTAACTTTATTATTTAAAGCGAACTCCGATAATTTATGTTTATTAAAAAGATTTTCAATAATTTTATTATTTAAAGAGAACTTCAATTAAAAAGTGTACCTCGATAACTTTACTATTTAAAGCGAACTCCGATTATTTATGTTTAGTAAAAAGATTTTTAATAATTTTATTATTTGAAGAGAACTTCAATAAAAAGTGTACTTCGATAACTTTACTATTTAAAGCGAACTCCGATAATTTATTATTAGTAAAAAGATTTACGATGATTTTATTATTTGAAGAGAACTTCAATAAAAAGTGTACTTCGATAACTTTATTATTTAAAGCGAACTCCGATAATTTATGTTTAGTAAAAAGATTTTGAATAATTGTATTATTTAAAGAGAGTTCAATTAAAAAGTGTACTTCGATAACTTTATTATTTAAAGCGAACTCCGATAATTTATGTTTAGTAAAGAGATGTTCAATAATTTTATTATTTGAAGAGAACTTCAATAAAAATTGTACTTCGATAACTTTATTATTTAAAGCGAACTCCGATTATTTATGTTTAGTAAAATGATTTTTAATAATTTTATTATTTGAAGAGAACTTCAATAAAAAGTGTACTTCGATAACTTTATTATTTAAAGCGAACTCCGATAATTTATGTTTAGTAAAAAGATTTTCAATAATTGAATTGTTTAAACATAACTTCAATTAAAAAGTGTACTTCGATAAATTTATTATTTAAAGCGAACTCCGATAATTTATGTTTGGTAAAAAGAATTTAATAATTTTATTGTTTGAAGAGAACTTCAATAACAAGTGTACTTCGATAACTTTATTATTTAAAACAAACTCCGATAATTTATGTTTAGTAAAAAGATTTTCAATAATTTAGTTGTTTAAAGATAACTTCAATTAAAAAGTGTACTTCCATAACTTTATTATTTAAAGCGAACTCCGATAATTTATGTTTAGTAAAAAGATTTTAAATAATTTTATTGTTTGAAGAAAACTTCAATAAAAAGTGTACTTCGATAACTTTATTATTTAAAGCAAACTCCGATAATTTATGTTTAGTAAAAAGATTTTCAATAATTTAATTGTTTAAAGATAACTTCAATTAAAAAGGTTACTTAGATAACTTTATTATTTAAAGCGAACTCCGATAATTTATGTTTGGTAAAAAGATTTTTAATACTTTTTTGTTTGAAGAGAACATCAATAAAAAAGTGTACTTCGATAACTTTATTATTTAAAACGAACTCCGATAATTTATGTTTGGTAAAAAGATTTTTAATAATTTTATTGTTTGAAGAGAACTTCAATAAAAAGTGTACCTCGATAAATTTATCATTTAAAGCGAACTCCGATAATTTATGTTTAGTAAAAAGATTTTCAATAATTTTATTGTTTGAAGAGACCTTCAATAAAAAGTGTACTTCGATAACTTTATTATTTAAAGCGAACTCCGATAATTTATTTTAGTAAAAAGATTTTCAATAATTTAATTGTTTAAAACATAACTTCAATTAAAAAGTGTACTTCGATAACTTTATTATTTAAAGCGAACTCCGATAATTTATGTTTGGTAAAAAGATTTTAATAATTTTATTGTTTGAAGAAAACTTCAATAAAAAAGTGTGCTTCGATAACTTTATTACTTAAAACGAACTCCGATAATTTATGTTTGGTAAAAAGATTTTTAATAATTTTATTGTTTGAAGAGAACTTCAATAAAAAGTGTACCTCGATAAATTTATTATTTAAAGCGAACTCCGATAATTTATGTTTAGTAAAAAGATTTTCAATAATTTTATTGTTTGAAGAGACCTTCAATAAAAAGTGTACTTCGATAACTTTATAATTTAAAGCGAACTCCGATAATTTATGTTTGGTAAAATGATTTTTAATAATTTTATTGTTTGAAGAGAACTTCAATAGAAAAGTGTAATTCGATAACTTTATTATTTAAAACGAACTCTGATGATTTCTGTTTGGTAAAAAGATTTTTAATAATTTTATTGTTTGAAGAGAACTTCAATAAAAAGTGTACTTCGATAACTTTATTATTTAAAGCAAACTCCGATAATTTATTCTTAGTAAAAAGATTTTTAATAATTTTATTGTTTGAAGAGAACTTCAATAAAAAGTGTACTTCGATAACTTTATTATTTAAAGCGAACTGCGATAATTTATGTATAGTAAAAAGATTTTCAATAATTGTATTATTTAAAGAGAACTTCAATTAAAAAGTGTACCTCGATAACTTTATTATTTAAAGCGAACTCCGATAATTTATGTTTAGTAAAAAGATTTTCAATAATTTTATTATTTGAAGAGAATTTCAATAAAAAGTGTACTTCGATAACTTTATTATTTAAAGCGAACTCCGATAATTTATATTTAGTAAAAAGATTTTCAATAATTTTATTATTTAAAGAGAACTTCAATTAAAAAGTGTACCTCGATAAATTTATTATTTAAAGCGAACTCCGATTATTTATGTTTAGTAAAAAGATTTTTAATAATTTTATTATTTGAAGAGAACTTCAATAAAAAGTGTACTTCGATAACTTTATTATTTAAAGCGAACTCCGATAATTTATTATTAGTAAAAAGATTTACGATGATTTTATTATTTGAAGAGAACTTCAATAAAAAGTGTACTTCGATAACTTTATTATTTAAAGCGAACTCCGATAATTTATGTTTAGTAAAAAGATTTTGAATAATTGTATTATTTAAAGAGAATTCAATTAAAAAGTATACTTCGATAACTTTATCATTTAAAGCGAACTCCGATAATTTATGTTTAGTAAAGAGATGTTCAATAATTTTATTCTTTGAAGAGAACTTCAATAAAAAGTGTTCTTCGATAACTTTATTATTTAAAGCGAACTCCGATAATTTATGTTTAGTAAAAAGATTTTCAATAATTGTATAATTTAAAGAGAACTTCAATTAAAAAGTGTACCTCGATAACTTTATTATTTAAAGCGAACTCCGAAAATTTATGTTTAGTAAAAAGATTTTAAATAATTTTATTGTTTGAAGAAAACTTCAATAAAAAGTGTACTTCGATAACTTTATTATTTAAAGCGAACTCCGATAATTTATTCTTAGTAAATAGACTTTAAATAATTTTGTCACTTAACAGGAACTTCGATAATTTAGTTTTAGTAAAAAGATTCACGACGATTTTATTATTTGAAGAGAACTTCAATAAAAAGTGTACTTCGATAGCTTTATTATTTATAGCGAACTCCGATAATTTATCTTTGGTAAAAAGATTTTTAATAATTTTAATATTTGAAGAGAACTTCAATAAAAAGTGTACTTCGATAACTTTATTATTTAAAGCGAACTCAGATAATTTATGTTTAGTAAAAAGATTTTCAATAATTTTATTTTTTGAAGAGACCTTCAATAAAAAGTGTACTTCGATAACTTTATTATTTAAAGAGAACTCCGATAATTTATGTCTAGTAAAAAGATTTTCAATAATTTAATTATTTAAAAATAACTTCAATTAAAAAGTGTACTTCGATAACTTTATTATTTAAAGCGAACTCCGATAATTTATGTTTAGTATAAAGATTTGCAATAATTTTATTATTTGAAGAAAACTTCAATAAAAAGTGTACTTCGATAACTTTATTATTTAAAGCAAACTCCGATAATTTATTCTTAGTAAATAGACTTTGAATAATTTTGTCACTTAACAGGAACTTCGATAATTTATTTTTAGTAAAAAGATTCACGACGATTTTATTATTTCAAGAGAACTTCAATAAAAAGTGTACTTCGATAGCTTTATTATGTAAAGCGAACTCCGATAATTTATGTTTGGTAAAAAGATTTTTAATAATTTTATTGTATAAAGATAATTTCAATTAAAAAGTGTACTTCGATAACTTTATTATTTAAAGCGAACTCCGATAATTTATGTTTAGTAAAAAGATTTTAAATAATTTTATTGTTTGAAGTAAACTTCAATAAAAAGTGTACTCCGATAACTTTATTATTTAAAGCAAACTCCGATAATTTATGTTTAGTAAAAAGATTTTCAATAATTTAATTGTTTAAAGATAACGTCAATTAAAAAGTGTACTTCGATAACTTTATTATTTAAAGCGAACTCCGATAATTTATGTTTAGTAAAAAGATTTTCAATAATTTTATTGTTTTAAGAGACCTTCAATAAAAAGTGTACTTCGATAACTTTATTATTTAAAACGAACTCCGATAATTTATGTTTGGTAAAAAGATTTTCAATAATTTTATTATTTGAAGAGAACTTCAATAAAAAGTGTACTTCGATAACTTTACTATTTAAAGCGAACTCCGATAATTTATGTTTAGTAAAAAGATTTTCAATAATTTTATTGTTTGAAGAGACCTTCAATAAAAAGTGTACTTCGATAACTTTATTATTTAAAGCGAACTCCGATAATTTATGTTTATTAAAAAGATTTTCAATAATTTTATTATTTAAAGAGAACTTCAATTAAAAAGTGTACCTCGATAACTTTATTATTTAAAGCGAACTCCGATTATTTATGTTTAGTAAAAAGATTTTTAATAATTTTATTATTTGAAGAGAACTTCAATAAAAAGTGTACTTCGATAAATTTATTATTTAAAGCGAACTCCGATAATTTATTATTAGTAAAAAGATTTACGATGATTTTATTATTTGAAGAGAACTTCAATAAAAAGTGTACTTCGATAACTTTATTATTTAAAGCGAACTCCGATAATTTATGTTTAGTAAAAAGATTTTGAATAATTGTATTATTTAAAGAGAGTTCAATTAAAAAGTGTACTTCGATAACTTTATTATTTAAAGCGAACTCCGATAATTTATGTTTAGTAAAGAGATGTTCAATAATTTTATTATTTGAAGAGAACTTCAATAAAAATTGTACTTCGATAACTTTATTATTTAAAGCGAACTCCGATTATTTACGTTTAGTAAAATGATTTTTAATAATTTTATTATTTGAAGAGAACTTCAATAAAAAGTGTACTTCGATAACTTTATTATTTAAAGCGAACTCCGATAATTTATGTTTAGTAAAAAGATTTTCAATAATTTAATTGTTTAAACATAACTTCAATTAAAAAGTGTACTTCGATAAATTTATTATTTAAAGCGAACTCCGATAATTTATGTTTGGTAAAAAGAATTTAATAATTGTATTGTTTGAAGAGAACTTCAGTAAAAAAGTGTGCTTCGATAACTTTATTACTTAAAGCGAACTCCGATAATTTATGTATAGTAAAAAGATTTTCAATAATTGTATTATTTAAAGAGAACTTCAATTAAAAAGTGTACCTCGATAACTTTATTATTTAAAGCGAACTCCGATAATTTATGTTTAGTAAAAAGATTTTCAATAATTTTATTATTTAAAGAGAATTCAATTAAAAAGTATACTTCGATAACTTTATCATTTAAAGCGAACTCCGATAATTTATGTCTAGTAAAAAGATTTTCAATAATTTAATTATTTAAAAATAACTTCAATTAAAAAGTGTACTTCGATAACTTTATTATTTAAAGCGAACTCCGATAATTTATGTTTAGTAAAAAGATTTTAAATAACTTTATTGTTTGAAGAAAACTTCAATAAAAAGTGTACTTCGATAACTTTATTATTTAAAGCGAACTCCGATAATTTATTCTTAGTAAATAGACTTTAAGTAATTTTGTCACTTAACAGGAACTTCGATAATTTAGTTTTAGTAAAAAGATTCACGACGATTTTATTATTTGAAGAGAACTTCAATAAAAAGTGTACTTCGATAGCTTTATTATTTAAAGCGAACTCCGATAATTTATCTTTGGTAAAAAGATTTTTAATAATTTTAACATTTGAAGAGAACTTCAATAAAATGTGTACTTCGATAACTTTATTATTTAAAGCGAACTCAGATAATTTATGTTTAGTAAAAAGATTTTCAATAATTTTATTTTTTGAAGAGACCTTCAATTAAAAAGTGTACTTCGATAACTTTATTATTTAAAGCGAACTCCGATAATTTATGTTTAGTATAAAGATTTGCAATAATTTTATTATTTGAAGAAAACTTCAATAAAAAGTGTACTTCGATAACTTTATTATTTAAAGCAAACTCCGATAATTTATTCCTAGTAAATAGACTTTGAATAATTTTGTCACTTAACAGGAACTTCGATAATTTATTTTTAGTAAAAAGATTCACGACGATTTTATTATTTCAAGAGAACTTCAATAAAAAGTGTACTTCGATAGCTTTATTATGTAAAGCGAACTCCGATAATTTATGTTTGGTAAAAAGATTTTTAATAATTTCATTGTATAAAGATAATTTCAATTAAAAAGTGTACTTCGATAACTTTATTATTTAAAGCGAACTCCGATAATTTATGTTTAGTAAAAAGATTTTAAATAATTTTATTGTTTGAAGAAAACTTCAATAAAAAGTGTACTCCGATAACTTTATTATTTAAAGCAAACTCCGATAATTTATGTTTAGTAAAAAGATTTTCAATAATTTAATTGTTTAAAGATATCTTCAATTAAAAAGTGTACCTCGATAACTTTATTATTTAAAGCGAACTCCGATAATTTATGTTTAGTAAAAAGATTTTCAATAATTTTATTGTTTTAAGAGACCTTCAATAAAAAGTGTACTTCGATATCTTTATTATTTAAAACGAACTCCGATAATTTATGTTTGGTAAAAATATTTTTAATAATTTTATTATTTAAAGAGAACTTCAATTAAAAAGTGTACCTCGATAACTTTATTATTTAAAGCGAACTCCGATAATTTATGTTTAGTAAAAAGATTTTCAATAATTTTATTGTTTGAAGAGAACTTCAATAAAAAGTGTACTTCGATAACTTTATTATTTAAAGCGAACTCCGATAATTTATGTTTATTAAAAAGATTTTCAATAATTTTATTATTTAAAGAGAACTTCAATTAAAAAGTGTACCTCGATAACTTTATTATTTAAAGCGAACTCCGATAATTTATGTTTATTAAAAAGATTTTCAATAATTTTATTATTTAAAGAGAACTTCAATAAAAAGTGTACTTCGATAACTTTACTATTTAAAGCGAACTCCGATAATTTATGTTTAGTAAAAAGATTTTCAATAATTTTATTGTGTGAAGAGACCTTCAATAAAAAGTGTACTTCGATAACTTTATTATTTAAAGCGAACTCCGATAATTTATGTTTATTAAAAAGATTTTCAATAATTTTATTATTTAAAGAGAACTTCAATTAAAAAGTGTACCTCGATAACTTTATTATTTAAAGCGAACTCCGATTATTTATGTTTAGTAAAAAGATTTTTAATAATTTTATTATTTGAAGAGAACTTCAATAAAAAGTGTACTTCGATAAATTTACTATTTAAAGCTAACTCCGATAATTTATTATTAGTAAAAAGATTTACGATGATTTTATTATTTGAAGAGAACTTCAATAAAAAGTGTACTTCGATAACTTTATTATTTAAAGCGAACTCCGATAATTTATGTTTAGTAAAAAGATTTTGAATAATTGTATTATTTAAAGAGAGTTCAATTAAAAAGTGTACTTCGATAACTTTATTATTTAAAGCGATCTCCGATAATTTATGTTTAGTAAAGAGATGTTCAATAATTTTATTATTTGAAGAGAACTTCAATAAAAATTGTACTTCGATAACTTTATTATTTAAAGCGAACTCCGATTATTTATGTTTAGTAAAATGATTTTTAATAATTTTATTATTTGAAGAGAACTTCAATAAAAAGTGTACTTCGATAACTTTATTATTTAAAGCGAACTCCGATAATTTATGTTTAGTAAAAAGATTTTCAATAATTTAATTGTTTAAACATAACTTCAATTAAAAAGTGTACTTCGATAAATTTATTATTTAAAGCGAACTCCGATAATTTATGTTTGGTAAAAAGAATTTAATAATTGTATTGTTTGAAGAGAACTTCAGTAAAAAAGTGTGCTTCGATAACTTTATTACTTAAAGCGAACTCCGATAATTTATGTATAGTAAAAAGATTTTCAATAATTGTATTATTTAAAGAGAACTTCAATTAAAAAGTGTGCCTCGATAACTTTATTATTTAAAGCGAACTCCGATAATTTATGTTTAGTAAAAAGATTTTCAATAATTTTATTATTTGCAGAGAATTTCAATAAAAAGTGTACTTCGATAACTTTATTATTTAAAGCGAACTCCGATAATTTATGTTTAGTAAAAAGATTTTCAATAATTTTATTATTTAAAGAGAACTTCAATTAAAAAGTGTACCTCGATAACTTTATTATTTAAAGCGAACTCCGATTATTTATGTTTAGTAAAAAGATTTTTAATAATTTTATTATTTGAAGAGAACTTCAATAAAAAGTGTACTTCGATAACTTTATTATTTAAAGCGAACTCCGATAATTTATTATTAGTAAAAAGATTTACGATGATTTTATTATTTGAAGAGAACTTCAATAAAAAGTGTACTTCGATAACTTTATTATTTAAAGCGAACTCCGATAATTTATGTTTATTAAAAAGATTTTGAATAATTGTATTATTTAAAGAGAATTCAATTAAAAAGTATACTTCGATAACTTTATCATTTAAAGCGAACTCCGATAATTTATGTCTAGTAAAAAGATTTTCAATAATTTAATTATTTAAAAATAACTTCAATTAAAAAGTGTGCTTCGATAACTTTATTATTTAAAGCGAACTCCGATAATTTATGTTTAGTAAAAAGATTTTAAATAACTTTATTGTTTGAAGAAAACTTCAATAAAAAGTGTACTTCGATAACTTTATTATTTAAAGCGAACTCCGATAATTTATTCTTAGTAAATAGACTTTAAGTAATTTTGTCACTTAACAGGAACTTCGATAATTTAGTTTTAGTAAAAAGATTCACGACGATTTTATTATTTGAAGAGAACTTCAATAAAAAGTGTACTTCGATAGCTTTATTATTTAAAGCGAACTCCGATAATTTATCTTTGGTAAAAAGATTTTTAATAATTTTAACATTTGAAGAGAACTTCAATAAAATGTGTACTTCGATAACTTTATTATTTAAAGCGAACTCAGATAATTTATGTTTAGTAAAAAGATTTTCAATAATTTTATTTTTTGAAGAGACCTTCAATTAAAAAGTGTACTTCGATAACTTTATTATTTAAAGCGAACTCCGATAATTTATGTTTAGTATAAAGATTTGCAATAATTTTATTATTTGAAGAAAACTTCAATAAAAAGTGTACTTCGATAACTTTATTATTTAAAGCAAACTCCGATAATTTATTCCTAGTAAATAGACTTTGAATAATTTTGTCACTTAACAGGAACTTCGATAATTTATTTTTAGTAAAAAGATTCACGACGATTTTATTATTTCAAGAGAACTTCAATAAAAAGTGTACTTCGATAGCTTTATTATGTAAAGCGAACTCCGATAATTTATGTTTGGTAAAAAGATTTTTAATAATTTTATTGTATAAAGATAATTTCAATTAAAAAGTGTACTTCGATAACTTTATTATTTAAAGCGAACTCCGATAATTTATGTTTAGTAAAAAGATTTTAAATAATTTTATTGTTTGAAGAAAACTTCAATAAAAAGTGTACTCCGATAACTTTATTATTTAAAGCAAACTCCGATAATTTATGTTTAGTAAAAAGATTTTCAATAATTTAATTGTTTAAAGATAACTTCAATTAAAAAGTGTACCTCGATAACTTTATTATTTAAAGCGAACTCCGATAATTTATGTTTAGTAAAAAGATTTTCAATAATTTTATTGTTTTAAGAGACCTCCAATAAAAAGTGTACTTCGATATCTTTATTATTTAAAACGAACTCCGATAATTTATGTTTGGTAAAAAGATTTTTAATAATTTTATTATTTAAAGAGAACTTCAATTAAAAAGTGTACCTCGATAACTTTATTATTTAAAGCGAACTCCGATAATTTAGTTTTAGTAAAAAGATTCACGACGATTTTATTATTTGAAGAGAACTTCAATAAAAAGTGTACTTCGATAGCTTTATTATTTAAAGCGAACTCCGATAATTTATCTTTGGTAAAAAGATTTTTAATAATTTTAACATTTGAAGAGAACTTCAATAAAATGTGTACTTCGATAACTTTATTATTTAAAGCGAACTCAGATAATTTATGTTTAGTAAAAAGATTTTCAATAATTTTATTTTTTGAAGAGACCTTCAATTAAAAAGTGTACTTCGATAACTTTATTATTTAAAGCGAACTCCGATAATTTATGTTTAGTATAAAGATTTGCAATAATTTTATTATTTGAAGAAAACTTCAATAAAAAGTGTACTTCGATAACTTTATTATTTAAAGCAAACTCCGATAATTAATTCCTAGTAAATAGACTTTGAATAATTTTGTCACTTAACAGGAACTTCGATAATTTATTTTTAGTAAAAAGATTCACGACGATTTTATTATTTCAAGAGAACTTCAATAAAAAGTGTACTTCGATAGCTTTATTATGTAAAGCGAACTCCGATAATTTATGTTTGGTAAAAAGATTTTTAATAATTTTATTGTATAAAGATAATTTCAATTAAAAAGTGTACTTCGATAACTTTATTATTTAAAGCGAACTCCGATAATTTATGTTTAGTAAAAAGATTTTAAATAATTTTATTGTTTGAAGAAAACTTCAATAAAAAGTGTACTCCGATAACTTTATTATTTAAAGCAAACTCCGATAATTTATGTTTAGTAAAAAGATTTTCAATAATTTAATTGTTTAAAGATAACTTCAATTAAAAAGTGTACCTCGATAACTTTATTATTTAAAGCGAACTCCGATAATTTATGTTTAGTAAAAAGATTTTCAATAATTTTATTGTTTTAAGAGACCTTCAATAAAAAGTGTACTTCGATATCTTTATTATTTAAAACGAACTCCGATAATTTATGTTTGGTAAAAAGATTTTTAATAATTTTATTATTTAAAGAGAACTTCAATTAAAAAGTGTACCTCGATAACTTTATTATTTAAAGCGAACTCCGATAATTTATGTTTAGTAAAAAGATTTTTAATAATTTTATTGTTTGAAGAGAACTTCAATAAAAAGTGTACTTCGATAACTTTATTATTTAAAGCGAACTCCGATAATTTATGTTTATTAAAAAGATTTTCAATAATTTTATTATTTAAAGAGAACTTCAATTAAAAAGTGTACCTCGATAACTTTATTATTTAAAGCGAACTCCGATTATTTATGTTTAGTAAAAAGATTTTTAATAATTTTAGTATTTGAAGAGAACTTCAATAAAAAGTGTACTTCGATAACTTTACTATTTAAAGCGAACTCCGATAATTTATGTTTAGTAAAAAGATTTTCAATAATTTTATTGTTTGAAGAGACCTTCAATAAAAAGTGTACTTCGATAACTTTATTATTTAAAGCGAACTCCGATAATTTATGTTTATTAAAAAGATTTTCAATAATTTTATTATTTAAAGAGAACTTCAATTAAAAAGTGTACCTCGATAACTTTATTATTTAAAGCGAACTCCGATTATTTATGTTTAGTAAAAAGATTTTTAATAATTTTATTATTTGAAGAGAACTTCAATAAAAAGTGTACTTCGATAACTTTACTATTTAAAGCGAACTCCGATAATTTATTATTAGAAAAAGATTTACGATGATTTTATTATTTGAAGAGAACTTCAATAAAAAGTGTACTTCGATAACTTTATTATTTAAAGCGAACTCCGATAATTTATGTTTAGTAAAAAGATTTTGAATAATTGTATTATTTAAAGAGAGTTCAATTAAAAAGTGTACTTCGATAACTTTATTATTTAAAGCGAACTCCGATAATTTATGTTTAGTAAAGAGATGTTCAATAATTTTATTATTTGAAGAAAACTTCAATAAAAAGTGTACTTCGATAACTTTATTATTTAAAGCGAACTCCGATTATTTATGTTTAGTAAAAAGATTTTTAATAATTTTATTATTTGAAGAGAACTTCAATAAAAAGTGTACTTCGATAACTTTACTATTTAAAGCGAACTCCGATAATTTATTATTAGTAAAAAGATTTACGATGATTTTATTATTTGAAGAGAACTTCAATAAAAAGTGTATTTCGATAACTTATGTTTATTAAATAGATTTTGAATAATTGTATTATTTAAAGAGAATTCAATTAAAAAGTATACTTCGATAACTTTATCATTTAAAGCGAACTCCGATAATTTATGTTTAGTAAAAAGATTTTAAATAATTTTATTGTTTGAAGAAAACTTCAATAAAAAGTGTACTTCGATAACTTTATTATTTAAAGCGAACTCCGATAATTTATTCTTAGTAAATAGACTTTAAATAATTTTGTCACTTAACAGGAACTTCGATAATTTAGTTTTAGTAAAAAGATTCACGACGATTTTATTATTTGAAGAGAACTTCAATAAAAAGTGTACTTCGATAGCTTTATTATTTATAGCGAACTCCGATAATTTATCTTTGGTAAAAAGATTTTTAATAATTTTAATATTTGAAGAGAACTTCAATAAAAAGTGTACTTCGATAACTTTATTATTTAAAGCGAACTCAGATAATTTATGTTTAGTAAAAAGATTTTCAATAATTTTATTTTTTGAAGAGACCTTCAATAAAAAGTGTACTTCGATAACTTTATTATTTAAAGAGAACTCCGATAATTTATGTCTAGTAAAAAGATTTTCAATAATTTAATTATTTAAAAATAACTTCAATTAAAAAATGTACTTCGATAACTTTATTATTTAAAGCGAACTCCGATAATTTATGTTTAGTATAAAGATTTGCAATAATTTTATTATTTGAAGAAAACTTCAATAAAAAGTGTACTTCGATAACTTTATTATTTAAAGCAAACTCCGATAATTTATTCTTAGTAAATAGACTTTGAATAATTTTGTCACTTAACAGGAACTTCGATAATTTATTTTTAGTAAAAAGATTCACGACGATTTTATTATTTCAAGAGAACTTCAATAAAAAGTGTACTTCGATAGCTTTATTATGTAAAGCGAACTCCGATAATTTATGTTTAGTAAAAAGATTTTCAATAATTTAATTGTTTAAAGATAACTTCAATTAAAAAGTGTACTTCGATAACTTTATTATTTAAAGCGAACTCCGATAATTTATGTTTAGTAAAAAGATTTTCAATAATTTTATTGTTTTAAGAGACCTTCAATAAAAAGTGTACTTCGATAACTTTAATATTTAAAACGAACTCCGATAATTTATGTTTGGTAAAAAGATTTTTAATAATTTTATTATTTAAAGAGAACTTCAATTAAAAAGTGTACCTCGATAACTTTATTATTTAAAGCGAACTCCGATAATTTATGTTTAGTAAAAAGATTTTCAATAATTTTATTGTTTGAAGAGACCTTCAATAAAAAGTGTACTTCGATAACTTTATTATTTAAAGCGAACTCCGATAATTTATGTTTATTAAAAAGATTTTCAATAATTTTATTATTTAAAGAGAACTTCAATTAAAAATTGTACCTCGATAACTTTATTATTTAAAGCGAACTCCGATTATTTATGTTTAGTAAAAAGATTTTTAATAATTTTATTATTTGAAGAGAACTTCAATAAAAAGTGTACTTCGATAACTTTACTATTTAAAGCGAACTCCGATAATTTATGTTTAGTAAAAAGATTTTCAATAATTTTATTGTTTGAAGAGACCTTCAATAAAAAGTGTACTTCGATAACTTTATTATTTAAAGCGAACTCCGATAATTTATGTTTATTAAAAAGATTTTCAATAATTTTATTATTTAAAGAGAACTTCAATTAAAAAGTGTACCTCGATAACTTTATTATTTAAAGCGAACTCCGATTATTTATGTTTAGTAAAAAGATTTTTAATAATTTTATTATTTGAAGAGAACTTCAATAAAAAGTGTACTTCGATAAATTTACTATTTAAAGCGAACTCCGATAATTTATTATTAGTAAAAAGATTTACGATGATTTTATTATTTGAAGAGAACTTCAATAAAAAGTGTACTTCGATAACTTTATTATTTAAAGCGAACTCCGATAATTTATGTTTAGTAAAAAGATTTTGAATAATTGTATTATTTAAAGAGAGTTCAATTAAAAAGTGTACTTCGATAACTTTATTATTTAAAGCGAACTCCGATAATTTATGTTTAGTAAAGAGATGTTCAATAATTTTATTATTTGAAGAGAACTTCAATAAAAATTGTACTTCGATAACTTTATTATTTAAAGCGAACTCCGATTATTTATGTTTAGTAAAATGATTTTTAATAATTTTATTATTTGAAGAGAACTTCAATAAAAAGTGTACTTCGATAACTTTATTATTAAAAGCGAACTCCGATAATTTATGTTTAGTAAAAAGATTTTCAATAATTTAATTGTTTAAACATAACTTCAATTAAAAAGTGTACTTCGATAAATTTATTATTTAAAGCGAACTCCGATAATTTATGTTTGGTAAAAAGAATTTAATAATTGTATTGTTTGAAGAGAACTTCAGTAAAAAAGTGTGCTTCGATAACTTTATTACTTAAAGCGAACTCCGATAATTTATGTATAGTAAAAAGATTTTCAATAATTGTATTATTTAAAGAGAACTTCAATTAAAAAGTGTACCTCGATAACTTTATTATTTAAAGCGAACTCCGATAATTTATGTTTAGTAAAAAGATTTTCAATAATTTTATTATTTGCAGAGAATTTCAATAAAAAGTGTACTTCGATAACTTTATTATTTAAAGCGAACTCCGATAATTTATGTTTAGTAAAAAGATTTTCAATAATTTTATTATTTAAAGAGAACTTCAATTAAAAAGTGTACCTCGATAACTTTATTATTTAAAGCGAACTCCGATTATTTATGTTTAGTAAAAAGATTTTTAATAATTTTATTATTTGAAGAGAACTTCAATAAAAAGTGTACTTCGATAACTTTATTATTTAAAGCGAACTCCGATAATTTATTATTAGTAAAAAGATTTAGGATGATTTTATTATTTGAAGAGAACTTCAATAAAAAGTGTACTTCGATAACTTTATTATTTAAAGCGAACTCCGATAATTTATGTTTATTAAAAAGATTTTGAATAATTGTATTATTTAAAGAGAATTCAATTAAAAAGTATACTTCGATAACTTTATCATTTAAAGCGAACTCCGATAATTTATGTCTAGTAAAAAGATTTTCAATAATTTAATTATTTAAAAATAACTTCAATTAAAAAGTGTACTTCGATAACTTTATTATTTAAAGCGAACTCCGATAATTTATGTTTAGTAAAAAGATTTTAAATAACTTTATTGTTTGAAGAAAACTTCAATAAAAAGTGTACTTCGATAACTTTATTTTTTAAAGCGAACTCCGATAATTTATTCTTAGTAAATAGACTTTAAGTAATTTTGTCACTTAACAGGAACTTCGATAATTTAGTTTTAGTAAAAAGATTCACGACGATTTTATTATTTGAAGAGAACTTCAATAAAAAGTGTACTTCGATAGCTTTATTATTTAAAGCGAACTCCGATAATTTATCTTTAGTAAAAAGATTTTTAATAATTTTAACATTTGAAGAGAACTTCAATAAAATGTGTACTTCGATAACTTTATTATTTAAAGCGAACTCAGATAATTTAGGTTTAGTAAAAAGATTTTCAATAATTTTATTTTTTGAAGAGACCTTCAATTAAAATTGCACTTCGATAACTTTATTATTTAAAGCGAACTCCGATAATTTATGTTTAGTATAAAGATTTGCAATAATTTTATTATTTGAAGAAAACTTCAATAAAAAGTGTACTTCGATAACTTTATTATTTAAAGCAAACTCCGATAATTTATTCCTAGTAAATAGACTTTGAATAATTTTTTCACTTAACAGGAACTTCGATAATTTATTTTTAGTAAAAAGATTCACGACGATTTTATTATTTCAAGAGAACTTCAATAAAAAGTGTACTTCGATAGCTTTATTATGTAAAGCGAACTCCGATAATTTATGTTTGGTAAAAAGATTTTTAATAATTTTATTGTATAAAGATAATTTCAATTAAAAAGTGTACTTCGATAACTTTATTATTTAAAGCGAACTCCGATAATTTATGTTTATTAAAAAGATTTTCAATAATTTTATTATTTAAAGAGAACTTCAATTAAAAAGTGTACCTCGATAACTTTATTATTTAAAGCGAACTCCGATTATTTATGTTTAGTAAAAAGATTTTTAATAATTTTATTATTTGAAGAGAACTTCAATAAAAAGTGTACTTCGATAACTTTACTATTTAAAGCGAACTCCGATAATTTATTATTAGAAAAAGATTTACGATGATTTTATTATTTGAAGAGAACTTCAATAAAAAGTGTACTTCGATAACTTTATTATTTAAAGCGAACTCCGATAATTTATGTTTAGTAAAAAGATTTTGAATAATTGTATTATTTAAAGAGAGTTCAATTAAAAAGTGTACTTCGATAACTTTATTATTTAAAGCGAACTCCGGTAATTTATGTTTAGTAAAGAGATGTTCAATAATTTTATTATTTGAAGAGAACTTCAATAAAAAGTGTACTTCGATAACTTTATTATTTAAAGCGAACTCCGATTATTTATGTTTAGTAAAAAGATTTTTAATAATTTTATTATTTGAAGAGAACTTCAATAAAAAGTGTACTTCGATAACTTTACTATTTAAAGCGAACTCCGATAATTTATTATTAGTAAAAAGATTTACGATGATTTTATTATTTGAAGAGAACTTCAATAAAAAGTGTATTTCGATAACTTATGTTTATTAAATAGATTTTGAATAATTGTATTATTTAAAGAGAATTCAATTAAAAAGTATACTTCGATAACTTTATCATTTAAAGCGAACTCCGATAATTTATGTTTAGTAAAGAGATGTTCAATAATTTTAATATTTGAAGAGAACTTCAATAAAAAGTGTACTTCGATAACTTTATTATTTAAAGCGAACTCAGATAATTTATGTTTAGTAAAAAGATTTTCAATAATTTTATTTTTTGAAGAGACCTTCAATAAAAAGTGTACTTCGATAACTTTATCATTTAAAGAGAACTCCGATAATTTATGTCTAGTAAAAAGATTTTCAATAATTTAATTATTTAAAAATAACTTCAATTAAAAAGTGTACTTCGATAACTTTATTATTTAAAGCGAACTCCGATAATTTATGTTTAGTATAAAGATTTGCAATAAATTTATTATTTGAAGAAAACTTCAATAAAAAGTGTACTTCGATAACTTTATTATTTAAAGCAAACTCGGATAATTTATTCTTAGTAAATAGACTTTGAATAATTTTGTCACTTAACAGGAACTTCGATAATTTATTTTTAGTAAAAAGATTCACGACGATTTTATTATTTCAAGAGAACTTCAATAAAAAGTGTACTTCGATAGCTTTATTATGTAAAGCGAACTCCGATAATTTATGTTTGGTAAAAAGATTTTTAATAATTTTATTGTATAAAGATAATTTCAATTAAAAAGTGTACTTCGATAACTTTATTATTTAAAGCGAACTCCGGTAATTTATGTTTAGTAAAAAGTTTTTAAATAATTTTATTGTTTGAAGAAAACTTCAATAAAAAGTGTACTCCGATAACTTTATTATTTAAAGCAAACTCCGATAATTTATGTTTAGTAAAAAGATTTTCAATAATTGTATAATTTAAAGAGAACTTCAATTAAAAAGTGTACCTCGATAACTTTATTATTTAAAGCGAACTCCGATAATTTATGTTTAGTAAAAAGATTTTAAATAATTTTATTGTTTGAAGAAAACTTCAATAAAAAGTGTACTTCGATAACTTTATTATTTAAAGCGAACTCCGATAATTTATTCTTAGTAAATAGACTTTAAATAATTTTGTCACTTAACAGGAACTTCGATAATTTAGTTTTAGTAAAAAGATTCACGACGATTTTATTATTTGAAGAGAGCTTCAATAAAAAGTGTACTTCGATAGCTTTATTATTTAAAGCGAACTCCGATAATTTATCTTTGGTAAAAAGATTTTTAATAATTTTAATATTTGAAGAGAACTTCAATAAAAAGTGTACTTCGATAACTTTATTATTTAAAGCGAACTCAGATAATTTATGTTTAGTAAAAAGATTTTCAATAATTTTATTTTTCGAAGAGACCTTCAATTAAAAAGTGTACTTCGATAACTTTATTATTTAAAGCGAACTCCGATAATTTATTTTTAATATAAAGATTTGCAATAATTTTATTATTTGAAGAAAACTTCAATAAAAAGTGTACTTCGATAACTTTATTATTTAAAGCAAACTCCGATAATTTATTCTTAGTAAATAGACTTTGAATAATTTTGTCACTTAACAGGAACTTCGATAATTTATTTTTAGTAAAAAGATTCACGACGATTTTATTATTTCAAGAGAACTTCAATAAAAAGTGTACTTCGATAGCTTTATTATGTAAACCGAACTCCGATAATTTATGTTTGGTAAAAAGATTTTTAATAATTTTATTGTATAAAGATAATTTCAATTAAAAAGTGTACTTCGATAACTTTATTATTTAAAGCGAACTCCGATAATTTATGTTTAGTAAAAAGATTTTAAATAATTTTATTGTTTGAAGAAAACTTCAATAAAAAGTGTACTCCGATAACTTTATTATTTAAAGCAAACACCGATAATTTATGTTTAGTAAAAAGATTTTCAATAATTTAATTGTTTAAAGATAACTTCAATTAAAAAGTGTACTTCGATAACTTTATTATTTAAAGCGAACTCCGATAATTTATGTTTAGTAAAAAGATTTTCAATAATTTTATTGTTTTAAGAGACCTTCAATAAAAAGTGTACTTCGATAACTTTATTATTTAAAGCGAACTCCGATAATTTATGTTTATTAAAAAGATTTTCAATAATTTTATTATTTAAAGAGAACTTCAATTAAAAAGTGTACCTCGATAACTTTATTATTTAAAGCGAACTCCGATTATTTATGTTTAGTAAAAAGATTTTTAATAATTTTATTATTTGAAGAGAACTTCAATAAAAAGTGTACTTCGATAACTTTACTATTTAAAGCGAACTCCGATAATTTATGTTTAGTTAAAAGATTTTCAATAATTTTATTGTTTGAAGAGACCTTCAATAAAAAGTGTACTTCGATAACTTTATTATTTAAAGCGAACTCCGATAATTTATGTTTATTAAAAAGATTTTCAATAATTTTATTATTTAAAGAGAACTTCAATTAAAAAGTGTACCTCGATAACTTTATTATTTAAAGCGAACTCCGATTATTTATGTTTAGTAAAAAGATTTTTAATAATTTTATTATTTGAAGAGAACTTCAATAAAAAGTGTACTTCGATAACTTTACTATTTAAAGCGAACTCCGATAATTTATTATTAGTAAAAAGATTTACGATGATTTTATTATTTGAAGAGAACTTCAATAAAAAGTGTACTTCGATAACTTTATTATTTAAAGCGAACTCCGATAATTTATGTTTAGTAAAAAGATTTTGAATAATTGTATTATTTAAAGAGAGTTCAATTAAAAAGTGTACTTCGATAACTTTATTATTTAAAGCGAACTCCGATAATTTATGTTTAGTAAAGAGATGTTCAATAATTTTATTATTTGAAGAGAACTTCAATAAAAATTGTACTTCGATAACTTTATTATTTAAAGCGAACTCCGATTATTTATGTTTAGTAAAAAGATTTTTAATAATTTTATTATTTGAAGAGAACTTCAATAAAAAGTGTACTTCGATAACTTTACTATTTAAAGCGAGCTCCGATAATTTATTATTAGTAAAAAGATTTACGATGATTTTATTATTTGAAGAGAACTTCAATAAAAAGTGTACTTCGATAACTTTATTATTTAAAGCGAACTCCGATAATTTATGTTTAGCAAAAAGATTTTAAATAATTTTGTTGTTTGAAGGAAACTTCAATAAAAAGTGTACTTCGATAACTTTATTATTTAAAGCAAACTCCGATAATTTATGTTTAGTAAAAAGATTTTCAATAATTTAATTGTTTAAAGATAACTTCAATTAAAAAGTGTACTTCGATAACTTTATTATTTAAAGCGAACTCCGATAATTTATGTTTAGTAAAAAGATTTTCAATAATTTTATTGTTTTAAGAGACCTTCAATAAAAAGTTTACTTCGATAACTTTATTATTTAAAGCGAACTCCGATAATTTATGTTTGGTTTAAAGATAACTTCAATTGCAAAGTGTATTTCGATAACTTTATTATTTAAAGCGAACTCCGATAATTTATGTTTAGTAAAAAGATTTTAAATAATTTTATTGTTTGAAGAAAACTTCAATAAAAAGTGTACTTCGATAACTTTATTATTTAAAGCAAACTCCGATAATTTATGTTTAGTAAAAAGATTTTTAATAATTTTATTGTTTGAAGAGAACTTCAATAAAAAGTGTACTTCGATAACTTTATTATTTAAAGCGAACTCCTATAATTTATGTTTAGTAAAAAGATTTTCAATAATTGTATTATTTAAAAATAACTTCAATTAAAAAGTGTACTTCGATAACTTTATTATTTAAAGCGAACTCCGATAATTTATGTTTAGTATAAAGATTTTCAATAATTTTATTATTTGAAGAGAACTTCAATAAAAAGTGTACTTCGATAACTTTATTATTCAAAGCGAACTCCGATAATTTATTCTTAGTAAATAGACTTTGAATAATTTTGTCACTTAACAGGAACTTCGATAAATTATTTTTAGTAAAAAGATTCACGACGATTTTATTATTTGAAGAGAACTTCAATTAAAAAGTGTACTTCGATAACTTTATTATTTAAAGCGAACTCCGATAATTTATGTATGGTAAAGAGATTTTTAATAATTTTATTGTTTGAAGAGAACTTCAATAAAAAAGTGTACTTCGATAACTTTATTATTTAAAACGAACTACGATAATTTATGTTTGGTAAAAAGATCTTTAATAATTTTATTGTTTGAAGAAAACTTCAATAAAGGTGTACCTCGATAACTTTATTATTTAAAGCGAACTCAGATAATTTATGTTTAGTAAAAAGATTTTCAATAATTTTATTGTTTGAGGAGACCTTCAATAAAAAGTGTACTTCGATAACTTTATTATTTAAAACAAACTCCGATAATTTATGTTTAGTAAAAAGACTTTCAATAATTTAATTGTTTAAAGATAACTTCAATTAAAAAGTGTACTTCGATAACTTTATTATTTAAAGCGAACTCCGATAATTTATGTTTAGTAAAAAGATTTTCAATAATTTTATTGTTTGAAGAGACCTTCAATAAAAAGTGTACTTCGATAACTTTATTATTTAAAACGAACTCCGATAATTTATGTTTGGTAAAAAGATTTCTAATAATTTTATTATTTAAAGAGAACTTCAATTAAAAAGTGTACTTCAATAACTTTATTATTTAAAGCGAACTCCTATAATTTATGTTTAGTAAAAAGATTTTCAATAATTTTATTGTTTGAAGAGACTTTCAATAAAAAGTGTACTTCGATAACTTTATTATTAAAAGCGAACTCCGATAATTTATGTTTAGTAAAAAGATTTTCAATAATTTAATTGTTTAAAGATAACTTCAATTAAAAAGTGTACTTCGATAACTTTATTATTTAAAGCGAACTCCGATAATTTATGTTTAGTAAAAAGATTTTAAATAATTTTATTGTTTGAAGAAAACTTCAATAAAAAGTGTACTTCGATAACTTTATTCTTTAAAGCAAACTCCGATAATTTGTGTTTAGTAAAAAGATTTGCAATAATTTAATTGTTTAAAGATAACCTCAATTAAAAAGTGTACTTCGATAACTATATTATTTAAAGCGATCTTCGATAATTTATGTTTGGTAAAAAGATTTTTAATTATTTTATTGTTTGAAGAGAACTCCAATAAAAAAGTGTACTTTGATAACTTTATTATTTAAAACGAACTCCGATAATTTATGTTTGGTAAAAAGATTTTTAATAATTTTATTGTTTGAAGAGAACTTCAATAAAAAGTGTACTTCGATAACTTTATTATTTAAAGCGAACTCCGATAATTTATGTTTAGTAAAAAGTTTTTCAATAATTGTATAATTTAAAGAGAACTTCAATTAAAAAGTGTACCTCGATAACTTTATTATTTAAAGCGAACTCCGATAAAATATGTTTAGTAAAAAGATTTTCAATAATTGTATTATTTAAAGAGAACTTCAATTAAAAAGTGTACCTCGATAACTTTATTATTTAAAGCGAACTCCGATAATTTATGTTTAGTAAAAAGATTTTCAATAATTTTATTGTTTGAAGAGACCTTCAATAAAAAGTGTACTTCGATAACTTTATTATTTAAAGCGAACTGCGATAATTTATGTTTAGTAAAAAGATTTTCAATAATTTAATTTTTTAAAGATAACTTCAATTAAAAAGTGTACTTCGATAACTTTATTATTTAAAGCGAACTCCTATAATTTATGTTTAGTAAAAAGATTTTCAATAATTGTATTATTTAAAAATAACTTCAATTAAAAAGTGTACTTCGATAACTTTATTATTTAAAGCGAACTCCGATAATTTATGTTTAATATAAAGATTTTCAATAATTTTATTATTTGAAGAGAACTTCAATAAAAAGTGTACTTCGATAACTTTATTATTTAAAGCGAACTCCGATAATTTATTCTTAGTAAATAGACTTTGAATAGTTTTGTCACTTAACAGGAACTTCGATAAATTATTTCTAGTAAAAAGATTCACGACGATTTTATTATTTGAAGAGAACTTCAATAAAAAGTGTACTTCGATAGCTTTATTATTTAAAGCGACCTCCGATAATTTATGTTTGGTAAAAAGATTTTTAATAATTTTATTGTTTAAAGATATCTTCAATTAAAAAGTGTACTTCGATAACTTTATTATTTAAAGCGAACTCCGATAATTTATGTTTAGTAAAAAGATTTTAAATAATTTTATTGTTTGAACAAAACTTCAATAAAAAGTGTACTTCGATAACTTTATTATTTAAAGCAAAAAAGCAAAAAGATTTTCAATAATTTAATTGTTTAAAGATAACTTCAATTAAAAAGTGTACTTCGATAACTTTATTATTTAAAGCGAACTCCGATAATTTATGTGTGGTAAAAAGATTTTTAATAATTTTACTGTTTGAAGAGAACTTCAATAAAAAATTGTACTTCGATAACTTTATTATTTAAAACGAACTACGATAATTTATGTTTGGTAAAAAGATCTTTAATAATTTTATTGTTTGAAGAAAACTTCAATAAAAAGTGTACCTCGATAACTTTATTATTTAAAGCGAACTCCAATAATTTATGTTTAGTAAAAAGATTTTCAATAATTTTATTGTTTGAGGAGACCTTCAATAAAAAGTGTACTTCGATAACTTTATTATTTAAAACAAACTCCGATAATTTATGTTTAGTAAAAAGATTTTCAATAATTTATTTGTTTAAAGATAACTTCAATTAAAAAGTGTACTTCGATAACTTTATTATTTAAAGCGAACTCCGATAATTTATGTTTAGTAAAAAGATTTTCAATAATTTTATTGTTTGAAGAGACCTTCAATAAAAAGTGTACTTCGATAACTTTATTATTTAAAACGAACTCCGATAATTTATGTTTGGTAAAAAGATTTCTAATAATTTTATTATTTAAAGAGAACTTCAATTAAAAAGTGTACCTCAATAACTGTATTATTTAAAGCGAACTCCGATAATTTATGTTTAGTAAAAAGATTTTCAATAATTTTATTGTTTGAAGAGACCTTCAATAAAAAGTGTACTTCGATAACTTTATTATTTAAAGCGAACTCCGATAATTTATGTTTAGTAAAAAGATTTTCAATAATTTAATCATTTAAAGATAACTTCAATTAAAAAGCGTACTTCGATAACTTTATTATTTAAAGCGAACTCCGATAATTTATGTTTAGTAAAAAGATTTTAAATAATTTTATTGTTTGAAGAAAACTTCAATAAAAAGTGTACTTCGATAACTTTATTATTTAAAGCAAACTCCGATAATTTGTGTTTAGTAAAAAGATTTGCAATAATTTAATTGTTTAAAGATAACCTCAATTAAAAAGTGTACTTCGATACCTTTATTATTTAAAGCGAACTCCGATAATTTATGTTTGGTAAAAAGATTTTTAATTATTTTATTGTTTGAAGAGAACTCCAATAAAAAAGTGTACTTTGATAACTTTATTATTTAAAACGAACTCCGATAATTTATGTTTGGTAAAAAGATTTTTAATAATTTTATTGTTTGAAGAGAACTTCAACAAAAAGTGTACTTCGATAACTTTATTATTTAAAGCGAACTCCGATAATTTATGTTTAGTAAAAAGTTTTTCAATAATTGTATTATTTAAAGAGAATTTCAATTAAAAAGTGTACCTCGATAACTTTATTATTTAAAGCGAACTCCGATAAAATATGTTTAGTAAAAAGATTTTCAATAATTGTATTATTTAAAGAGAACTTCAATTAAAAAGTATACCTCGATAACTTTATTATTTAAAGCGAACTCCGATAATTTATGTTTAGTAAAAAGATTTTCAGTAATTTTATTTTTTGAAGAGACCTTCAATAAAAAGTGTACTTCGATAACTTTATTATTTAAAGCGAACTGCGATAATTTATGTTTAGTAAAAAGATTTTCAATAATTTAATTGTTTAAAGATAACTTCAATTAAAAATTGTACTTCGATAACTTTATTATTTAAAGCGAACTCCGATAATTTATGTTTAGTAAAAAGATTTTAAATAATTTTATTGTTTGAAGAAAACTTCAATAAAATGTTTACTTCGATAACTTTATTATTTAAAACGAACTCCGATAATTTATGTTTGGTAAAAAGATTTTTAATAATTTTATTGTTTGAAGAGAACTCCAATAAAAAAGTGTACTTCGATAAATTTATTATTTAAAACGAACTCCGATAATTTATGTTTGGTAAAAAGATTTTTAATAATTTTATTGTTTGAAGAGAACTTCAATAAAAAGTGTACTTCGATAACTTTATTATTTAAAGCGAACTCCGATAATTTATGTTTAGTAAAAAGATTTTTAATAATTTTATTGTTTGAAGAGAACTTCAATAAAAAGTGTACTTCGATAACTTTATTATTTAAAGCGAACTCCGATAATTTATGTTTAGTAAAAAGATTTTCAATAATTGTATTATTAAAAGAGAACTTCAATTAAAAAGTGTACCTCGATAACTTTATTATTTAAAGCGAACTCCGATAATTTATGTTTAGTAAAAAGATTTTCAATAATTGTATTATTTAAAGAGAACTTCAATTAAAAATTGTACCTCGATAACTTTATTATTTAAAGCGAGCTCCGATAATTTATGTTTAGTAAAAAGATTTTCAATAATTTTATTGCTTGAAGAGACCTTCAATAAAAAGTGTACTTCGATAACTTTATTATTTAAAGCGAACTCCGATAATTTATGTTTAGTAAAAAGATTTTCAATAATTTAATTGTTTAAAGATAACTTCAATTAAAAGTGTACTTCGATAACTTTATTATTTAAAACGAACTCCGATAATTTATGTTTAGTAAAAAGATTTTCAATAATTTTATTATTTAAAGAGAACTTCAAATAAAAAGTGTACTTCGATAACTTTATTATTTAAAGCGAACTCCGATTATTTATGTTTAGTAGAAAGATTTTTAATAATTTTATTATTTGAGGAGAACTTCAATAAAAAGTGTACTTCGATAACTTTACTATTTAAAGCGAACTCCGATAATTTATTATTAGTAAAAAGATTTACGACGATTTTATTATTTGAAGAGAACTTCCATAAAAAGTGTACTTCGATAACTTTATTATTTAAAGCTAACTCCGATAATTTATGTTTAGTAAAAAGATTTTGAATAATTGTATTATTTAAAGAGAACTTCAATTAAAAACTGTACTTCGATAACTTTATTATTTAAAGCGAACTCCGATAATTTATGTTTAGTAAAGAGATGTTCAATATTTTTATTATTTGAAGAGAACTTCAATAAAAAGTGTACTTCGATAACTTTATTATTTAAAGCGAACTCCGCTAATTAGTGTTTAGTAAAAAGATTTTTTATAATTTTATTGTTTGAAGAGAACTTCAATAAAAAGTGTACTTCGATAACTTTATTATTTATAACGAACTACGATAATTTATGTTTGGTAAAAAGATATTTAATAATTTTATTGTTTGAAGAAAACTTCAATAAAAAGTGTACCTCGATAACTTTATTATTTAAAGCGAACTCCGATAATTTATGTTTAGTAAAAAGATTTTCAATAATTTTATTGTTTGAGGAGACCTTCAATAAAAAGTGTACTTCGATAACTTTATTATTTAAAGCAAAAAAGTAAAAAGATTTTCAATAATTTAATTGTTTAAAGATAACTTCAATTAAAAAGTGTACTTCGATAACTTTATTATATAAAGCGAACTCCGATAATTTATGTGTGGTAAAAAGATTTTTAATAATTTTATTATTTAAAGATAACTTCAATTTAAAAGTGTACTTCGATAACTTTATTATTTAAAGCGAACTCCGATAATTTATGTGTGGTAAAAAGATTTTTAATAATTTTTTTGTTTGAAGAGAACTTCAATAAAAAAGTGTACTTCGATAACTTTATTATTTAAAACGAACTACGATAATTTATGTTTGGTAAAAAGATCTTTAGTAATTTTATTGTTTGAAGAAAACTTCAATAAAAAGTGTACCTCGATAACTTTATTATTTAAAGCGAACTCCGATAATTTATGTTTAGTAAAAAGATTTTCAATAATTTTATTGTTTGAAGAGACCTTCAATAAAAAGTGTACTTCGATAACTTTATTATTTAAAACGAACTCCGATAATTTATGTATGGTAAAAAGATTTCTAATAATTTTATTATTTAAAGATAACTTCAATTTAAAAGTGTACTTCGATAACTTTATTATTTAAAGCGAACTCCGATAATTTATGTGTGGTAAAAAGATTTTTAATAATTTTATTGTTTGAAGAGAACTTCAATAAAAAAGTGTACTTCGATAACTTTATTATTTAAAACGAACTACGATAATTTATGTTTGGTAAAAAGATCTTTAGTAATTTTATTGTTTGAAGAAAACTTCAATAAAAAGTGTACCTCGATAACTTTATTATTTAAAGCGAACTCCGATAATTTATGTTTAGTAAAAATATTTTCAATAATTTTATTTTTTGAGGAGACCTTCAATAAAAAGTGTACTTCGAAAACTTTATTATTTAAAACAAACTCCGATAATTTATGTTTAGTAAAAAGATTTTCAATAATTTAATTGTTTAAAGATAACTTCAATTAAAAAGTGTACTTCGATAACTTTATTATTTAAAGCGAACTCCGATAATTTATGTTTAGTAAAAAGATTTTCAATAATTTTATTGTTTGAAGAGACCTTCAATAAAAAGTGTACTTCGATAACTTTATTATTTAAAACGAACTCCGATAATTTATGTTTGGTAAAAGGATTTCTAATAATTTTATTATTTAAAGAGAAGTTCAATTAAAAAGTGTACCTCAATAACTTTATTATTTAAAGCGAACTCCGATAATTTATGTTTAGTAAAAAGATTTTCAATAATTTTATTGTTTGAGGAGACCTTCAATAAAAAGTGTACTTCGATAACTTTATTATTTAAAACAAACTCCGATAATTTATGTTTAGTAAAAAGATTTTCAATAATTTATTTGTTTAAAGATAACTTCAATTAAAAAGTGTACTTCGATAACTTTATTATTTAAAGCGAACTCCGATAATTTATGTTTAGTAAAAAGATTTTCAATAATTTTATTGTTTGAAGAGACCTTCAATAAAAAGTGTACTTCGATAACTTTATTATTTAAAACGAACTCCGATAATTTATGTTTGGTAAAAAGATTTCTAATAATTTTATTATTTAAAGAGAACTTCAATTAAAAAGTGTACCTCAATAACTGTATTATTTAAAGCGAACTCCGATAATTTATGTTTAGTAAAAAGATTTTCAATAATTTTATTGTTTGAAGAGACCTTCAATAAAAAGTGTACTTCGATAACTTTATTATTTAAAGCGAACTCCGATAATTTATGTTTAGTAAAAAGATTTTCAATAATTTAATTGTTTAAAGATAACTTCAATTAAAAAGTGTACTTCGATAACTTTATTATTTAAAGCGAACTCCGATAATTTATGTTTAGTAAAAAGATTTTAAATAATTTTATTGTTTGAAGAAAACTTCAATAAAAAGTGTACTTCGATAACTTTATTATTTAAAGCAAACTCCGATAATTTGTGTTTAGTAAAAAGATTTGCAATAATTTAATTGTTTAAAGATAACCTCAATTAAAAAGTGTACTTCGATACCTTTATTATTTAAAGCGAACTCCGATAATTTATGTTTGGTAAAAAGATTTTTAATTATTTTATTGTTTGAAGAGAACTCCAATAAAAAAGTGTACTTTGATAACTTTATTATTTAAAACGAACTCCGATAATTTATGTTTGGTAAAAAGATTTTTAATAATTTTATTGTTTGAAGAGAACTTCAACAAAAAGTGTACTTCGATAACTTTATTATTTAAAGCGAACTCCGATAATTTATGTTTAGTAAAAAGTTTTTCAATAATTGTATTATTTAAAGAGAATTTCAATTAAAAAGTGTACCTCGATAACTTTATTATTTAAAGCGAACTCCGATAAAATATGTTTAGTAAAAAGATTTTCAATAATTGTATTATTTAAAGAGAACTTCAATTAAAAAGTATACCTCTATAACTTTATTATTTAAAGCGAACTCCGATAATTTATGTTTAGTAAAAAGATTTTCAGTAATTTTATTTTTTGAAGAGACCTTCAATAAAAAGTGTACTTCGATAACTTTATTATTTAAAGCGAACTGCGATAATTTATGTTTAGTAAAAAGATTTTCAATAATTTAATTGTTTAAAGATAACTTCAATTAAAAATTGTACTTCGATAACTTTATTATTTAAAGCGAACTCCGATAATTTATGTTTAGTAAAAAGATTTTAAATAATTTTATTGTTTGAAGAAAACTTCAATAAAATGTTTACTTCGATAACTTTATTATTTAAAACGAACTCCGATAATTTATGTTTGGTAAAAAGATTTTTAATAATTTTATTGTTTGAAGAGAACTCCAATAAAAAAGTGTACTTCGATAAATTTATTATTTAAAACGAACTCCGATAATTTATGTTTGGTAAAAAGATTTTTAATAATTTTATTGTTTGAAGAGAACTTCAATAAAAAGTGTACTTCGATAACTTTATTATTTAAAGCGAACTCCGATAATTTATGTTTAGTAAAAAGATTTTCAATAATTTTATTGTTTGAAGAGACCTTCAATAAAAAGTGTACTTCGATAACTTTATTATTTAAAACGAACTCCGATAATTTATGTTTGGTAAAAAGATTTCTAATAATTTTATTATTTAAAGAGAACTTCAATTAAAAAGTGTACCTCAATAACTGTATTATTTAAAGCGAACTCCGATAATTTATGTTTAGTAAAAAGATTTTCAATAATTTTATTGTTTGAAGAGACCTTCAATAAAAAGTGTACTTCGATAACTTTATTATTTAAAGCGAACTCCGATAATTTATGTTTAGTAAAAAGATTTTCAATAATTTAATTGTTTAAAGATAACTTCAATTAAAAAGTGTACTTCGATAACTTTATTATTTAAAGCGAACTCCGATAATTTATGTTTAGTAAAAAGATTTTAAATAATTTTATTGTTTGAAGAAAACTTCAATAAAAAGTGTACTTCGATAACTTTATTATTTAAAGCAAACTCCGATAATTTGTGTTTAGTAAAAAGATTTGCAATAATTTAATTGTTTAAAGATAACCTCAATTAAAAAGTGTACTTCGATACCTTTATTATTTAAAGCGAACTCCGATAATTTATGTTTGGTAAAAAGATTTTTAATTATTTTATTGTTTGAAGAGAACTCCAATAAAAAAGTGTACTTTGATAACTTTATTATTTAAAACGAACTCCGATAATTTATGTTTGGTAAAAAGATTTTTAATAATTTTATTGTTTGAAGAGAACTTCAACAAAAAGTGTACTTCGATAACTTTATTATTTAAAGCGAACTCCGATAATTTATGTTTAGTAAAAAGTTTTTCAATAATTGTATTATTTAAAGAGAATTTCAATTAAAAAGTGTACCTCGATAACTTTATTATTTAAAGCGAACTCCGATAAAATATGTTTAGTAAAAAGATTTTCAATAATTGTATTATTTAAAGAGAACTTCAATTAAAAAGTATACCTCGATAACTTTATTATTTAAAGCGAACTCCGATAATTTATGTTTAGTAAAAAGATTTTCAGTAATTTTATTTTTTGAAGAGACCTTCAATAAAAAGTGTACTTCGATAACTTTATTATTTAAAGCGAACTGCGATAATTTATGTTTAGTAAAAAGATTTTCAATAATTTAATTGTTTAAAGATAACTTCAATTAAAAATTGTACTTCGATAACTTTATTATTTAAAGCGAACTCCGATAATTTATGTTTAGTAAAAAGATTTTAAATAATTTTATTGTTTGAAGAAAACTTCAATAAAATGTTTACTTCGATAACTTTATTATTTAAAACGAACTCCGATAATTTATGTTTGGTAAAAAGATTTTTAATAATTTTATTGTTTGAAGAGAACTCCAATAAAAAAGTGTACTTCGATAAATTTATTATTTAAAACGAACTCCGATAATTTATGTTTGGTAAAAAGATTTTTAATAATTTTATTGTTTGAAGAGAACTTCAATAAAAAGTGTACTTCGATAACTTTATTATTTAAAGCGAACTCCGATAATTTATGTTTAGTAAAAAGATTTTTAATAATTTTATTGTTTGAAGAGAACTTCAATAAAAAGTGTACTTCGATAACTTTATTATTTAAAGCGAACTCCGATAATTTATGTTTAGTAAAAAGATTTTCAATAATTGTATTATTTAAAGAGAACTTCAATTAAAAAGTGTACCTCGATAACTTTATTATTTAAAGCGAACTCCGATAATTTATGTTTAGTAAAAAGATTTTCAATAATTGTATTATTTAAAGAGAACTTCAATTAAAAATTGTACCTCGATAACTTTATTATTTAAAGCGAGCTCCGATAATATATGTTTAGTAAAAAGATTTTCAATAATTTTATTGCTTGAAGAGACCTTCAATAAAAAGTGTACTTCGATAACTTTATTATTTAAAGCGAACTCCGATAATTTATGTTTAGTAAAAAGATTTTCAATAATTTAATTGTTTAAAGATAACTTCAATTAAAAAGTGAACTTCGATAACTTTATTATTTAATACGAACTCCGATAATTTATGTTTGGTAAAAAGATTTTTAATAATTTTATTGTTTGAAGAGAACTTCAATAAAAAGTGTACTTCGATAACATTCTTATTTAAAGCGAACTCCGATAATTTATGTTTAGTAAAATGATTTTTAATAATTTTATTGTTTGAAGAGAACTTCAATAAAAAGTGTACTTCGATAATTTTATTATTTAAAGCGAACTCCAATAATTTATGTTTAGTAAAAAGAATTTCAATAATTGTATTATTTAAAGAAAACTTCAATTAAAAAGTGTACCTCGATAACTTTATTATTTAAAGCGAACTCCGATAATTTATGTTTAGTAAAAATATTTTCAATAATTTTATTGTTTGAAGAGAACTTCAATTAAAAGTGTACTTCGATAACTTTATTATTTAAAACGAACTCCGATAATTTATGTTTAGTAAAAAGATTTTCAATAATTTTATTATTTAAAGAGAACTTCAAATAAAAAGTGTACTTCGATAACTTTATTATTTAAAGCGAACTCCGATTATTTATGTTTAGTAGAAAGATTTTTAATAATTTTATTATTTGAGGAGAACTTCAATAAAAAGTGTACTTCGATAACTTTACTATTTAAAGCGAACTCCGATAATTTATTATTAGTAAAAAGATTTACGACGATTTTATTATTTGAAGAGAACTTCCATAAAAAGTGTACTTCGATAACTTTATTATTTAAAGCTAACTCCGATAATTTATGTTTAGTAAAAAGATTTTGAATAATTGTATTATTTAAAGAGAACTTCAATTAAAAACTGTACTTCGATAACTTTATTATTTAAAGCGAACTCCGATAATTTATGTTTAGTAAAGAGATGTTCAATATTTTTATTATTTGAAGAGAACTTCAATAAAAAGTGTACTTCGATAACTTTATTATTTAAAGCGAACTCCGCTAATTAGTGTTTAGTAAAAAGATTTTTTATAATTTTATTGTTTGAAGAGAACTTCAATAAAAAGTGTACTTCGATAACTTTATTATTTATAACGAACTACGATAATTTATGTTTGGTAAAAGATATTTAATAATTTTATTGTTTGAAGAAAACTTCAATAAAAAGTGTACCTCGATAACTTTATTATTTAAAGCGAACTCCGATAATTTATGTTTAGTAAAAAGATTTTCAATAATTTTATTGTTTGAGGAGACCTTCAATAAAAAGTGTACTTCGATAACTTTATTATTTAAAGCAAAAAAGTAAAAAGATTTTCAATAATTTAATTGTTTAAAGATAACTTCAATTAAAAAGTGTACTTCGATAACTTTATTATATAAAGCGAACTCCGATAATTTATGTGTGGTAAAAAGATTTTTAATAATTTTATTGTTTGAAGAGAACTTCAATTAAAAAGTGTACCTCAATAACTTTATTATTTAAAGCGAACTCCGATAATTTATGTTTAGTAAAAAGATTTTCAATAATTTTATTGTTTGAAGAGACCTTCAATAAAATGTGTACTTCGATAACTTTATTATTTAAAACGAACTCCGATAATTTATGTATGGTAAAAAGATTTCTAATAATTTTATTATTTAAAGATAACTTCAATTAAAAAGTGTACTTCGATAACTTTATTATTTAAAGCGAACTCCGATAATTTATGTGTGGTAAAAAGATTTTTAATAATTTTATTGTTTGAAGAGAACTTCAATAAAAAAGTGTACTTCGATAACTTTATTATTTAAAACGAACTACCATAATTTATGTTTGGTAAAAAGATCTTTAGTAATTTTATTGTTTGAAGAAAACTTCAATAAAAAGTGTACCTCGATAACTTTATTATTTAAAGCGAACTCCGATAATTTATGTTTAGTAAAAAGATTTTCAATAATTTTATTGTTTGAGGAGACCTTCAATAAAAAGTGTACTTCGAAAACTTTATTATTTAAAACAAACTCCGATAATTTATGTTTAGTAAAAAGATTTTCAATAATTTAATTGTTTAAAGATAACTTCAATTAAAAAGTGTACTTCGATAACTTTATTATTTAAAGCGAACTCCGATAATTTATGTTTAGTAAAAAGATTTTCAATAATTTTATTGTTTGAAGAGACCTTCAATAAAAAGTGTACTTCGATAACTTTATTATTTAAAACGAACTCCGATAATTTATGTTTGGTAAAAGGATTTCTAATAATTTTATTATTTAAAGAGAAGTTCAATTAAAAAGTGTACCTCAATAACTTTATTATTTAAAGCGAACTCCGATAATTTATGTTTAGTAAAAAGATTTTCAATAATTTTATTGTTTGAAGAGAACTTCAATAAAAAGTGTACTTCGATAACTTTATTATTTAAAGCGAACTCCGATAATTTATGTTTAGTAAAAAGATTTTCAATAATTTAATTGTTTAAAGATAACTTCAATTAAAAAGTGTACTTCGATAACTTTATTATTTAAAGGGAACTCCGATAATTTATGTTTAGTAAAAAGATTTTAAATAATTTTATTGTTTGAAGAAAACTTCAATAAAAAGTGTACTTCGATAACTTTATTATTTAAAGCAAACTCCGATAATTTGAGTTTAGTAAAAAGATTTGCAATAATTTAATTGTCTAAAGATAACCTCAATTAAAAAGTGTACTTCGATAACTTTATTATTTAAAGCGAGCTCCGATAATTTATGTTTGGTAAAAAGATTTTTAATTATTTTATTGTTTGAAGAGAACTCCAACAAAAAAGATGTACTTTGATAACTTTATTATTTAAAACGAACTCCGATAATTTATGTTTGGTAAAAAGATTTTTAATAATTTTATTGTTTGAAGAGAACTTCAATAAAAAGTGTACTTCGATAACTTTATTATTTAAAGCGAACTTCGATAATTTATGTTTAGTAAAAAGTTTTTCAATAATTGTATTATTTAAAGAGAACTTCAATTAAAAATTGTACCTCGATAACTTTATTATTTAAAGCGAACTCCGATAAAATATGTTTAGTAAAAAGATTTTCAATAATTGTATTATTTAAAGAGAACTTCAATTAAAAAGTGTACCTCGATAACTTTATTATTTAAAGCGAACTCCGATAATTTATGTTTAGTAAAAAGATTTTCAATAATTTTATTTTTTGAAGAGACCTTCAATAAAAAGTGTACTTCGATAACTTTATTATTTAAAGCGAACTGCGATAATTTATGTTTAGTAAAAAGATTTTTAATAATTTTATTGTTTGAAGAGAACTTCAATAAAAAGTGTACTTCGATAACTTTATTATTTAAAGCGAACTCCGATAATTTATGTTTAGTAAAAAGATTTTTAATAATTTTATTGTTTGAAGAGAACTTCAATAAAATGTGTACTTCGATAACTTTATTATTTAAAGCGAACTCCGATAATTTATGTTTAGTAAAAAGATTTTCAATAATTGTATTATTTAAAGAGAACTTCAATTAAAAAGTGTACCTCGATAACTTTATTATTTAAAGCGAACTCCGATAATTTATGTTTAGTAAAAAGATTTTCAATAATTGTATTATTTAAAGAGAACTTCAGTTAAAAAGTGTACCTCGATAACTTTATTATTTAAAGCGAGCTCCGATAATTTATGTTTAGTAAAAAGATTTTCAATAATTTTATTGTTTGAAGAGACCTTCAATAAAAAGTGTACTTCGATAACTTTATTATTTAAAGCGAACTCCGATAATTTATGTTTAGTAAAAAGATTTTCAATAATTTAATTGTTTAAAGATAACTTCAATTAAAAAGTGAACTTCGATAACTTTATTATTTAATACGAACTCCGATAATTTATGTTTGGTAAAAAGATTTTTAATAATTTTATTGTTTGAAGAGAACTTCAATAAAAAGTGTACTTCGATAAGTTTCTTATTTAAAGCGAACTCCGATAATTTATGTTTAGTAAAATGATTTTTAATAATTTTATTGTTTGAAGAGAACTTCAATAAAAAGTGTGCTTCGATAATTTAATTATTTAAAGCGAACTCCGATAATTTATGTTTAGTAAAAAGATTTTTAATAATTGTATTATTTAAAGAGAACTTCAATTAAAAAGTGTACCTCGATAACTTTATTATTTAAAGCGAACTCCGATAATTTATGTTTAGTAAAAATATTTTCAATAATTTTATTGTTTGAAGAGAACTTCAATTAAAAGTGTACTTCGATAACTTTATTATTTAAAACGAACTCCGATAATTTATGTTTAGTAAAAAGATTTTCAATAATTTTATTATTTAAAGAGAACTTCAAATAAAAAGTGTACTTCGATAACTTTATTATTTAAAGCGAACTCCGATTATTTATGTTTAGTAGAAAGATTTTTAATAATTTTATTATTTGAAGAGAACTTCAATAAAAAGTGTAATTCGATAACTTTACTATTTAAAGCGAACTCCGATAATTTATTATTAGTAAAAAGATTTACGATGATTTTATTATTTGAAGAGAACTTCAATAAAAAGTGTACTTCGATAACTTTATTATTTAAAGCTAACTCCGATAATTTATGTTTAGTAAAAAGATTTTGAATAATTGTATTATTTAAAGAGAACTTCAATTAAAAAGTGTACTTCGATAACTTTATTATTTAAAGCGAACTCCGATAATTTATGTTTAGTAAAGAGATGTTCAATAATTTTATTATTTGAAGAGAACTTCAATAAAAAGTGTACTTCGATAACTTTATTATTTAAAGCGAACTCCGCTAATTAATGTTTAGTAAAAAGATTTTTTATAATTTTATTGTTTGAAGAGAACTCCAATAAAAAGTGTACTTCGATAACTTTATTATTTAAAACGAACTACGATAATTTATGTTTGGTAAAAAGATCTTTAATAATTTTATTGTTTGAAGAAAACTTCAATAAAAAGTGTACCTCGATAACTTTATTATTTAAAGCGAACTCCGATAATTTATGTTTAGTAAAAAGATTTTCAATAATTTTATTGTTTGAGGAGACCTTCAATAAAAAGTGTACTTCGATAACTTTATTATTTAAAGCCAAAAATTAAAAAGATTTTCAATAATTTAATTGTTTAAAGATAACTTCAATTAAAAAGTGTACTTCGATAACTTTATTATTTAAAGCGAACTCCGATAATTTATGTGTGGTAAAAAGATTTTTAATAATTTTATTGTTTGAAGAGAACTTCAATAAAAAAGTGTACTTCGATAATTTTATTATTTAAAACGAACTACGATAATTTATGTTTGGTAAAAAGATCTTTAATAATTTTATTGTTTGAAGAAAACTTCAATAAAAAGTGTACCTCGATAACTTTATTATTTAAAGCGAACTCCGATAATTTATGTTTAGTAAAAAGATTTTCAATAATTTTATTGTTTGAGGAGACCTTCAATAAAAAGTGTACTTCGATAACTTTATTATTTAAAACAAACTCCGATAATTTATGTTTAGTAAAAAGATTTTCAATAATTTAATTGTTTAAAGATAACTTCAATTAAAAAGTGTACTTCGATAACTTTATTATTTAAAGCGAACTCCGATAATTTATGTTTAGTAAAAAGATTTTCAATAATTTTATTGTTTGAAGAAACCTTCAATAAAAAGTGTACTTCGATAACTTTATTATTTAAAACGAACTCCGGTAATTTATGTTTGGTAAAAAGATTTCTAATAATTTTATTATTTAAAGAGAACTTCAATTAAAAAGTGTACCTCAATAACTTTATTATTTAAAGCGAACTCCGATAATTTATGTTTAGTAAAAGGATTTTCAATAATTTTATTGTTTGAAGAGACCTTCAATAAAAAGTGTACTTCGATAACTTTATTATTTAAAGCGAACTCCGATAATTTATGTTTAGTAAAAAGATTTTCAATAATTTAATTGTTTAAAGATAACTTCAATTAAAAAGTGTACTTCGATAACTTTATTATTTAAAGCGAACTCCGATAATTTATGTTTAGTGAAAAGATTTTAAATAATTTTATTGTTTGAAGAAAACTTCAATACAAAGTGTACTTCGATAACTTTATTATTTAAAGCAAACTCCGATAATTTGTGTTTAGTAAAAAGATTTGCAATAATTTAATTGTTTAAAGATAACCTCAATTAAAAAGTGTACTTCGATAACTTTATTATTTAAAGCGTAAAGATTTTTAATTATTTTATTGTTTGAAGAGAACTCCAATAAAAAAGTGTACTTTGATAACTTTATTATTTAAAACGAACTCCGATAATTTATGTTTGGTAAAAAGATTTTTAATAATTTTATTGTTTGAAGAGAACTTCAATAAAAAGTGTACTTCGATAACTTTATTATTTAAAGCAAACTCCGATAATTTGTGTTTAGTAAAAAGATTTGCAATAATTTAATTGTTTAAAGATAACCTCAATTAATAAGTGTACTTCGATAACTTTATTATTTAAAGCGAACTCCGATAATTTATGTTTGGTAAAAAGATTTTTAATAATTTTATTGTTTGAAGAGAACTTCAATAAAAAGTGTACTTCGATAACTTTATTATTTAAAGCGAACTCCGATAATTTATGTTTAGTAAAAAGTTTTTCAATAATTGTATTATTTAAAGAGAACTTCAATTAAAAAGTGTACCTCGATAACATTATTATTTAAAGCGAACTCCGATAAAATATGTTTAGTAAAAAGATTTTCAATAATTGTATTATTTAAAGAGAACTTCAATTAAAAAGTGTACCTCGATAACTTTATTATTTAAAGCGAACTCCGATAATTTATGTTTAGTAAAAGGATTTTCAATAATTTTATTTTTTGAAGAGACCTTCAATAAAAAGTGTACTTCGATAACTTTATTATTTAAAGCGAACTGCGATAATTTATGTTTAGTAAAAAGATTTTCAATAATTTAATTGTTTAAAGATAACTTTAATTAAAAAGTGTACTTCGATAACTTTATTATTTAAAGCGAACTCCGATAATTTATGTTTAGTAAAAAGATTTTAAATAATTTTATTGTTTGAAGAAAACTTCAATAAAATGTGTACTTCGATAACTTTATTATTTAAAACGAACTCCGATAATTTATGTTTGGTAAAAAGATTTTTAATAATTTAATTGTTTGAAGAGAACTCCAATAAAAAAGTGTACTTCGATAAATTTATTATTTAAAACGAACTCCGATAATTTATGTTTAGTAAAAAGATTTTTAATAATTTTATTGTTTGAAGAGAACTTCAATAAAAAGTGTACTTCGATAACTTTATTATTTAAAGCGAACTCCGATAATTTATGTTCAGTAAAAAGATTTTTAATAATTTTATTGTTTGAAGAGAACTTCAATAAAAAGTGTACTTCGATAACTTTATTATTTAAAGCGAACTCCGATAATTTATGTTTAGTAAAAAGATTTTCAATAATTGTATTATTTAAAGAGAACTTCAATTAAAAAGTGTACCTCGATAACTTTATTATTTAAAGCGAACTCCGATAATTTATATTTAGTAAAAAGATTTTCAATAATTGTATTATTTAAAGAGAACTTCAATTAAAAAATGTACCTCGATAACTTTATTATTTAAAGCGAGCTCCGATAATTTATGTTTAGTAAAAAGATTTTCAATAATTTTATTGTTTGAAGAGACCTTCAATAAAAAGTGTACTTCGATAACTTTATTATTTAAAGCGAACTCCGATAATTTATGTTTAGTAAAAAGATTTGCAATAATTTAATTGTTTAAAGATAACTTCAATTAAAAAGTGAACTTCGATAACTTTATTATTTAATACGAACTCCGATAATTTATGTTTGGTAAAAAGATTTTTAATAATTTTATTGTTTGAAGAGAACTTCAATAAAAAGTGTACTTCGATAACTTTATTATTTAAAGCGAACTCCGATAATATATGTTTAGTAAAATGATTTTTAATAATTTTATTGTTTGAAGAGAACTTCAATAAAAAGTGTACTTCGATAATTTTATTATTAATTGTATTATTTAAAGAGAACTTCAATTAAAAAGTGTACCTCGATAACTTTATTATTTAAAGCGAACTCCGATAATTTATGTTTAGTAAAAATATTTTCAATAATTTTATTGTTTGAAGAGAACTTCAATTAAAAGTGTACTTCGATAACTTTATTATTTAAAACGAACTCCGATAATTTATGTTTAGTAAAAAGATTTTCAATAATTTTATTATTTAAAGAGAACTTCAAATAAAAAGTGTACTTCGATAACTTTATTATTTAAAGCGAACTCCGATTATTTATGTTTAGTAGAAAGATTTTTAATAATTTTATTATTTGAAGAGAACTTCAATATAAAGTGTACTTCGATAACTTTACTATTTAAAGCGAACTCCGATAATTTATTATTAGTAAAAAGATTTACGATGATTTTATTATTTGAAGAGAACTTCAATAAAAAGTGTACTTCGATAACTTTATTATTTAAAGCTAACTCCGATAATTTATGTTTAGTAAAAAGATTTTGAATAATTGTATTATTTAAAGAGAACTTCAATTAAAAAGTGTACTTCGATAACTTTATTATTTAAAGCGAACTCCGATAATTTATGTTTAGTAAAGAGATGTTCAATAATTTTATTATTTGAAGGGAACTTCAATAAAAAGTGTACTTCGATAACTTTATTATTTAAAGCGAACTCCGCTAATTAATGTTTAGTAAAAAGATTTTTTATAATTTTGTTGTTTGAAGAGAACTTCAATAAAAAGTGTACTTCGATAACTTTATTATTTAAAGCGAACTCCGATAATTTATGTTTAGTAAAAAGATTTTCAATAATTGTATTATTTAAAGAGAACTTCAATTAAAAAGTGTACCTCGATAACTATATTATTTAAAGCGAACTCCGATAATTTATGTTTAGTAAAAAGATTTTAAATAATTTTATTGTTTGAAGAAAACTTCAATAAAAAGTGTACTTCGATAACTTTATTATTTAAAGCGAACTCCGATAATTTATGTTTAGTAAAAAGATTTTCAATAATTTTATTATTTAAAGAGAAATACAATAAAAAGTGTACTTCGATAACTTTGTTATTTAAAGCGAACTGAGATAATTTTTGTTTAGTAAAAAGATTTTCGATAATTTTATTATTTGAAGAGAACTTCAATAAAAAGTGTACTTCGATAACTTTATTATTTAAAACGAACTCCGATAATTTATGTTTGGTAAAAAGATTTTTAATAATTTTATTGTTTGAAGAGAACTTCAATAAAAAGTGTACTTCGATAACTTTATTATTTAAAGCGAACTCCGATAATTTATGTTTAGTAAAAAGATTTTTAATAATTTTATTATTTGAAGAGAACTTCAATATAAAGTGTACTTCGATAACTTTACTATTTAAAGCGAACTCCGATAATTTATTATTAGTAAAAAGATTTTCAATAATTTTATTATTTGAAGAGAACTTCAATAAAAAGTGTACTTCGATAACTTTATTATTTAAAGCTAACTCCGATAATTTATGTTTAGTAAAAAGATTTTGAATAATTGTATTATTTAAAGAGAACTTCAATTAAAAAGTGTACTTCGATAACTTTATTATTTAAAGCGAACTCCGATAATTTATGTTTAGTAAAGAGATGTTCAATAATTTTATTATTTGAAGGGAACTTCAATAAAAAGTGTACTTCGATAACTTTATTATTTAAAGCGAACTCCGCTAATTAATGTTTAGTAAAAAGATTTTTTATAATTTTGTTGTTTGAAGAGAACTTCAATAAAAAGTGTACTTCGATAACTTTATTATTTAAAGCGAACTCCGATAATTTATGTTTAGTAAAAAGATTTTCAATAATTGTATTATTTAAAGAGAACTTCAATTAAAAAGTGTACCTCGATAACTATATTATTTAAAGCGAACTCCGATAATTTATGTTTAGTAAAAAGATTTTAAATAATTTTATTGTTTGAAGAAAACTTCAATAAAAAGTGTACTTCGATAACTTTATTATTTAAAGCGAACTCCGATAATTTATGTTTAGTAAAAAGATTTTCAATAATTTTATTATTTAAAGAGAAATACAATAAAAAGTGTACTTCGATAACTTTGTTATTTAAAGCGAACTGAGATAATTTTTGTTTAGTAAAAAGATTTTCGATAATTTTATTATTTGAAGAGAACTTCAATAAAAAGTGTACTTCGATAACTTTATTATTTAAAACGAACTCCGATAATTTATGTTTGGTAAAAAGATTTTTAATAATTTTATTGTTTGAAGAGAACTTCAATAAAAAGTGTACTTCGATAACTTTATTATTTAAAGCGAACTCCGATAATTTATGTTTAGTAAAAAGATTTTTAATAATTTTATTGTTTGAAGAGAACTTCAATAAAAGGTGTACTTCGATAACTTTATTATTTAAAGCGAACTCAGATAATTTATGTTTAGTAAAAAGATTTTCAATAATTTTATTATTTGAAGAGAACTTCAATAAAAAGTGTACTTCGATAACTTTATTATTTAAAGCGTACTCAGATAATTTATGTTTAGTAAAAAGATTTTCAATAATTTTATTGTTTGAAGAGAACTTCAATAAAAAGTGTACTTCGATAACTTTATTATTTAAAGCGAACTCCGATAATTTATGTTTAGTAAAAAGATTTTCAATAATTTAATTATTTAAAAATAACTTCAATTAAAAAGTGTACTTCGATAACTTTATTATTTATAGCGAATTCCGATAATTTATATTTAGTATAAAGATTTTCAATAATTTTATTGTTTGAAGAGAACTTCAATAAAAAGTGTACTTCGATAACTTTATTATTTAAAACGAACTCCGATAATGTATGTTTGGTAAGAAGATTTTTAATAATTTTATTGTTTGAAGAGAACTTCGATAAAAAGTGTACTTCGATAACTTTATAATTTAAAGCGAACTCCGATAATTTATGTATAGTGAAAAGATTTTTAATAATTTTGTCACTTAACAGGAACTTCGATAATTTATTTTTAGTAAAAAGATTCACGACGATTTTATTATTTGAAGAGAACTTCAATAAAAAGTGTACTTCGATAGCTTTATTATTTAAAGCGAACTCCGATAATTTATGTTTGGTAAAAAGATTTTTGATAATTTTATTGTTTAAAGATAACTTCAATTAAAAAGTGTACTTCGATAACTTTATTATTTAAAGCGAACTCCGATAATTTATGTTTGGTAAAAGATTTTTAATAATTTTATTGTTTGAAGAGAACTTTAATAAAAAGTGTACTTCGATAACTTTATTATTTAAAGCGAACTCCGATAATTTATGTTTGGTAAAAACCTTTTTAATAATTTTATTGTTTAAAGATAACTTCAATTAAAAAGTGTACTTCGATAACTTTATTATTTAAAGCGAACTCCGATAATTTATGTTTAGTAAAAAGATTTTTAATAATTTTATTGTTTGAAGAGAACTCCAATAAAAAGTGTACTTCGATAACTTTATTATTTAAAGCGAACTCCGATAATTTACTTATGTTTAGTAAAAAGATTTTAAATAATTTTATTGTTTGAAGAAAACTTCAATAAAAAGTGTACTTCGATAACTTTATTATTTAAAGCAATCTCCGTTAATTTATGTTTAGTAAAAAGATTTTCAATAATTTAATTGTTTAAAGATAACTTCAATTAAAAAGTGTACTTCGATAACTTTATTATTTAAAGCGAACTCCGATAATTTATGTTTAGTAAAAAGATTTTTAATAATTTTATTGTTTGAAGAGAACTTCAATAAAAAGTGTACTTCGATAACTTTATTATTTAAAGCGAACTCCGATAATTTATGTTTAGTAAAAAGATTTTCAATAATTGTATTATTTAAAGAGAACTTCAATTAAAAAGTGTACCTCGATAACTTTATTATTTAAAGCGAACTCCGATAATTAATGTTTAGTAAAAAGATTTTCAATAATTGTATTATTTAAAGAGAACTTCAATTAAAAATGTACCTCGATAACTTTATTATTTAAAGCGAGCTCCGATAATTTATGTTTAGTAAAAAGATTTTCAATAATTTTATTGTTTGAAGAGACCTTCAATAAAAAGTGTACTTCGATAACTTTATTATTTAAAGCGAACTCCGATAATTCATGTTTAGTAAAAAGATTTTCAATAATTTAATTGTTTAAAGAGAACTTCAATAAAAAGTGTACTTCGATAATTTTATTATTTAAAGCGAACTCCGATAATTTATGTTTAGTAAAAAGATTTTCAATAATTGTATTATTTAAAGAGAACTTCAATTAAAAATTGAACTTCGATAACTTTATTATTTAATACGAACTCCGATAATTTATGTTTGGTAAAAAGATTTTTAATAATTTTATTGTTTGAAGAGAACTTCAATAAAAAGTGTACTTCGATAACTTTATTATTTAAAGCGAACTCCGATAATTTATGTTTAGTAAAATGATTTTTAATAATTTTATTGTTTGAAGAGAACTTCATTAAAAAGTGTACTTCGATAATTTTATTATTTAAAGCGAACTCCGATAATTTATGTTTAGTAAAAAGATTTTCAATAATTGTATTATTTAAAGAGAACTTCAATTAAAAAGTGTACCTCGATAACTTTATTATTTAAAGCGAACTCCGATAATTTATGTTTAGTAAAAAGATTTTCAATAATTTTATTGTTTGAAGAGAACTTCAATTAAAAGTGTACTTCGATAACTTTATTATTTAAAGCGAACTGCGATAATTTATGTTTAGTAAAAAGATTTTCAATAAATTTATTATTTAAAGAGAACTTCAAATAAAAAGTGTATTTCGATAGCTTTATTATTTAAAGCGAACTCCGATTATTTATGTTTAGTAGAAAGATTTTTAATAATTTTATTATTTGAAGAGAACTTCAATAAAAAGTGTACTTCGATAACTTTACTATTTAAAGCGAACTCCGATAATTTATTATTAGTAAAAAGATTTACGATGATTTTATTATTTGAAGAGATCTTCAATAAAAAGTGTACTTCGATAACTTTATTATTTAAAGCTAACTCCGATAATTTATGTTTAGTAAAAAGATTTTGAATAATTGTATTATTTAAAGAGAACTTCAATTAAAAAGTGTACTTCGATAACTTTATTATTTAAAGCGAACTCCGATAATTTATGTTTAGTAAAGAGATGTTCAATAATTTTATTATTTGAAGAGAACTTCAATAAAAAGTGTACTTCGATAACTTTATTATTTAAAGCGAACTCCGCTAATTAATGTTTAGTAAAAAGATTTTTAATAATTTTATTGTTTGAAGAGAACTTCAATAAAAAGTGTACTTCGATAACTTTATTATTTAAAGCGAACTCCCATAATTTATGTTTATTAAAAAGATTTTCAATAATTGTATTATTTAAAAAGAACTTCAATTAAAAAGTGTACCTCGATAACTTTATTATTTAAAGCGAACTCCGATAATTTATGTTTAGTAAAAAGATTTTCAATAATTTTATTGTTTGAAGAGAACTTCAATTAAAAGTGTACTTCGATAACTTTATTATTTAAAACGAACTCCGATAATTTATGTTTAGTAAAAAGATTTTCAATAATTTTATTATTTAAAGAGAACTTCAAATAAAAAGTGTATTTCGATAGCTTTATTATTTAAAGCGAACTCCGATTATTTATGTTTAGTAAAAAGATTTTCAATAATTTAATTATTTAAAAATAACTTCAATTAAAAAGTGTACTTCGATAACTTTATTATTTATAGCGAATTCCGATAATTTATATTTAGTATAAAGATTTTCAATAATTTTATTGTTTGAAGAGAACTTCAATAAAAAGTTTCGATAACTTTATTATTTAAAACGAACTCCGATAATGTATGTTTGGTAAGAAGATTTTTAATAATTTTATTGTTTGAAGAGAACTTCGATAAAAAGTGTACTTCGACAACTTTATAATTTAAAGCGAACTCCGATAATTTATTTTTAGTAAAAAGATTTTTAATAATTTTGTCACTTAACAGGAACTTCGATAATTTATTTTCAGTAAAAAGATTCACGACGATTTTATTATTTAAAGAGAACTTCAAATAAAAAGTGTATTTCGATAGCTTTATTATTTAAAGCGAACTCCGATTATTTATGTTTAGTAGAAAGATTTTTAATAATTTTATTATTTGAAGAGAACTTCAATAAAAAGTGTACTTCGATAACTTTACTATTTAAAGCGAACTCCGATAATTTATTATTAGTAAAAAGATTTACGATGATTTTATTATTTGAAGAGATCTTCAATAAAAAGTGTACTTCGATAACTTTATTATTTAAAGCTAACTCCGATAATTTATGTTTAGTAAAAAGATTTTGAATAATTGTATTATTTAAAGAGAACTTCAATTAAAAAGTGTACTTCGATAACTTTATTATTTAAAGCGAACTCCGATAATTTATGTTTAGTAAAGAGATGTTCAATAATTTTATTATTTGAAGAGAACTTCAATAAAAAGTGTACTTCGATAACTTTATTATTTAAAGCGAACTCCGCTAATTAATGTTTAGTAAAAAGATTTTTAATAATTTTATTGTTTGAAGAGAACTTTAATAAAAAGTGTACTTCGATAACTTTATTATTTAAAGCGAACTCCGATAATTTATGTTTGGTAAAAAGATTTTTAATAATTTTATTGTTTAAAGATAACTTCAATTAAAAAGTGTACTTCGATAACTTTATTATTTAAAGCGAACTCCGATAATTTATGTTTAGTAAAAAGATTTTTAATAATTTTATTGTTTGAAGAGAACTCCAATAAAAAGCGTACTTCGATAACTTTATTATTTAAAGCGAACTCCGATAATTTACTTATGTTTAGTTAAAAGATTTTAAATAATTTTATTGTTTGAAGAAAACTTCAATAAAAAGTGTACTTCGATAACTTTATTATTTAAAGCAATCTCCGTTAAGTTATGTTTAGTAAAAAGATTTTCAATAATTTAATTGTTTAAAGATAACTTCAATTAAAAAGTGTACTTCGATAACTTTATTATTTAAAGCGAACTCCGATAATTTATGTTTAGTAAAAAGATTTTTAATAATTTTATTGTTTGAAGAGATCTTCAATAAAAAGTGTACTTCGATAACTTTATTATTTAAAGCGAACTCCGATAATTTATGTTTAGTAAAAAGATTTTCAATAATTGTATTATTTAAAGAGAACTTCAATTAAAAAGTGTACCTCGATAACTTTATTATTTCAAGCGAACTCCGATACTTTATGTTTAGTAAAAAGATTTTCAATAATTGTATTATTTAAAGAGAACTTCAATTAAAAATGTACCTCGATAACTTTATTATTTAAAGCGAGCTCCGATAATTTATGTTTAGTAAAAAGATTTTCAATAATTTTATTGTTTGAAGAGACCTTCAATAAAAAGTGTACTTCGATAACTTTATTATTTAAAGCGAACTCCGATAATTTATGTTTAGTAAAAAGATTTTCAATAATTTAATTGTTTAAAGAGAACTTCAATAAAAAGTGTACTTCGATAATTTTATTATTTAAAGCGAACTCCGATAATTTATGTTTAGTAAAAAGATTTTCAATAATTGTATTATTTAAAGAGAACTTCAATTAAAAATTGAACTTCGATAACTTTATTATTTAATACGAACTCCGATAATTTATGTTTGGTAAAAAGATTTTAAATAATTTTATTGTTTGAAGAGAACTTCAATAAAAAGTGTACTTCGATAACTTTATTATTTAAAGCGAACTCCGATAATTTATGTTTAGTAAAATGATTTTTAATAATTTTATTGTTTGAAGAGAACTTCAATAAAAAGTGTACTTCGATAATTTTATTATTTAAAGCGAACTCCGATAATTTACTTATGTTTAGTAAAAAGATTTTAAATAATTTTATTGTTTGAAGAAAACTTCAATAAAAAGTGTACTTCGATAACTTTATTATTTAAAGCAATCTCCGTTAATTTATGTTTAGTAAAAAGATTTTCAATAATTTAATTTTTTAAAGATAACTTCAATTAAAAAGTGTACCTCGATAACTTTATTATTTAAAGCGAACTCCGATAATTTATGTTTAGTAAAAAGATTTTTAATAATCTTATTGTTTGAAGAGAACTTCAATAAAAAGTGTACTTCGATAACTTTATTATTTAAAGCGAACTCCGATAATTTATGTTTGGTAAAAAGATTTTTAATAATTTTACTGTTTAAAGATAACTTCAATTAAAAAGTGTACTTCGATAACTTTATTATTTAAAGCGAACTCCGATAATTTATGTTTAGTAAAAAGATTTTCAATAATTGTATTATATAAAGAGAACTTCAATTAAAAAGTGTACCTCGATAAGTTTATAATTTAAGGCGAACTCCGATAATTTATGTTTAGTAAAAAGATTTTCAATAAATTTATTATTTAAAGAGAACTTCAATTAAAAAGTGTACTTCGATAAGTTTATTATTTAAAGCGAACTCCGATAATTTATTATTAGTAAAAAGATTTACGATGATTTTATTGTTTGAAGAGACCTTCAATAAAAAGTGTACTTCTATAACTTTATTATTTAAAGCGAACTCCGATAATTTATGTTTAGTAAAAAGATTTTCAATAAATTTATTATTTAAAGAGAACTTCAATTAAAAAGTGTACTTCGATAAGTTTATTATTTAAAGCGAACTCCGATAATTTATTATTAGTAAAAAGATTTACGATGATTTTATTGTTTGAAGAGACCTTCAATAAAAAGTGTACTTCGATAACTTTATTATTTAAATTGAACTCCGATAATTTATGTTTAGTAAAAAGATTTTCAATAATTTAATTGTTTAAAGATAACTTCAATTAAAAAGTGTACTTCGATAACTTTATTATTTAAAGCGAACTCCGATAATTTACTTATGTTTAGTAAAAAGATTTTAAATAATTTTATTGTTTGAAGAAAACTTCAATAAAAAGTGTACTTCGATAACTTTATTATTTAAAGCAATCTCCGTTAATTTATGTTTAGTAAAAAGATTTTCAATAATTTAATTGTTTAAAGATAACTTCAATTAAAAAGCGTACTTCGATAACTTTATTATTTAAAGCGAACTCCGATTATTTATGTTTGGTAAAAAGATTTTTAATAATTTTATTGTTTGAAGAGAACTTCAATAAAAAAGTGTACTTCGATAACTTTATTATTTAAAACGAACTCCGATAATTTATGTTTGGTAAAAAGATTTTTAATAATTTTATTATTTGAAGAGAACTTCAATAAAAAGTGTACTTCGATAACTTTATTATTTAAAGCGAACTCCGATAATTTATGTTTAGTAAAAAGATTTTTAATAATTTTATTGTTTGAAGAGAACTTCAATAAAAAGTGAACTTCGATAACTTTATTATTTAAAGCGAACTCCGATAATTTATGTTTAGTAAAAAGATTTTCAATAATTGTATTATATAAAGAGAACTTCAATTAAAAAGTGTACCTCGATAAGTTTATAATTTAAGGCGAACTCCGATAATTTATTATTAGTAAAAAGATTTACGATGATTTTATTATTTGAAGAGAACTTCAATAAAATGTGTACTTCGATAACTTTATTATTTAAAGCGAACTCCGCTAATTTATGTTTAGTAAAAAGATTTTTAATAATTTTATTGTTTGAAGAGAACTTCAATAAAAAGTGTACTTCTATAACTTTATTATTTAAAGCGAACTCCGATAATTTATGTTTAGTAAAAAGATTTTCAATAATTGTATTATTTAAAGAGAACTTCAGTTAAAAAGTGTACCTCGATAAGTTTATAATTTAAGGCGAACTCCGATAATTTATGTTTAGTAAAAAGATTTTCAATAATTTAATTGTTTAAAGATAACTTCAATTAAAAAGTGTACCTCGATAACTTTATTATTTAAAGCGAACTCCGATAATTTACTTATGTTTAGTAAAAAGATTTTAAATAACTTTATTGTTTGAAGAAAACTTCAATAAAAAGTGTACTTCGATAACTTTATTATTTAAAGCAATCTCCGTTAATTTATGTTTAGTAAAAATATTTTCAATAATTTAATTGTTTAAAGATAACTTCAATTAAAAACCGTACTTCGATAACTTTATTATTTAAAGCGAACTCCGATAATTTATGTTTGGTAAAAAGATTTTTAATAATTTCATTGTTTGAAGAGAACTTCAATAAAAAAGTGTACTTCGATAACTTTATTATTTAAAACGAACTCCGATAATTTATGTTTGGTAAAAAGATTTTTAATAATTTTATTATTTGAAGAGAACTTCAATAAAAAGTGTACTTCGATAACTTTATTATTTAAAGCGAACTCCGATAATTTATGTTTAGTAAAAAGATTTTTAATAATTTTATTGTTTGAAGAGAACTTCAATAAAAAGTGAACTTCGATAACTTTATTATTTAAAGCGAACTCCGATAATTTATGTTTAGTAAAAAGATTTTCAATAATTGTATTATATAAAGAGAACTTCAATTAAAAAGTGTACCTCGATAAGTTTATAATTTAAGGCGAACTCCGATAATTTATGTTTAGTAAAAAGATTTTCAATAATTTTATTATTTGAAGAGAACTTCAACAAAAAGTGTACTTCGATAAGTTTATTATTTAAAACGAACTCCGATAATTTATTATTAGTAAAAAGATTTACGATGATTTTATTATTTGAAGAGAACTTCAATAAAATGAGTACTTCTATAATTTTATTATTTAAAGCGAACTCCGATAATTTATGTTTAGTAAAAAGATTTTCAATAAATTTATTATTTAAAGAGAACTTCAATTAAAAAGTGTACTTCGATAAGTTTATTATTTAAAGCGAACTCCGATAATTTATTATTAGTAAAAAGATTTACGATGATTTTATTATTTGAAGAGAACTTCAATAAAATGTGTACTTCGATAACTTTATTATTTAAAGCGAACTCCGCTAATTTATGTTTAGTAAAAAGATTTTTAATAATTTTATTGTTTGAAGAGAACTTCAATAAAAAGTGTACTTCGATAACTTTATTATTTAAAGCGAACTCCGATAATTTATGTTTAGTAAAAAGATTTTCAATAATTGTATTATTTAAAGAGAACTTCAATTAAAAAGTGTACCTCGATAAGTTTATAATTTAAGGCGAACTCCGATAATTTATGTTTAGTAAAAAGATTTTCAATAATTTAATTGTTTAAAGATAACTTCAATTAAAAAGTGTACCTCGATAACTTTATTATTTAAAGCGAACTCCGATAATTTATGTTTAGTAAAAAGATTTTCAATAATTTTATTGTTTGAAGAGACCTTCAATAAAAAGTGTACTTCGATAACTTTATTATTTAAATTGAACTCCGATAATTTATGTTTAGTAAAAAGATTTTCAATAATTTAATTGTTTAAAGATAACTTCAATTAAAAAGTGTACTTCGATAACTTTATTATTTAAAGCGAACTCCGATAATTTACTTATGTTTAGTAAAAAGATTTTAAATAACTTTATTGTTTGAAGAAAACTTCAATAAAAAGTGTACTTCGATAACTTTATTATTTAAAGCAATCTCCGTTAATTTATGTTTAGTAAAAAGATTTTCAATAATTTTATTGTTTGAAGAGACCTTCAATAAAAAGTGTACTTCGATAACTTTATTATTTAAATTGAACTCCGATAATTTATGTTTAGTAAAAAGATTTTCAATAACTTAATTGTTTAAAGATAACTTCAATTAAAAATTGTACTTCGATAACTTTATTATTTAAAGCGAACTCCGATAATTTACTTATGTTTAGTAAAAAGATTTTAAATATCTTTATTGTTTGAAGAAAACTTCAATAAAAAGTGTACTTCGATAACTTTATTATTTAAAGCGAACTCCGATAATTTATGTTTAGTAAAAATATTTTCAATAAATGTATTATTTAAAGAGAACTTCAATTAAAAAGTGTACTTCGATAAGTTTATTATTTAAAGCGAACTCCGATAATTTATTATTAGTAAAAAGATTTACGATGATTTTATTATTTGAAGAGAACTTCAATAAAATGTGTACTTCGATAACTTTATTATTTAAAGCGAACTCCGATAATTTATGTTTAGTAAAAAGATTTTCAATAAATTTATTATTTAAAGAGAACTTCAATTAAAAAGTGTACTTCGATAAGTTTATTATTTAAAGCGAACTCCGATAATTTATTATTAGTAAAAAGATTTACGATGATTTTATTATTTGAAGAGATCTTCAATAAAATGTGTACTTCGATAACTTTATTATTTAAAGCGAACTCCGCTAATTTATGTTTAGTAAAAAGATTTTTAATAATTTTATTGTTTGAAGAGAACTTCAATAAAAAGTGTACTTCGATAACTTTATTATTTAAAGCAATCTCCGTTAGTTTATGTTTAGTAAAAAGATTTTCAATAATTTAATTGTTTAAAGATAACTTCAATTAAAAAGTGTACCTCGATAACTTTATTATTTAAAGCGAACTCCGATAATTTATGTTTAGTAAAAAGATTTTCAATAATTTTATTGTTTGAAGAGACCTTCAATAAAAAGTGTAGGTACTTCGATAACTTTATTATTTAAATTGAACTCCGATAATTTATGTTTAGTAAAAAGATTTTCAATAATTTAATTGTTTAAAGATAATTTCAATTAAAAAGTGTACTTCGATAACTTTATTATTTAAAGCGAACTCCGATAATTTACTTATGTTTAGTAAAAAGATTTTAAATAACTTTATTGTTTGAAGAAAACTTCAATAAAAAGTGTACTTCGATAACTTTATTATTTAAAGCAATCTCCGTTAATTTATGTTTAGTAAAAAGATTTTCAATAATTTAATTGTTTAAAGATAACTTCAATTAAAAAGCGTACTTCGATAACGTTATTATTTAAAGCGAACTCCGATAATTTATGTTTGGTAAAAAGATTTTTAATAATTTTATTGTTTGAAGAGAACTTCAATAAAAAAGTGTACTTCGATAACTTTATTATTTAAAACGAACTCCGATAATTTATGTTTGGTAAAAAGATTTTTAATAATTTTATTGTTTGAAGAGAACTTCAATAAAAAGTGTACTTCGATAACTTTATTATTTAAAGCGAACTCCGATAATTTATGTTTAGTAAAAAGATTTTTAATAATTTTATTGTTTGAAGAGAACTTCAATAAAAAGTGAACTTCGATAACTTTATTATTTAAAACGAACTCCGATAATTTATGTTTGGTAAAAAGTTTTTTAATAATTTTATTGTTTGAAGAGAACTTCAATAAAAAGTGTACTTCGATAACTTTATTATTTAAAGCGAACTCCGATAATTTATGTTTAGTAAAAAGATTTTTAATAATTTTATTGTTTGAAGAGAACTTCAATAAAAAGTGAACTTCGATAACTTTATTATTTAAAACGAACTCCGATAATTTATGTTTAGTAAAAAGATTTTTAATAATCTTATTGTTTGAAGAGAACTTCAATAAAAAGTGAACTTCGATAACTTTATTATTTAAAGCGAACTCCGATAATTTATGTTTAGTAAAAAGATTTTCAATAATTGTATTATATAAAGAGAACTTCAATTAAAAAGTGTACCTCGATAAGTTTATAATTTAAGGCGAACTCCGATAATTTATGTTTAGTAAAAAGATTTTCAATAATTTTATTATTTGAAGAGAACTTCAATAAAAAGTGTACTTCGATAAGTTTATTATTTAAAACGAACTCCGATAATTTATTATTAGTAAAAAGATTTACGATGATTTTATTATTTGAAGAGAACTTCAATAAAATGTGTACTTCTATAACTTTATTATTTAAAGCGAACTCCGATAATTTATGTTTAGTAAAAAGATTTTCAATAAATTTATTATTTAAAGAGAACTTCAATTAAAAAGTGTACTTCGATAAGTTTTTTATTTAAAGCGAACTCCGATAATTTATTATTAGTAAAAAGATTTACGATGTTTTTATTATTTGAAGAGAACTTCAATAAAAAGTGTACTTCGATAACTTTATTATTTAAAGCGAACTCCGCTAATTTATGTTTAGTAAAAAGATTTTTAATAATTTTATTGTTTGAAGAGAACTTCAATAAAAAGTGTACTTCGATAACTTTATTATTTAAAGCGAACTCCGGTAATTTATGTTTAGTAAAAAGATTTTCAAAAATTGTATTATTTAAAGAGAAGTTCAATTAAAAAGTGTACCTCGATAACTTTATTATTTAAAGCGAACTCCGCTAGTTTATGTTTAGTAAAAAGATTTACGATGATTTTATTATTTGAAGAGAACTTCAATAAAATGGGTACTTCGATTACTTGATTATTTAAAGCGAACTCCGGTAATTTATGTTTAGTAAAAAGATTTTCAATAATTTTATTATTTGAAGAGAACTTCAATAAAAAGTGTACTTCGATAACGTAATTATTTAAGGCGAACTCCGCTAATTTATGTTTAGTAAAAAGATTTTTAATAATTTTATTGTTTGAAGAGAACTTCAATAAAAAGTGTACTTCGATAAGTTTATTATTTAAAGTGAACTCCGATAATTTATTATTAGTAAAAAGATTTACGATAATTTTATTATTTGAAGAAAACTTCAATAAAATGTGTACTTCGATAACTTTATTATTTAAAGCGAACTCCGCTAATTTATGTTTAGTAAAAAGATTTTTAATAATTTTATTGTTTGAAGAGAACTTCAATAAAAAGTGTACTTTGATAACTTTATTATTTAAAGCGAACTCCGATAATTTATGTTTAGTAAAAAGATTTTTAATAATTTTATTGTTTGAAGAGAACTTCAATAAAAAGTGAACTTCGATAACTTTATTATTTAAAGCGAACTCCGATAATTTATGTTTAGTAAAAAGATTTTTAATAATTTTATTGTTTGAAAAGAACTTCAATAAAAAGTGAACTTCGATAACTTTATTATTTAAAGCGAACTCCGATAATTTATGTTTAGTAAAAAGATTTTCAATAATTGTATTATTTAAAGAGAACTTCAATAAAAAGTGTACTTCGATAACTTTATTATTTAAATTGAACTCCGATAATTTATGTTTAGTAAAAAGATTTTCAATAATTTAATTGTTTAAAGATAACTTCAATTAAAATGTGTACTTCGATAACTTTATTATTTAAAGCGAACTCCGATAATTTACTTATGTTTAGTAAAAAGATTTTAAATAACTTTATTGTTTGAAGAAAACTTCAATAAAAAGTGTACTTCGATAACTTTATTATTTAAAGCAATCTCCGTTAATTTATGTTTAGTAAAAAGATTTTCAATAATTTTATTGTTTGAAGAGACCTTCAATAAAAAGTGTACTTCGATAACTTTATTATTTAAATTGAACTCCGATAATTTATGTTTAGTAAAAAGATTTTCAATAATTTAATTGTTTAAAGATAACTTCAATTAAAAAGTGTACTTCGATAACTTTATTATTTAAAGCGAACTCCGATAATTTACTTATGTTTAGTAAAAAGATTTTAAATAACTTTATTGTTTGAAGAAAACTTCAATAAAAAGTGTACTTCGATAACTTTATTATTTAAAGCGAACTCCGATAATTTATGTTTAGTAAAAAGATTTTCAATAAATTTATTATTTAAAGAGAACTTCAATTAAAAAGTGTACTTCGATAAGTTTATTATTTAAAGCGAACTCCGATAATTTATTATTAGTAAAAAGATTTACGATGATTTTATTATTTGAAGAGAACTTCAATAAAATGTGTACTTCGATAACTTTATTATTTAAAGCGAACTCCGATAATTTATGTTTAGTAAAAAGATTTTCAATAAATTTATTATTTAAAGAGAACTTCAATTAAAAAGTGTACTTCGATAAGTTTATTATTTAAAGCGAACTCCGATAATTTATTATTAGTAAAAAGATTTACGATGATTTTATTATTTGAAGAGAACTTCAATAAAATGTGTACTTCGATAACTTTATTATTTAAAGCGAACTCCGCTAATTTATGTTTAGTAAAAAGATTTTTAATAATTTTATTGTTTGAAGAGAACTTCAATAAAAAGTGTACTTCGATAACTTTATTATTTACAGCAATCTCCGTTAGTTTATGTTTAGTAAAAAGATTTTCAATAATTTAATTGTTTAAAGATAACTTCAATTAAAAAGTGTACCTCGATAACTTTATTATTTAAAGCGAACTCCGATAATTTATGTTTAGTAAAAAGATTTTCAATAACTTTATTGTTTGAAGAGACCTTCAATAAAAAGTGTACTTCGATAACTTTATTATTTAAATTGAACTCCGATAATTTATGTTTAGTAAAAAGATTTTCAATAATTTAATTGTTTAAAGATAACTTCAATTAAAAAGTGTACTTCGATAACTTTATTATTTAAAGCGAACTCCGATAATTTACTTATGTTTAGTAGAAAGATTTTAAATAACTTTTTTGTTTGAAGAAAACTTCAATAAAAAGTGTACTTCGATAACTTTATTATTTAAAGCAATCTCCGTTAATTTATGTTTAGTAAAAAGATTTTCAATAATTTAATTGTTTAAAGATAACTTCAATTAAAAAGTGTACTTCGATAACTTTATTATTTAAAGCGAACTTCGATAATTTATGTTTGGTAAAAAGATTTTTAATAATTTTATTGTTTGAAGAGAAGTTCAATAAAAAAGTGTACTTCGATAACTTTATTATTTAAAACGAACTCCGATAATTTATGTTTGGTAAAAAGATTTTTAATAATTTTATTGTTTGAAGAGAACTTCAATAAAAAGTGTACTTCGATAACTTTATTATTTAAAGCGAACTCCGATAATTTATGTTTAGTAAAAAGATTTTTAATAATTTTATTGTTTGAAAAGAACTTCAAAAAAAGTGAACTTCGATAACTTTATTATTTAAAGCGAACTCCGATAATTTATGTTTAGTAAAAAGATTTTCAATAATTGTATTATTTAAAGAGAACTTCAATTAAAAAGTGTACCTCGATAAGTTTATAATTTAAGGCGAACTCCGATAATTTATGTTTAGTAAAAAGATTTTCAATAATTTTATTATTTGAACAGAAGTTCAATAAAAAGTGTACTTCGATAAGTTTATTATTTAAAGCGAACTCCGATAATTTATTATTAGTAAAAAGATTTACGATGATTTTGTTATTTGAAGAGAACTTCAATAAAATGTGTACTTCGATAACTGTATTATTTAAAGCGAACTCCGATAATTTATTATTAGTAAAAAGATTTTCAATAATTTAATTGTTTAAATATAACTTCAATTAAAAAGTGTACCTCGATAACTTTATTATTTAAATTGAACTCCGATAATTTATGTTTAGTAAAAAGATTTTCAATAATTTTATTGTCTGAAGAGACCTTCAATAAAAAGTGTACTTCGATAATTTTATTATTTAAATTGAACTCCGATAATTTATGTTTAGTAAAAAGATTTTCAATAATTTAATTGTTTAAAGATAACTTCAATTAAAAAGTGTACTTCGATAACTTTATTATTTAAAGCGAACTCCGATAATTTACTTATGTTTAGTAAAAAGATTTTAAATAACTTTATTGTTTGAAGAAAACTTCAATAAAAAGTGTACTTCGATAACTTTATTATTTAAAGCAATCTCCGTTAATTTATGTTTAGTAAAAAGATTTTCAATAATTTTATTGTTTGAAGAGACCTTCAATAAAAAGTGTACTTCGATAACTTTATTATTTAAATTGAACTCCGATAATTTATGTTTAGTAAAAAGATTTTCAATAATTTAATTGTTTAAAGATAACTTCAATTAAAAAGTGTACTTCGATAACTTTATTATTTAAAGCGAACTCCGATAATTTACTTATGTTTAGTAAAAAGATTTTAAATAACTTTTTTGTTTGAAGAAAACTTCAATAAAAAGTGTACTTCGATAACTTTATTATTTAAAGCAATCTCCGTTAATTTATGTTTAGTAAAAAGATTTTCAATAATTTAATTGTTTAAAGATAACTTCAATTAAAAAGTGTACTTCGATAACTTTATTATTTAAAGCGAACTTCGATAATTTATGTTTGGTAAAAAGATTTTTAATAATTTTATTGTTTGAAGAGAACTTCAATAAAAAAGTGTACTTCGATAACTTTATTATTTAAAACGAACTCCGATAATTTATGTTTGGTAAAAAGATTTTTAATAATTTTATTGTTTGAAGAGAACTTCAATAAAAAGTGTACTTCGATAACTTTATTATTTAAAGCGAACTCCGATAATTTATGTTTAGTAAAAAGATTTTTAATAATTTTATTGTTTGAAAAGAACTTCAAAAAAAGTGAACTTCGATAACTTTATTATTTAAAGCGAACTCCGATAATTTATGTTTAGTAAAAAGATTTTCAATAATTGTATTATTTAAAGAGAACTTCAATTAAAAAGTGTACCTCGATAAGTTTATAATTTAAGGCGAACTCCGATAATTTATGTTTAGTAAAAAGATTTTCAATAATTTTATTATTTGAAGAGAAGTTCAATAAAAAGTGTACTTCGATAAGTTTATTATTTAAAGCGAACTCCGATAATTTATTATTAGTAAAAAGATTTACGATGATTTTGTTATTTGAAGAGAACTTCAATAAAATGTGTACTTCGATAACTGTATTATTTAAAGCGAACTCCGATAATTTATGTTTAGTAAAAAGATTTTCAATAAATTTATTATTTAAAGAGAACTTCAATTAAAAAGTATACTTCGATAAGTTTATTATTTAAAGCGAACTCCGATAATTTATTATTAGTAAAAAGATTTTCAATAATTTAATTGTTTAAAGATAACTTCAATTAAAAAGTGTACCACGATAACTTTATTATTTAAAGCGAACTCCGATAATTTATGTTTAGTTAAAAGATTTTCAATAATTGTATTATTTAAAGAGAACTTCAATTAAAAAGTGTACCACGATAACTTTATTATTTAAAGCAATCTCCGTTAATTTATGTTTAGTAAAAGATTTTCAGTAATTTTATTGTTTGAAGAGACCTTCAATAAAAAGTGTACTTCGATAACTTTATTATTTAAATTGAACTCCGATAATTTATGTTTAGTAAAAAGATTTTCAATAATTTAATTGTTTAAAGATAACTTCAATTAAAAAGTGTACTTCGATAACTTTATTATTTAAAGCGAACTCCGATAATTTACTTATGTTTAGTAAAAAGATTTTAAATAACTTTATTGTTTGAAGAAAACTTCAATAAAAAGTGTACTTCGATAACTTTATTATTTAAAGCGAACTGCGATAATTTATGTTTAGTAAAAAGATTTTCAATAAATTTATTATTTAAAGAGAACTTCAATTAAAAAGTGTACTTCGATAAGTTTATTATTTAAAGCGAACTCCGATAATTTATTATTAGTAAAAAGATTTACGATGATTTTATTATTTGAAGAGAACTTCAATAAAATGTGTACTTCGATAACTTTATTATTTAAAGCGAACTCCGATAATTTATGTTTAGTAAAAAGATTTTCAATAAATTTATTATTTAAAGAGAACTTCAATTAAAAAGTGTACTTCGATAAGTTTATTATTTAAAGCGAACTCAGATAATTTATTATTAGTAAAAAGATTTACGATGATTTTATTATTTGAAGAGAACTTCAATAAAATGTGTACTTCGATAACTTTATTATTTAAAGCGAACTCCGCTAATTTATGTTTAGTAAAAAGATTTTTAATAATTTTATTGTTTGAAGAGAACTTCAATAAAAAGTGTACTTCGATAACTTTATTATTTAAAGCAATCTCCGTTAGTTTATGTTTAGTAAAAAGATTTTCAATAATTTAATTGTTTAAAGATAACTTCAATTAAAAAGTGTACCTCGATAACTTTATTATTTAAAGCGAACTCCGATAATTTATGTTTAGTAAAAAGATTTTCAATAATTTTATTGTTTGAAGAGGACCTTCAATAAAAAGTGTACTTCGATAGCTTTATTATTTAAATTGAACTCCGATAATTTATGTTTAGTAAAAAGATTTTCAATAATTTAATTGTTTAAAGATAACTTCAATTAAAAAGTGTACTTCGATAACTTTATTATTTAAAGCGAACTCCGATAATTTACTTATGTTTAGTAAAAAGATTTTAAATAACTTTATTGTTTGAAGAAAACTTCAATAAAAAGTGTACTTCGATAACTTTATTATTTAAAGCAATCTCCGTTAATTTATGTTTAGTAAAAAGATTTTCAATAATTTAATTGTTTAAAGATAACTTCAAATAAAAAGTGTACTTCGATAACTTTATTATTTAAAGCGAACTCCGATAATTTATGTTTGGTAAACAGATTTTTAATAATTTTATTGTTTGAAGAGAACTTCAATAAAAAAGTGTACTTCGATAACTTTATTATTTAAACGAACTCCGATAATTTATGTTTGGTAAAAAGATTTTAATAATTTTATTGTTTGAAGAGAACTGCAATAAAAAGTGTACTTCGATAACTTTATTATTTAAAGCGAACTCCGATAATTTATGTTTAGTAAAAAGATTTTTAATAATTTTATTGTTTGAAGAGAACTTCAATAAAAAGTGAACTTCGATAACTTTATTATTTAAAGCGAACTCCGATAATTTATGTTTAGTAAAAAGATTTTCAATAAATTTATTATTTAAAGAGAACTTCAATTAAAAAGTGTACTTCGATAAGTTTATTATTTAAAGCGAACTCCGATAATTTATTATTAGTAAAAAGATTTACGATGATTTTATTATTTGAAGAGAACTTCAATAAAATGTGTACTTCGATAACTTTATTATTTAAAGCGAACTCCGATAATTTATGTTTAGTAAAAAGATTTTCAATAAATTTATTATTTAAAGAGAACTTCAATTAAAAAGTGTACTTCGATAAGTTTATTATTTAAAGCGAACTCAGATAATTTATTATTAGTAAAAAGATTTACGATGATTTTATTATTTGAAGAGAACTTCAATATAATGTGTACTTCGATAACTTTATTATTTAAAGCGAACTCCGCTAATTTATGTTTAGTAAAAAGATTTTTAATAATTTTATTGTTTGAAGAAAACTTCAATAAAAAGTGTACTTTCGATAACTTTATTATTTAAAGCAATCTCCGTTAATTTATGTTTAGTAAAAATATTTTCAATAATTTAATTGTTAAAGATAACTTCAATTAAAAAGTGTACTTCGATAACTTTATTATTTAAAGCGAACTCCGATAATTTATGTTTGGTAAAAAGATTTTTAATAATTTTATTGTTTGAAGAGAACTTCAATAAAAAAGTGTACTTCGATAACTTTATTATTTAAACGAACTCCGATAATTTATGTTTGGTAAAAAGATTTTTAATAATTTTATTGTTTGAAGAGAACTTCAATAAAAAGTGTACTTCGATAACTTTATTATTTAAAGCGAACTCCGATAATTTATGTTTAGTAAAAGGATTTTTAATAATTTTATTGTTTGAAGAGAACTTCAATAAAAAGTGAACTTCGATAACTTTATTATTTAAAGCGAACTCCGATAATTTATGTTTAGTAAAAAGATTTTCAATAATGTATTATATAAAGAGAACTTCAATTAAAAAGTGTACCTCGATAAGTTTATTAATTTAAGGCGAACTCCGATAATTTATGTTTAGTAAAAAGGTTTTCAATAATTTTATTATTTGAAGAGAACTTCAATAAAAAGTGTACTTCGATAAGTTTATTTTTTAAAGCGAACTCCGATAATTTATTATTAGTAAAAAGATTTACGATGATTTATTATTTGAAGAGAACTTCAATAAAATGTGTACTTCGATAACTTTATTATTTAAAGCGAACTCCGATAATTTATGTTTAGTAAAAGATTTTCAATAAATTTATTATTTAAAGAGAACTTCAATTAAAAAGTATACTTCGATAAGTTTATTATTTAAAGCGAACTCCGATAATTTATTATTAGTAAAAAGATTTTCAATAATTTCATTGTTTAAAGATAACTTCAATTAAAAAGTGTACCTCGATAACTTTATTATTTAAAACGAACTCCGATAATTTATGTTTAGTAAAAAGATTTTTAATAATTTTATTGTTTGAAGAGAACTTCAATAAAAAAGTGTACTTCGATAACTTTATTATTTAAAACGAACTCCGATAATTTATGTTGGTAAAAAGATTTTTAATAATTTTATTATTTGAAGAGAACTTCAATAAAATGTGTACTTCGATAAGTTTATTATTTAAAGCGAACTCCGATAATTTATATTAGTAAAAAGATTTTCAATAATTTCATTGTTTAAAGATAACTTCAATAAAAAGTGTACTTCGATAACTTTATTATTTAAAGCAATCTCCGTTAATTTATGTTTAGTATAAAGATTTTCAATAATTTAATTGTTTAAAGATAACTTCAATTAAAAAGTGTACTTCGATAACTTTATTATTTAAAGCGAACTCCGATAATTTATGTTTGGTAAAAAGATTTTTAATAATTTTATTGTTTGAAGAGAACTTCAATAAAAAAGTGTACTTCGATAACTTTATTATTAAAACGAACTCCGATAATTTATGTTTGGTAAAAAGATTTTTAATAATTTTATTATTTGAAGAGAACTTCAATAAAATGTGTACTTCTATAACTTTATTATTTAAAGCGAACTCCGATAATTTATGTTTAGTAAAAAGATTTTCAATAATTTTATTGTTTGAAGAGACCTTCAATAAAAAGTGTACTTCGATAACTTTATTATTTAAATTGAACTCCGATAATTTATGTTTAGTAAAAAGATTTTCAATAATTTAATTGTTTAAAGATAACTTCAATTAAAAAGTGTACTTCGATAACTTTATTATTTAAAGCGAACTCCGATAATTTACTTATGTTTAGTAAAAAGATTTTAAATAACTTTATTGTTTGAAGAAAACTTCAATAAAAGTGTACTTCGATAACTTTATTATTTAAAGCAATCTCCGTTAATTTATGTTTAGTAAAAAGATTTTCAATAATTTAATTGTTTAAAGATAACTTCAAATAAAAAGTGTACTTCGATAACTTTATTATTTAAAGCGAACTCCGATAATTTATGTTTGGTAAACAGATTTTTAATAATTTTATTGTTTGAAGAGAACTTCAATAAAAAAGTGTATTTCGATAACTTTATTATTTAAAACGAACTCCGATAATTTATGTTTGGTAAAAAGATTTTTAATAATTTTATTGTTTGAAGAGAACTGCAATAAAAAGTGTACTTCGATAACTTTATTATTTAAAGCGAACTCCGATAATTTATGTTTAGTAAAAAGATTTTTAATAATTTTATTGTTTGAAGAGAACTTCAATAAAAAGTGAACTTCGATAACTTTATTATTTAAAGCGAACTCCGATAATTTATGTTTAGTAAAAAGATTTTCAATAATTGTATTATATAAAGAGAACTTCAATTAAAAAGTGTACCTCGATAAGTTTATAATTTAAGGCGAACTCCGATAATTTATGTTTAGTAAAAAGATTTTCAATAATTTTATTATTTGAAGAGAACTTCAATAAAAAGTGTACTTCGATAAGTTTTTTATTTAAAACGAACTCCGATAATTTATTATTAGTAAAAAGATTTACGATGATTTTATTATTTGAAGAGAACTTCAATAAAATGTGTACTTCTATAACTTTATTATTTAAAGCGAACTCCGATAATTTATGTTTAGTAAAAAGATTTTCAATAAATTTATTATATAAAGATAACTTCAATTAAAAAGTGTACTTCGATAAGTTTATTATTTAAAGCGAACTCCGATAATTTATTATTAGTAAAAAGATTTACGATGATTTTATTATTTGAAGAGAACTTCAATAAAATGTGTACTTCGATAACTGTATTATTTAAAGCGAACTCCGATAATTTATGTTTAGTAAAAAGATTTTCAATAAATTTATTATTTAAAGAGAACTTCAATTAAAAATTATACTTCGATAAGTTTATTATTTAAAGCGAACTCCGATAATTTATTATTAGTAAAAAGATTTTCAATAATTTAATTGTTTAAAGATAACTTCAATTAAAAAGTGTACCACGATAACTTTATTATTTAAATTGAACTCCGATAATTTATGTTTAGTAAAAAGATTTTCAATAATTTTATTGTTTGAAGAGACCTTCAATAAAAAGTGTACTTCGATAACTTTATTATTTAAATTGAACTCCGATAATTTATGTTTAGTAAAAAGATTTTCAATAATTTAATTGTTTAAAGATAACTTCAATTAAAAAGTGTACTTCGATAACTTTATTATTTAAAGCGAACTCCGATAATTTACTTATGTTTAGTAAAAAGATTTTAAATAACTTTATTGTTTGAAGAAAACTTCAATAAAAAGTGTAGTTCGATAACTTTATAATTTAAAGCGAACTCCGATAATTTATGTTTAGTAAAAAGATTTTCAATAAATTTATTATTTAAAGAGAACTTCAATTAAAAAGTGTACTTCGATAAGTTTATTATTTAAAGCGAACTCCGATAATTTATTATTAGTAAAAAGATTTACGATGATTTTATTATTTGAAGAGAACTTCAATAAAATGTGTACTTCGATAACTTTATTATTTAAAGCGAACTCCGATAATTTATGTTTAGTAAAAAGATTTTCAATAAATTTATTATTTAAAGAGAACTTCAATTAAAAAGTGTACTTCGATAAGTTTATTATTTAAAGCGAACTCAGATAATTTATTATTAGTAAAAAGATTTACGATGATTTTATTATTTGAAGAGAACTTCAATATAATGTGTACTTCGATAACTTTATTATTTAAAGCGAACTCCGCTAATTTATGTTTAGTAAAAAGATTTTTAATAATTTTATTGTTTGAAGAAAACTTCAATAAAAAGTGTACTTCGATAACTTTATTATTTAAAGCAATCTCCGTTAATTTATGTTTAGTAAAAATATTTTCAATAATTTAATTGTTTAAAGATAACTTCAATTAAAAAGTGTACTTCGATAACTTTATTATTTAAAGCGAACTCCGATAATTTATGTTTGGTAAAAAGATTTTTAATAATTTTATTGTTTGAAGAGAACTTCAATAAAAAAGTGTACTTCGATAACTTTCTTATTTAAAGCGAACTCCGATAATTTATGTTTAGTAAAAGGATTTTTAATAATTTTATTGTTTGAAGAGAACTTCAATAAAAAGTGAACTTCGATAACTTTATTATTTAAAGCGAACTCCGATAATTTATGTTTAGTAAAAAGATTTTCAATAATTGTATTATATAAAGAGAACTTCAATTAAAATTGTACCTCGATAAGTTTATAATTTAAGGCGAACTCCGATAATTTATGTTTAGTAAAAAGATTTTCAATAATTTTATTATTTGAAGAGAACTTCAATAAAAAGTGTACCTCGATAAGTTTATAATTTAAGGCGAACTCCGATAATTTATGTTTAGTAAAAAGGTTTTCAATAATTTTATTATTTGAAGAGAACTTCAATAAAAAGTGTACTTCGATAAGTTTATTTTTTAAAGCGAACTCCGATAATTTATTATTAGTAAAAAGATTTACGATGATTTTATTATTTGAAGAGAACTTCAATAAAATGTGTACTTCGATAACTTTATTATTTAAAGCGAACTCCGATAATTTATGTTTAGTAAAAAGATTTTCAATAAATTTATTATTTAAAGAGAACTTCAATTAAAAAGTATACTTCGATAAGTTTATTATTTAAAGCGAACTCCGATAATTTATTATTAGTAAAAAGATTTTCAATAATTTCATTGTTTAAAGATAACTTCAATTAAAAAGTGTACCTCGATAACTTTATTATTTAAAACGAACTCCGATAATTTATGTTTGGTAAAAAGATTTTTAATAATTTTATTGTTTGAAGAGAACTTCAATAAAAAAGTGTACTTCGATAACTTTATTATTTAAAACGAACTCCGATAATTTATGTTTGGTAAAAAGATTTTTAATAATTTTATTATTTGAAGAGAACTTCAATAAAATGTGTACTTCGATAAGTTTATTATTTAAAGCGAACTCCGATAATTTATTATTAGTAAAAAGATTTTCAATAATTTCATTGTTTAAAGATAACTTCAATAAAAAGTGTACTTCGATAACTTTATTATTTAAAGCAATCTCCGTTAATTTATGTTTAGTAAAAAGATTTTCAATAATTTAATTGTTTAAAGATAACTTCAATTAAAAAGTGTACTTCGATAACTTTATTATTTAAAGCGAACTCCGATAATTTATGTTTGGTAAAAAGATTTTTAATAATTTTATTGTTTGAAGAGAACTTCAATAAAAAAGTGTACTTCGATAACTTTATTATTTAAAACGAACTCCGATAATTTATGTTTGGTAAAAAGATTTTTAATAATTTTATTATTTGAAGAGAACTTCAATAAAATGTGTACTTCTATAACTTTATTATTTAAAGCGAACTCCGATAATTTATGTTTAGTAAAAAGATTTTCAATAATTTTATTGTTTGAAGAGAACTTCAATAAAAAGTGTACTTCGATAACTTTATTATTTAAAGCGAACTCCGATAATTTATGTTTAGTAAAAAGATTTTCAAAAATTGTATTATTTAAAGAGAAGTTCAATTAAAAAGTGTACCTCGATAACTTTATTATTTAAAGCGAACTCCGCTAGTTTATGTTTAGTAAAAAGATTTACGATGATTTTATTATTTAAAGAGAACTTCAATAAAATGTGTACTTCGATTACTTGATTATTGAAAGCGAGCTCCGATAATTTATGTTTCGTAAAAAGATTTTCAATAATTTTATTATTTGAAGAGAACTTCAATAAAAAGTGTACTTCGATAACGTAATTATTTAAGGCGAACTCCGCTAATTTATGTTTAGTAAAAAGATTTTTAATAATTTTATTGTTTGAAGAGAACTTCAATAAAAAGTGTACTTCGATAAGTTTATTATTTAAAGCGAACTCCGATAATTTATTATTAGTAAAAAGATTTACGATGACTTTATTATTTGAAGAAAACTTCAATAAAATGTTTACTTCGATAACTTTATAATTTAAAGCGAACTCCGCTAATTTATGTTTAGTAAAAAGATTTTTAATAATTTTATTGTTTGAAGAGAACTCCAATAAAAAGTGTACTTTGATAACTTTATTATTTAAAGCGAACTCCGATAATTTATGTTTAGCAAAAAGATTTTTAATAATTTTATTGTTTGAAGAGTACTTCAATAAAAAGTGAACTTCGATAACTTTATGATTTAAAGCGAACTCCGATAATTTATGTTTAGTTAAAAGATTTTTAATAATTTTATTGTTTGAAGAGAACTTCAATAAAAAGTGAACTTCGATAACTTTATTATTTAAAGCGAACTCCGATAATTTATGTTTAGTAAAAAGATTTTCAATAATTGTATTATTTAAAGAGAACTTCAATTAAAAAGTGTACCTCGATAAGTTTATAATTTAAGGCGAACTCCGATAATTTATGTTTAGTAAAAAGGTTTTCAATAATTTTATTATTTGAAGAGAACTTCAATAAAAAGTGTACTTCGATAAGTTTATTTTTTAAAGCGAACTCCGATAATTTATTATTAGTAAAAAGATTTACGATGATTTTATTATTTGAAGAGAACTTCAATAAAATGTGTACTTCGATAACTTTATTATTTAAAGCGAACTCCGATAATTTATGTTTAGTAAAAAGATTTTCAATAAATTTATTATTTAAAGAGAACTTCAATTAAAAAGTATACTTCGATAAGTTTATTATTTAAAGCGAACTCCGATAATTTATTATTAGTAAAAAGATTTTCAATAATTTCATTGTTTAAAGATAAATTCAATTAAAAAGTGTACCTCGATAACTTTATTATTTAAAGCGAACTCCGATAATTTATGTTTAGTAAAAAGATTTTCAATAATTTTATTGTTTGAAGAGACCTTCAATAAAAAGTGTACTTCGATAAATTTATTATTTAAATTGAACTCCGATAATTTATGTTTAGTAAAAAGATTTTCAATAATTTAATTGTTTAAAGATAACTTCAATTAAAAAGTGTACTTCGATAACTTTATTATTTAAAGCGAACTCCGATAATTTACTTATGTTTAGTAAAAAGATTTGAAATAACTTTATTGTTTGAAGAAAACTTCAATAAAAAGTGTACTTCGATAACTTTATTATTTAAAGCGAACTCCGATAATTTATGTTTAGTAAAAAAAATTCAAAAATTGTATTATTTAAAGAGAAGTTCAATTAAAAAGTGTACCTCGATAACTTTATTATTTAAAGCGAACTCCGCTAGTTTATGTTTAGTAAAAAGATTTACGATGATTTTATTATTTAAAGAGAACTTCAATAAAATGAGTACTTCGATTACTTGATTATTGAAAGCGAGCTCCGATAATTTATGTTTAGTAAAAAGATTTTCAATAATTTTATTATTTGAAGAGAACTTCAATAAAAAGTGTACTTCGATAAGTTTATTATTTAAAACGAACTCCGATAATTTATTATTAGTAAAAAGATTTACGATGATTTTATTATTTGAAGAGAACTTCAATAAAATGTGTACTTCTATAACTTTATTATTTAAAGCGAACTCCGATAATTTATGTTTAGTAAAAAGATTTTCAATAAATTTATTATATAAAGAGAACTTCAATTAAAAAGTGTACTTCGATAAGTTTATTATTTAAAGCGAACTCCGATAATTTATTATTAGTAAAAAGATTTACGATGATTTTATTATTTGAAGAGAACTTCAATAAAATGTGTACTTCGATAACTTTATTATTTAAAGCGAACTCCGCTAATTTATGTTTAGTAAAAAGATTTTTAATAATTTTATTGTTTGAAGAGAACTTCAATAAAAAGTGTACTTCGATAACTTTATTATTTAAAGCGAACTCCGATAATTTATGTTTAGTAAAAAGATTTTCAAAAATTGTATTATTTAAAGAGAAGTTCAATTAAAAAGTGTACCTCGATAACTTTATTATTTAAAGCGAACTCCGCTAGTTTATGTTTAGTAAAAAGATTTACGATTATTTTATTATTTAAAGAGAACTTCAATAAAATGAGTACTTCGATTACTTGATTATTGAAAGCGAGCTCCGATAATTTATGTTTAGTAAAAAGATTTTCAATAATTTTATTATTTGAAGAGAACTTCAATAAAAAGTGTACTTCGATAACGTAATTATTTAAGGCGAACTCCGCTAATTTATGTTTAGTAAAAAGATTTTTAATAATTTTATTGTTTGAAGAGAACTTCAATAAAAAGTGTACTTCGATAAGTTTATTATTTAAAGCGAACTCCGATAATTTATTATTAGTAAAAAGATTTACGATGACTTTATTATTTGAAGAAAACTTCAATAAAATGTTTACTTCGATAACTTTATTATTTAAAGCGAACTCCGCTAATTTATGTTTAGTAAAAAGATTTTTAATAATTTTATTGTTTGAAGAGAACTTCAATAAAAAGTGTACTTCGATAACTTTATTATTTAAAGCGAACTCCGATAATTTATGTTTAGTAAAAAGATTTTTAATAATTTTATTGTTTGAAGAGAACTTCAATAAAAAGTGAACTTCGATAACTTTATGATTTAAAGCGAACTCCGATAATTTATGTTTAGTAAAAAGATTTTTAATAATTTTATTGTTTGAAGAGAACTTCAATAAAAAGTGAACTTCGATAACTTTATTATTTAAAGCGAACTCCGATAATTTATGTTTAGTAAAAAGATTTTCAATAATTGTATTATTTAAAGAGAACTTCAATTAAAAAGTGTACCTCGATAAGTTTATAATTTAAGGCGAACTCCGATAATTTATGTTTAGTAAAAAGGTTTTCAATAATTTTATTATTTGAAGAGAACTTCAATAAAAAGTGTACTTCGATAAGTTTATTTTTTAAAGCGAACTCCGATAATTTATTATTAGTAAAAAGATTTACGATGATTTTATTATTTGAAGAGAACTTCAATAAAATGTGTACTTCGATAACTTTATTATTTAAAGCGAACTCCGATAATTTATGTTTAGTAAAAAGATTTTCAATAAATTTATTATTTAAAGAGAACTTCAATTAAAAAGTATACTTCGATAAGTTTATTATTTAAAGCGAACTCCGATAATTTATTATTAGTAAAAAGATTTTCAATAATTTCATTGTTTAAAGATAACTTCAATTAAAAAGTGTACCTCGATAACTTTATTATTTAAAGCGAACTCCGATAATTTATGTTTAGTAAAAAGATTTTCAATAATTTTATTGTTTGAAGAGACCTTCAATAAAAAGTGTACTTCGATAACTTTATTATTTAAATTGAACTCCGATAATTTATGTTTAGTAAAAAGATTTTCAATAATTTAATTGTTTAAAGATAACTTCAATTAAAAAGTGTACTTCGATAACTTTATTATTTAAAGCGAACTCCGATAATTTACTTATGTTTAGTAAAAAGATTTTAAATAACTTTATTGTTTGAAGAAAACTTCAATAAAAAGTGTACTTCGATAACTTTATTATTTAAAGCAATCTCCGTTAATTTATGTTTAGTAAAAAGATTTTCAATAATTTTATTGTTTGAAGAGACCTTCAATAAAAAGTGTACTTCGATAACTTTATTATTTAAATTGAACTCCGATAATTTATGTTTAGTAAAAAGATTTTCAATAATTTAATTGTTTAAAGATAACTTCAATTAAAAAGTGTACTTCGATAACTTTATTATTTAAAGCGAACTCCGATAATTTACTTATGTTTAGTAAAAAGATTTTAAATAACTTTATTGTTTGAAGAAAACTTCAATAAAAAGTGTACTTCGATAACTTTATTATTTAAAGCGAACTCCGATAATTTATGTTTAGTAAAAAGATTTTCAATAAATTTATTATTTAAAGAGAACTTCAATTAAAAAGTGTACTTCGATAAGTTTATTATTTAAAGCGAGCTCCGATAATTTATTATTAGTAAAAAGATTTACGATGATTTTATTATTTGAAGAGAACTTCAATAAAATGTGTACTTCGATAACTTTATTATTTAAAGCGAACTCCGATAATTTATGTTTAGTAAAAAGATTTTCAATAAATTTATTATTTAAAGAGAACTTCAATTAAAAAGTGTACTTCGATAAGTTTATTATTTAAAGCGAACTCCGATAATTTATTATTAGTAAAAAGATTTACGATGATTTTATTATTCGAAGAGAACTTCAATAAAATGTGTACTTCGATAACTTTATTATTTAAAGCGAACTCCGCTAATTTATGTTTAGTAAAAAGATTTTTAGTAATTTTATTGTTTGAAGAGAACTTCAATAAAAAGTGTACTTCGATAACTTTATTATTTAAAGCAATCTCCGTTAGTTTATGTTTAGTAAAAAGGTTTTCAATAATTTAATAGTTTAAAGATAACTTCAATTAAAAAGTGTACCTCGATAACTTTATTATTTAAAGCGAACTCCGATAATTTATGTTTAGTAAAAAGATTTTCAATAATTTTATTGTTTGAAGAGACCTTCAATAAAAAGTGTACTTCGATAACTTTATTATTTAAATTGAACTCCGATAATTTATGTTTAGTAAAAAGATTTTCAATAATTTAATTGTTTAAAGATAACTTCAATTAAAAAGTGTACTTCGATAACTTTATTATTTAAAGCGAACTCCGATAATTTACTTATGTTTTAAAAAGATTTTAAATAACTTTATTGTTTGAAGAAAACTTCAATAAAAAGTGTACTTCGATAACTTTATTATTTAAAGCAATCTCCGTTAATTTATGTTTAGTAAAAAGATTTTCAATAATTTAATTGTTTAAAGATAACTTCAATTAAAAAGTGTACTTCGATAACTTTATTATTTAAAGCGAACTCCGATAATTTACGTTTGGTAAAAAGATTTTTAATAATTTTATTGTTTGAAGAGAACTTCAATAAAAAAGTGTACCTCGATAACTTTATTATTTAAAACGAACTCCGATAATTTATGTTTGGTAAAAAGATTTTTAATAATTTTATTGTTTGAAGAAAACTTCAATAAAAAGTGTACTTCGATCACTTTATTATTTAAAGCGAACTCCGATAATTTATGTTTAGTAAAAAGATTTTTAATAATTTTATTGTTTGAAGAGAACTTCAATAAAAAGTGAACTTCGATAACGTTACTATTTAAGGCGAACTCCGATAATTTATGTTTAGTAAAAAGATTTTCAATAATTGTATTGTTTGAAGAGAACTTCAATAAAAAGTGTACTTCGATAACTTTATTATTTAAAGCGAACTCCGATAATTTATGTTTAGTAAAAAGATTTTCAAAATTGTATTATTTAAAGAGAAGTTCAATTAAAAAGTGTACCTCGATAACTTTATTATTTAAAGCGAACTCCGCTAGTTTATGTTTAGTAAAAAGATTTACGATGATTTTATTATTTGAAGAGAACTTCAATAAAATGAGTACTTCGATTACTTTATTATTTAAAGCGAACTCCGATAACTTATGTTTAGTAAAAATATTTTCAATAATTTTATTATTTGAAGAGAACTTCAATAAAAAGTGTAATTCGATAACGTAATTATTTAAGGCGATCTCCGCTAATTTATGTTTAATAAAAAGATTTTTAATAATTATATTGTTTGAAGAGAACTTCAATAGAAAGTGTACTTCGATAAGTTTATTATTTAAAGCGAACTCCGATAATTTATTATTAGTAAAAAGATTTACGATGATTTTATTATTTGAAGAAAACTTCAATAAAATGTGTACTTCTATAACTTTATTATTTAAAGCGAACTCCGATAATTTATGTTTAGTAAAAAGATTTTCAATAAATTTATTATTTAAAGAGAACTTCAATTAAAAAGTGTACTTCGATAAGTTTATTATTTAAAGCGAACTCCGATAATTTATTATTAGTAAAAAGATTTACGATGATTTTATTATTTGAAGAGAACTTCAATAAAATGTGTACTTCGATAACTTTATTATTTAAAGCGAACTCCGCTAATTTATGTTTAGTAAAAAGATTTTTAATAATTTTATTGTTTGAAGAGAACTTCAATAAAAAGTGTACTTCGATAACTTTATTATTTAAAGCGAACTCCGATAATTTATGTTTAGTAAAAAGATTTTCAAAATTGTATTATTTAAAGAGAACTTCAATAAAAAGTGTACTTCGATAAGTTTATTATTTAAAGCGAACTCCGATAATTTATTATTAGTAAAAACATTTACGATGATTTTATTATTTAAAGAGAACTTCAATTAAAAAGTGTACTTCGACAACTTTATTATTTAAAGCGAACTCCGATAATTTATGTTTAGTAAAAAGATTTTCAATAATTGTATTATTTAAAGATAACTTCAATTAAAAAGTGTACCTCGATAACTTTATTAATTAAAGCGAACTCCGATAATTTACTTATGTTTAGTAAAAAGATTTTAAATCACTTTATTGTTTGAAGAAAACTTCAATAAAAAGTGTACTTCGATAACTTTATTATTTAAAGCAATCTCCGTTAATTTATGTTTAGTAAAAAGATTTTCAATAATTTAATTGTTTAAAGATAACTTCAATTAAAAAGTGTACTTCGATAACTTTATTATTTAAAGCGAACTCCGATAATTTATGTTTGGTAAAAAGATTTTTAATAATTTTATTGTTTGAAGAGAACTTCAATAAAAAAGTGTACTTCGATAACTTTATTATTTAAAACGAACTCCGATAATTTATGTTTGGTAAAAAGATTTTTAATAATTTTATTGTTTGAAGAGAACTTCAATAAAAAGTGTACTTCGATCACTTTATTATTTAAAGCGAACTCCGATAATTTATGTTTAGTAAAAAGATTTTTAATAATTTTATTGTTTGAAGAGAACTTCAATAAAAAGTGAACTTCGATAACTTTACTATTTAAAGCGAACTCCGATAATTTATGTTTAGTAAAAAGATTTTCAATAATTGTATTGTTTGAAGAGAACTTCAATAAAAAGTGTACTTCGATAACTTTATTATTTAAAGCGAACTCCGATAATTTATGTTTAGTAAAAAGATTTTCAAAATTGTATTATTTAAAGAGAAGTTCAATTAAAAAGTGTACCTCGATAACTTTATTATTTAAAGCGAACTCCGCTAGTTTATGTTTAGTAAAAAGATTTACGATGATTTTATTATTTGAAGAGAACTTCAATAAAATGAGTACTTCGATTACTTTATTATTTAAAGCGAACTCCGAGAACTTATGTTTAGTAAAAATATTTTCAATAATTTTATTATTTGAAGAGAACTTCAATAAAAAGTGTAATTCGATAACGTAATTATTTAAGGCGAACTCCGCTAATTTATGTTTAATAAAAAGATTTTTAATAATTATATTGTTTGAAGAGAACTTCAATAAAAAGTGTACTTCGATAAGTTTATTATTTAAAGCGAACTCCGATAATTTATTATTAGTAAAAAGATTTACGATGATTTTATTATTTGAAGAAAACTTCAATAAAATGTGTACTTCTATAACTTTATTATTTAAAGCGAACTCCGATAATTTATGTTTAGTAAAAATATTTTCAATAAATTTATTATTTAAAGAGAACTTCAATTAAAAAGTATACTTCGATAAGTTTATTATTTAAAGCGAACTCCGATAATTTATTATTAGTAAAAAGATTTTCAATAATTTCATTGTTTAAAGATAACTTCAATTAAAAAGTGTACCTCGATAACTTTATTATTTAAAGCGAACTCCGATAATTTATGTTTAGTAAAAAGATTTTCAATAATTTTATTGTTTGAAGAGACCTTCAATAAAAAGTGTACTTCGATAACTTTATTATTTAAATTGAACTCCGATAATTTATGTTTAGTAAAAAGATTTTCAATAATTTAATTGTTTAAAGATAACTTCAATTAAAAAGTGTACTTCGATAACTTTATTATTTAAAGCGAACTCCGATAATTTACTTATGTTTAGTAAAAAGATTTTAAATAACTTTATTGTTTGAAGAAAACTTCAATAAAAAGTGTACTTCGATAACTTTATTATTTAAAGCAATCTCCGTTAATTTATGTTTAGTAAAAAGATTTTCAATAATTTTATTGTTTGAAGAGACCTTCAATAAAAAGTGTACTTCGATAACTTTATTATTTAAATTGAACTCCGATAATTTATGTTTAGTAAAAATATTTTCAATAATTTAATTGTTTAAAGATAACTTCAATTAAAAAGTGTACTTCGATAACTTTATTATTTAAAGCGAACTCCGATAATTTACTTATGTTTAGTAGAAAGATTTTAAATAACTTTATTGTTTGAAGAAAACTTCAATAAAAGTGTACTTCGATAACTTTATTATTTAAAGCGAACTCCGATAATTTATGTTTAGTAAAAAGATTTTCAATAAATTTATTATTTAGAGAGAACTTCAATTAAAAAGTGTACTTCGATAAGTTTATTATTTAAAGCGAACTCCGATAATTTATTATTAGTATAAAGATTTACGATGATTTTATTATTTGAAGAGAACTTCAATAAAATGTGTACTTCGATAACTTTATTATTTAAAGCGAACTCCGATAATTTATGTTTAGTAAAAAGATTTTCAATAAATTTATTATTTAAAGAGAACTTCAATTAAAAAGTGTACTTCGATAAGTTTATTATTTAAAGCGAACTCCGATAATTTATTATTAGTAAAAAGATTTACGATGATTTTATTATTTGAAGAGAACTTCAATAAAATGTGTACTTCGATAACTTTATTATTTAAAGCGAACTCCGCTAATTTATGTTTAGTAAAAAGATTTTTAGTAATTTTATTGTTTGAAGAGAACTTCAATAAAAAGTGTACTTCGATAACTTTATTATTTAAAGCAATCTCCGTTAGTTTATGTTTAGTAAAAAGATTTTCAATAATTTAATTGTTTAAAGATAACTTCAATTAAAAAGTGTACCTCGATAACTTTATTATTTAAAGCGAACTCCGATAATTTATGTTTAGTAAAATGATTTTCAATAATTTTATTGTTTGAAGAGACCTTCAATAAAAAGTGTACTTCGATAAATTTATTATTTAAATTGAACTCCGATAATTTATGTTTAGTAAAAAGATTTTCAATAATTGTATTATTTAAAGATAACTTCAATTAAAAAGTGTACCTCGATAACTTTATTATTTAAAGCGAACTCCGATAATTTATGTTTGGTAAAAAGATTTTTAATAATTTTATTGTTTGAAGAGAACTTCCATAAAAAAGTGTACTTCGATAACTTTATTATTTAAAACGAACTCCGATAATTTATGTTTGGTAAAAAGATTTTTAATAATTTTATTGTTTGCAGAGAACTTCAATAAAAAGTGTACTTCGATCACTTTATTATTTAAAGCGAACTCCGATAATTTATGTTTAGTAAAAAGATTTTTAATAATTTTATTGTTTGAAGAGAACTTCAATAAAAAGTGTACTTCGATAAGTTTATTATTTAAAGCGAACTCCGATAATTTATTATTAGTAAAAAGATTTACGATGATTTTATTATTTGAAGAAAACTTCAATAAAATGTGTACTTCGATAACTTTATTATTTAAAGCGAACTCCGCTAATTTATGTTTAGTAAAAAGATTTTTAATAATTTTATTGTTTGAAGAGAACTTCAATAAAAAGTGTACTTCGATAACTTTATTATTTAAAGCGAACTACGATAATTTATGTTTAGTAAAAAGATTTTAATAATTGTATTATTTAAAGAGAAGTTCAATTAAAAAGTGTACCTCGATAACTTTATTATTTAAAGCGAACTCCGATAATATATGTTTAGTAAAAGATTTTCAATAATTTTATTATTTGAAGAGAACTTCAATAAAAAGTGTACTTCGATAAGTTTATTATTTAAAGCGAACTCCGATGATTTATTATTAGTAAAAAGATTTACGATGATTTTATTATTTAAAGAGAACTTCAATTAAAAAGTGTACTTCGACAACTTTATTATTTAAAGCGAACTCCGATAATTTATGTTTAGTAAAAAGATTTTCAATAATTGTATTATTTAAAGATAACTTCAATTAAAAAGTGTACCTCGATAACTTTATTATTTAAAGCGAACTCCGATAATTTACTTATGTTTAGTAAAAAGATTTTAAATAACTTTATTGTTTGAAGAAAACTTCAATAAAAAGTGTACTTCGATAACTTTATTATTTAAAGCAATCTCCGTTAATTTATGTTTAGTAAAAAGATTTTCAATAATTTAATTGTTTAAAGATAACTTCAATTAAAAAGTTTACTTCGATAACTTTATTATTTAAAGCGAACTCCGATAATTTATGTTTGGTAAAAAGATTTTTAATAATTTTATTGTTTGAAGAGAACTTCAATAAAAAAGTGTACTTCGATAACTTTATTATTTAAAACGAACTCCGATAATTTATGTTTGGTAAAAAGATTTTTAATAATTTTATTGTTTGAAGAGAACTTCAATAAAAAGTGTACTTCGATCACTTTATTATTTAAAGCGAACTCCGATAATTTATGTTTAGTAAAAAGATTTTTAATAATTTTATTGTTTGAAGAGAACTTCAATAAAAAGTGAACTTCGATAACTTTACTATTTAAAGCGAACTCCGATAATTTATGTTTAGTAAAAAGATTTTCAATAATTGTATTGTTTGAAGAGAACTTCAATAAAAAGTGTACTTCGATAACTTTATTATTTAAAGCGAACTCCGATAATTTATGTTTAGTAAAAAGATTTTCAAAATTGTATTATTTAAAGAGAAGTTCAATTAAAAAGTGTACCTCGATAACTTTATTATTTAAAGCGAACTCCGCTAGTTTATGTTTAGTAAAAAGATTTACGATGATTTTATTATTTGAAGAGAACTTCAATAAAATGAGTACTTCGATTACTTTATTATTTAAAGCGAACTCCGATAACTTATGTTTAGTAAAAATATTTTCAATAATTTTATTATTTGAAGAGAACTTCAATAAAAAGTGTAATTCGATAACGTAATTATTTAAGGCGAACTCCGCTAATTTATGTTTAATAAAAAGATTTTTAATAATTATATTGTTTGAAGAGAACTTCAATAAAAAGTGTACTTCGATAAGTTTATTATTTAAAGCGAACTCCGATAATTTATTATTAGTAAAAAGATTTACGATGATTTTATTATTTGAAGAAAACTTCAATAAAATGTGTACTTCGATAACTTTATTATTTAAAGCGAACTCCGATAATTTATGTTTAGTAAAAAGATTTTCAATAAATTTATTATTTAAAGAGAACTTCAATTAAAAAGTGTACTTCGATAAGTTTATTATTTAAAGCGAACTCCGATAATTTATTATTAGTAAAAAGATTTACGATGATTTTATTATTTGAAGAGAACTTCAATAAAATGTGTACTTCGATAACTTTATTATTTAAAGCGAACTCCGCTAATTTATGTTTAGTAAAAAGATTTTTAGTAATTTTATTGTTTGAAGAGAACTTCAATAAAAAGTGTACTTCGATAACTTTATTATTTAGAGCAATCTCCGTTAGTTTATGTTTAGTAAAAAGATTTTCAATAATTTAATTGTTTAAAGATAACTTCAATTAAAAAGTGTACTTCGATAACTTTATTATTTAAAGCGAACTCCGATAATTTATGTTTGGTAAAAAGATTTTTAATAATTTTATTGTTTGAAGAGAACTTCAATAAAAAAGCGTACTTCGATAACTTTATTATTTAAAACGAACTCCGATAATTTATGTTTGGTAAAAGATTTTCAATAATTTTATTATTTGAAGAGAACTTCAATAAAAAGTGTACTTCGATAAGTTTATTATTTAAAGCGAACTCCGATAATTTATTATTAGTAAAAAGATTTACGATGATTTTATTATTTAAAGAGAACTTCAATTAAAAAGTGTACTTCGACAACTTTATTATTTAAAGCGAACTCCGATAATTTATGTTTAGTAAAAAGATTTTCAATAATTGTATTATTTAAAGATAACTTCAATTAAAAAGTGTACCTCGATAACTTTATTATTTAAAGCGAACTCCGATAATTTACTTATGTTTAGTAAAAAGATTTTAAATAACTTTATTGTTTGAAGAAAACTTCAATAAAAAGTGTAGTTCGATAACTTTATTATTTAAAGCAATCTCCGTTAATTTATGTTTAGTAAAAAGATTTTCAATAATTTAATTGTTTAAAGATAACTTCAATTAAAAAGTGTACTTCGATAACTTTATTATTTAAAGCGAACTCCGATAATTTATGTTTGGTAAAAAGATTTTTAATAATTTTATTGTTTGAAGAGAACTTCAATAAAAAAGTGTACTTCGATAACTTTATTATTTAAAACGAACTCCGATAATTTATGTTTGGTAAAAAGATTTTTAATAATTTTATTGTTTGAAGAGAACTTCAATAAAAAGTGTACTTCGATCACTTTATTATTTAAAGCGAACTCCGATAATTTATGTTTAGTAAAAAGATTTTTAATAATTTTATTGTTTGAAGAGAACTTCAATAAAAAGTGAACTTCGATAACTTTACTATTTAAAGCGAACTCCGATAATTTATGTTTAGTAAAAAGATTTTCAATAATTGTATTGTTTGAAGAGAACTTCAATAAAAAGTGTACTTCGATAACTTTATTATTTAAAGCGAACTCCGATAATTTATGTTTAGTAAAAAGATTTTCAAAATTGTATTATTTAAAGAGAAGTTCAATTAAAAAGTGTACCTCGATAACTTTATTATTTAAAGCGAACTCCGCTAGTTTATGTTTAGTAAAAAGATTTACGATGATATTATTATTTGAAGAGAACTTCAATAAAATGAGTACTTCGATTACTTTATTATTTAAAGCGAACTCCGATAACTTATGTTTAGTAAAAATATTTTCAATAATTTTATTATTTGAAGAGAACTTCAATAAAAAGTGTAATTCGATAACGTAATTATTTAAGGCGAACTCCGCTAATTTATGTTTAATAAAAAGATTTTTAATAATTATATTGCTTGAAGAGAACTTCAATAAAAAGTGTACTTCGATAAGTTTATTATTTAAAGCGAACTCCGATAATTTATTATTAGTAAAAAGATTTACGATGATTTTATTATTTGAAGAAAACTTCAATAAAATGTGTACTTCTATAACTTTATTATTTAAAGCGAACTCCGATAATTTATGTTTAGTAAAAAGATTTTCAATAAATTTATTATTTAAAGAGAACTTCAATTAAAAAGTGTACTTCGATAAGTTTATTATTTAAAGCGAACTCCGATAATTTATTATTAGTAAAAAGATTTACGATGATTTTATTATTTGAAGAGAACTTCAATAAAATGTGTACTTCGATAACTTTATTATTTAAAGCGAACTCCGCTAATTTATGTTTAGTAAAAAGATTTTTAATAATTTTATTGTTTGAAGAGAACTTCAATAAAAAGTGTACTTCGATAACTTTATTATTTAAAGCGAACTCCGATAATTTATGTTTAGTAAAAAGATTTTCAAAATTGTATTATTTAAAGAGAAGTTCAATTAAAAAGTGTACCACGATAACTTTATTATTTAAAGCGAACTCCGCTAGTTTATGTTTAGTAAAAAGATTTACGATGATTTTATTATTTGAAGAGAACTTCAATAAAATGTGTACTTCGATAACTTTATTATTTAAAGCGAACTCCGATAATTTATGTTTAGTAAAAAGATTTTCAATAAATTTATTATTTAAAGAGAACTTCAATTAAAAAGTGTACTTCGATAAGTTTATTATTTAAAGCGAACTCCGATAATTTATTATTAGTAAAAAGATTTACGATGATTTTATTATTGAAGAGAACTTCAATAAAATGTGTACTTCGATAACTTTATTATTTAAAGCGAACTCCGCTAATTTATGTTTAGTAAAAAGATTTTTAGTAATTTTATTGTTTGAAGAGAACTTCAATAAAAAGTGTACTTCGATAACTTTATTATTTAAAGCAATCTCCGTTAGTTTATGTTTAGTAAAAAGATTTTCAATAATTTAATTGTTTAAAGATAACTTCAATTAAAAAGTGTACCTCGATAACTTTATTATTTAAAGCGAACTCCGATAATTTATGTTTAGTAAAAAGATTTTCAATAATTTTATTGTTTGAAGAGACCTTCAATAAAAAGTGTACTTCGATAACTTTATTATTTAAATTGAACTCCGATAATTTATGTTTAGTAAAAAGATTTTCAATAATTGTATTATTTAAAGATAACTTCAATTAAAAAGTGTACCTCGATAACTTTATTATTTAAAGCGAACTCCGATAATTTATGTTTGGTAAAAAGATTTTTAATAATTTTATTGTTTGAAGAGAACTTCAATAAAAAAGTGTACTTCGATAACTTTATTATTTAAAACGAACTCCGATAATTTATGTTTGGTAAAAAGATTTTTAATAATTTTAATGTTTGAAGAGAACTTCAATAAAAAGTGTACTTCGATCACTTTATTATTTAAAGCGAACTCCGATAATTTATGTATAGTAAAAAGATTTTTAATAATTTTATTGTTTGAAGAGAACTTCAATAAAAAGTGTACTTCGATAAGTTTATTATTTAAAGCGAAGTCCGATAATTTATTATTAGTAAAAAGATTTACGATGATTTTATTATTTGAAGAAAACTTCAATAAAATGTGTACTTCGATAACTTTATTATTTAAAGCGAACTCCGCTAATTTTTGTTTAGTAAAAAGATTTTTAATAATTTTATTGTTTGAAGAGAACTTCAATAAAAAGTGTACTTCGATAACTTTATTATTTAAAGCGAACTCCGATAATTTATGTTTAGTAAAAAGATTTTCAATAATTGTATTATTTAAAGAGAAGTTCAATTAAAAAGTGTACCTCGATAACTTTATTATTTAAAGCGAACTCCGATAATATATGTTTAGTAAAAGATTTTCAATAATTTTTATTATTTGAAGAGAACTTCAATAAAAAGTGTACTTCGATAAGTTTATTATTTAAAGCGAACTCCGATAATTTATTATTAGTAAAAAGATTTACGATGATTTTATTATTTAAAGAGAACTTCAATTAAAAAGTGTACTTCGACAACTTTATTATTTAAAGCGAACTCCGATAATTTATGTTTAGTAAAAAGATTTTCAATAATTGTATTATTTAAAGATAACTTCAATTAAAAAGTGTACCTCGATAACTTTATTATTTAAAGCGAACTCCGATCATTTACTTATGTTTAGTAAAAAGATTTTAAATAACTTTATTGTTTGAAGAAAACTTCAATAAAAAGTGTACTTCGATAACTTTATTATTTAAAGCAATCTCCGTTAATTTATGTTTAGTAAAAAGATTTTCAATAATTTAATTGTTTAAAGATAACTTCAATTAAAAAGTGTACTTCGATAACTTTATTATTTAAAGCGAACTCCGATAATTTATGTTTGGTAAAAAGATTTTTAATAATTTTATTGTTTGAAGAGAACTTCAATAAAAAAGTGTACTTCGATAACTTTATTATTTAAAACGAACTCCGATAATTTATGTTTGGTAAAAAGATTTTTAATAATTTTATTGTTTGAAGAGAACTTCAATAAAAAGTGTACTTCGATCACTTTATTATTTAAAGCGAACTCCGATAATTTATGTTTAGTAAAAAGATTTTTAATAATTTTATTGTTTGAAGAGAACTTCAATAAAAAGTGAACTTCGATAACTTTACTATTTAAAGCGAACTCCGATAATTTATGTTTAGTAAAAAGATTTTCAATAATTGTATTGTTTGAAGAGAACTTCAATAAAAAGTGTACTTCGATAACTTTATTATTTAAAGCGAACTCCGATAATTTATGTTTAGTAAAAAGATTTTCAAAATTGTATTATTTAAAGAGAAGTTCAATTAAAAAGTGTACCTCGATAACTTTATTATTTAAAGCGAACTCCGCTAGTTTATGTTTAGTAAAAAGATTTACGATGATTTTATTATTTGAAGAGAACTTCAATAAAATGAGTACTTCGATTACTTTATTATTTAAAGCGAACTCCGATAACTTATGTTTAGTAAAAATATTTTCAATAATTTTATTATTTGAAGATAACTTCAATAAAAAGTGTAATTCGATAACGTAATTATTTAAGGCGAACTCCGCTAATTTATGTTTAATAAAAAGATTTTTAATAATTATTTTGTTTGAAGAGAACTTCAATAAAAAGTGTACTTCGATAAGTTTATTATTTAAAGCGAACTCCGATAATTTATTATTAGTAAAAAGATTTACGATGATTTTATTATTTGAAGAAAACTTCAATAAAATGTGTACTTCTATAACTTTATTATTTAAAGCGAACTCCGATAATTTATGTATAGTAAAAAGATTTTCAATAAATTTATTATTTAAAGAGAACTTCAATTAAAAAGTGTACTTCGATAAGTTTATTATTTAAAGCGAACTCCGATAATTTATTATTAGTAAAAAGATTTACGATGATTTTATTATTTGAAGAGAACTTCAATAAAATGTGTACTTCGATAACTTTATTATTTAAAGCGAACTCCGCTAATTTATGTTTGGTAAAAAGATTTTAATAATTTTATTGTTTGAAGAGAACTTCAATAAAAAGTGTACTTCGATAACTTTATTATTTAAAGCGAACTCCGATAATTTATGTTTTGTAAAAAGATTTCAAAATTGTATTATTTAAAGAGAAGTTCAATTAAAAAGTGTACCTCGATAAGTTTATTATTTAAAGCGAACTCCGCTAGTTTATGTTTAGTAAAAAGATTTACGATGATTTTATTATTTGAAGAGAACTTCAATAAAATGAGTACTTCGATTACTTTATTATTTAAAGCGAACTCCGATAACTTATGTTTAGTAAAAATATTTTCAATAATTTTATTATTTGAAGAGAACTTCAATAAAAAGTGTAATTCGATAACGTAATTATTTAAGGCGAACTCCGCTAATTTATGTTTAATAAAAAGATTTTTAATAATTATATTGTTTGAAGAGAACTTCAATAAAAAGTGTACTTCGATAAGTTTATTATTTAAAGCGAACTCCGATAATTTATTATTAGTAAAAAGATTTACGATGATTTTATTATTTGAAGAAAACTTCAATAAAATGTGTACTTCGATAACTTTATTATTTAAAGCGAACTCCGCTAATTTATGTTTAGTAAAAAGATTTTTAATAATTTTATTGTTTGAAGAGAACTTCAATAAAAAGTGTACTTCGATAACTTTATTATTTAAAGCGAACTCCGATAATTTATGTTTAGTAAAAAGATTTTCAACAATTGTATTATTTAAAGAGAAGTTCAATTAAAAAGTGTACCTCGATAACTTTATTATTTAAAGCGAACTCCGATAATATATGTTTAGTAAAAGATTTTCAATAATTTTATTATTTGAAGAGAACTTCAATAAAAAGTGTACTTCGATAAGTTTATTATTTAAAGCGAACTCCGATAATTTATTATTAGTAAAAAGATTTACGATGATTTTATTATTTAAAGAGAACTTCAATTAAAAAGTGTACTTCGACAACTTTATTATTTAAAGCGAACTCCGATAATTTATGTTTAGTAAAAAGATTTTCAATAATTGTATTATTTAAAGAGAACTTCAATTAAAAAGTGTACCTCGATAACTTTATTATATAAAGCGAACTCCGATAATTTATGTTTAGTAAAAAGATTTTCAATAATTTTATTATTTGAAGAGAACTTAAATAAAAAGTGTACTTCGATAAGTTTATTATTTAAAGCGAACTCCGATAATTTATTATTAGTAAATAGATTTACGATGATTTTATTATTTGAAGAGAACTTCATTAAAATGTGTACTTCGATAACTTTATTATTTAAAGCTAACTCCGATAATTTATGTTTAGTAAAAAGATTTTGAATAATTGTATTATTTAAAGAGAACTTCAGTTAAAAAGTGTACTTCGATAACTTTATTATTTAAAGCGAACTCCGATAATTTATGTTTAGTAAAGAGATGTTCAATAATTTTAGTATTTGAAGAAAACTTCAATAAAAAGTGTACTTCGATAACTTTATTATTTAAAACGAACTCCGATAATTTATGTTTGGTAAAAAGATTTTTAATAATTTTATTGTTTGAAGAGAAATTCAATAAAAAGTGTACTTCGATAACTTTATTATTTAAAGCGAACTCCGATAATTTATGTTTAGTAAAAATATTTTTAATAATTTTATTGTTTGAAGAGAACTTCAATAAAAAGTGTACTTCTATAACTTTATTATTTAAAGCGAACTCCGATAATTTATGTTTAGTAAAAAGATTTTCAATAATTTTATTATTTAAAGAGAACTTCAATAAAAAGTGTACTTCGATAACTTTGTTATTTAAAGCGAACTCAGATAATTTACGTTTAGTAAAAAGATTTTCAACAATTTTATTGTTTGAGGAGACCTTCAATAAAAAGTTTACTTCGATAACTTTATTATTTAAAGCGAACTCCGATAATTTACTTATGTTTAGTAAAAATATTTTAAATAACTTTATTGTTTGAAGAGAACTTCAATAAAAAGTGTACTTCGATAACTTTATTATTTAAAGCGAACTCCGCTAATTTATGTTTAGTAAAAAGATTTTTAATAATTTTATTGTTTGAAGAGAACTTCAATAAAAAGTGTACTTCGATAACTTTATTATTTAAAGCGAACTCCGATAATTTATGTTTAGTAAAAAGATTTTCAACAATTGTATTATTTAAAGAGAAGTTCAATTAAAAAGTGTACCTCGATAACTTTATTATTTAAAGCGAACTCCGATAATATATGTTTAGTAAAAGATTTTCAATAATTTTATTATTTGAAGAGAACTTCAATAAAAAGTGTACTTCGATAAGTTTATTATTTAAAGCGAACTCCGATAATTTATTATTAGTAAAAAGATTTACGATGATTTTATTATTTAAAGAGAACTTCAATTAAAAAGTGTACTTCGACAACTTTATTATTTAAAGCGAACTCCGATAATTTATGTTTAGTAAAAAGATTTTCAATAAATTTATTATTTAAAGAGAACTTCAATTAAAAAGTGTACTTCGATAAGTTTATTATTTAAAGCGAACTCCGATAATTTATTATTAGTAAAAAGATTTACGATGATTTTATTATTTGAAGAGAACTTCAATAAAATGTGTACTTCGATAACTTTATTATTTAAAGCGAACTCCGCTAATTTATGTTTGGTAAAAAGATTTTTAATAATTTTATTGTTTGAAGAGAACTTCAATAAAAAGTGTACTTCGATAACTTTATTATTTAAAGCGAACTCCGATAATTTATGTTTTGTAAAAAGATTTTCAAAATTGTATTATTTAAAGAGAAGTTCAATTAAAAAGTGTACCTCGATAAGTTTATTATTTAAAGCGAACTCCGCTAGTTTATGTTTAGTAAAAAGATTTACGATGATTTTATTATTTGAAGAGAACTTCAATAAAATGAGTACTTCGATTACTTTATTATTTAAAGCGAACTCCGATAACTTATGTTTAGTAAAAATATTTTCAATAATTTTATTATTTGAAGAGAACTTCAATAAAAAGTGTAATTCGATAACGTAATTATTTAAGGCGAACTCCGCTAATTTATGTTTAATAAAAAGATTTTTAATAATTATATTGTTTGAAGAGAACTTCAATAAAAAGTGTACTTCGATAAGTTTATTATTTAAAGCGAACTCCGATAATTTATTATTAGTAAAAAGATTTACGATGATTTTATTATTTGAAGAAAACTTCAATAAAATGTGTACTTCGATAACTTTATTATTTAAAGCGAACTCCGATAATTTATTATTAGTAAATAGATTTACGATGATTTTATTATTTGAAGAGAACTTCATTAAAATGTGTACTTCGATAACTTTATTATTTAAAGCTAACTCCGATAATTTATGTTTAGTAAAAAGATTTTGAATAATTGTATTATTTAAAGAGAACTTCAGTTAAAAAGTGTACTTCGATAACTTTATTATTTAAAGCGAACTCCGATAATTTATGTTTAGTAAAGAGATGTTCAATAATTTTAGTATTTGAAGAAAACTTCAATAAAAAGTGTACTTCGATAACTTTATTATTTAAAACGAACTCCGATAATTTATGTTTGGTAAAAAGATTTTTAATAATTTTATTGTTTGAAGAGAAATTCAATAAAAAGTGTACTTCGATAACTTTATTATTTAAAGCGAACTCCGATAATTTATGTTTAGTAAAAATATTTTTAATAATTTTATTGTTTGAAGAGAACTTCAATAAAAAGTGTACTTCTATAACTTTATTATTTAAAGCGAACTCCGATAATTTATGTTTAGTAAAAAGATTTTCAATAATTTTATTATTTAAAGAGAACTTCAATAAAAAGTGTACTTCGATAACTTTGTTATTTAAAGCGAACTCAGATAATTTACGTTTAGTAAAAAGATTTTCAACAATTTTATTGTTTGAGGAGACCTTCAATAAAAAGTTTACTTCGATAACTTTATTATTTAAAGCGAACTCCGATAATTTACTTATGTTTAGTAAAAATATTTTAAATAACTTTATTGTTTGAACAGAACTTCAATAAAAAGTGTACTTCGATAACTTTATTATTTAAAGCGAACTCCGATAATTTATGTTTAGTAAAAAGATTTTCAATAATTGTATTATTTAAAGAGAACGTCAATTAAAAAGTGTACCTCGATAACTTTATTATTTAAAGCGAACTCCGATAATTTATGTTTAGTAAAAAGATTTTCAATAATTTTATTATTTGAAGAGAACTTCAATAAAAAGTGTACTTCGATAACTTTATTATTTAAAGCGAACTCCGATAATTTACTTATGTTTAGTAAAAAGATTTTAAATAACTTTATTGTTTGAAGAAAACTTCAATAAAAAGTGTACTTCGATAACTTTATTATTTAAAGCAATCTCTGTTAATTTATGTTTAGTAAAAAGATTTACGATGATTTTATTATTTGAAGAGAACTTCAATAAAAAGTGTACTTCGATAACTTTATTATTTAAAGCTAACTCCGATAATTTATGTTTAGTAAAAAGATTTTGAATAATTGTATTATTTAAAGAGAACTTCAATTAAAAAGTGTACTTCGATAACTTTATTATTTAAAGCGAAATCCGATAATTTATGTTTAGTAAAGAGATGTTCAATAATTTTGTTATTTGAAGAGAACTTCAATAAAAAGTGTACTTCGATAACTTTATTATTTAAAGCGAACTCCGCTAATTTATGTTTAGTAAAAAGATTTTTAATAATTTTATTGTTTGAAGAGAACTTCAATAAAAAGTGTACTTCGATAACTTTATTATTTAAAGCGAACTCCGATAATTTATGTTTAGTAAAAAGATTTTCAATAATTGTATTATTTAAAGAGAACGTCAATTAAAAAGTGTACCTCGATAACTTTATTATTTAAAGCGAACTCCGATAATTTATGTTTAGTAAAAAGATTTTCAATAATTTTATTATTTGAAGAGAACTTCAATAAAAAGTGTACTTCGATAACTTTGTTATTTAAAGCGAACTAAGATAATTCATGTTTAGTAAAAAGATTTTCAATAATTTTATTATTTGAAGAGAACTTCAATTAAAAAGTGTACTTCGTTAACTTTATTATTTAGAGCGAACTCAAATTATTTATGTTTAGTAAAAAGTTTTTAATAATTTTATTATTTGAAGAGAACTTCAATAGAAAGTGTACTTCGATAACTTTACTATTTAAAGCGAACTCCGATAATTTGTTATTAGTAAAAAGATTTACGATGATTTTATTATTTGAAGAGAACTTCAATAAAAAGTGTACTTCGATAACTTTATTATTTAAAGCGAACTCCGATAATTTATGTTTAGTAAAAAGATTTTCAATAATTGTATTATTTAAAGAGAACTTCATTTTAAAAGTGTACCTCGATAACTTTATTATTTAAAGCGAAATCCGATAATTTATGTTTAGTAATAAGATTTTGAATAATTGTATTATTTAAAGAGAACTTCAATTAAAAATTGTACTTCGATAACTTTATTATTTAAAGCGAAATCCGATAATTTATGTTTAGTAAAGAGATGTTCAATAATTTTGTTATTTGAAGAGAACTTCAATAAAAAGTGTACTTCGATAACTTTACAATTTAAAGCGAACTCCGCTAATTTATGTTTAGTAAAAAGATTTTTAATAATTTTATTGTTTGAAGAAAACTTCAATAAAAAGTGTACTTCGATAACTTTATTATTTAAAGCGAACTCCGATAATTTATGTTTAGTAAAAAGATTTTCAATAATTGCATTATTTAAAGAGAACTTCATTTTAAAAGTGTACCTCGATAACTTTATTATTTAAAGCGAACTCCGATAATTTATGTTTAGTAAAAAGATTTTAAATAATTTTATTGTTTGAAGAAAACTTCAATAAAAAGTGTACTTCGATAACTGTATTATTTAAAGCGAACTCCGATAATTTATGTTTAGTAAAAAGATTTTCAATAATTTTATTATTTAAAGAGAACTTCAATAAAAAGTATACTTCGATAACTTTATTACTTAAAGCGAACTCAGATAATTTATGTTTAGTAAAAAGATTTTCAATAATTTTATTGTTTGAAGAGACCTTCAATAAAACGTGTACTTCGATAACTTTATTATTTAAAGCGAACTCCGATAATTTATGTTTAGTAAAAAGATTTTCAATAACTTAGTTATTTAAAAATAACTTCAATTAAAAAGTGTACTTCGATAACTTTATTATTTAAAGCGAACTCCGAAAATTTATGTTTAGTAAAAAGATTTTAAATAATTGTATTATTTAAAGAGAACTTCAATTAAAAGGTGTACCTTGATAACTTTATTATTTAAAGCGAACTCCGATAATTTATGTTTAGTAAAGAGATGTTCAATAATTTTATTATTTGAAGAGAACTTCAATAAAAAGTGTTCTTCGATAACTTTATTATTTAAAGCGAACTCAGATAATTTATGTTTAGTAAAAAGATTTTCAATAATTTTATTATTTGAAGAGAACTTCAATAAAAAGTGTACTTCGATAACTTTATTACTTAAAGCGATCTCAGATAATTTATGTTTAGTAAAAATATATTCAATAATTTTATTGTTTGAAGAGACCTTCAATTAAAAAGTGTACTTCGATAACTTTATTATTTAAAGCGAACTCCGATAATTTATGTTTAGTAAAAAGATTTTCAATAATTTTATTGTTTGAAGAAAACTTCAATAAAAAGTGTACTTCGATAACTTTATTACTTAAAGCGATCTCAGATAATTTATGTTTAGTAAAAATATATTCAATAATTTTATTGTTTGAAGAGACCTTCAATTAAAAAGTGTACTTCGATAACTTTATTATTTAAAGCGAACTCCGATAATTTATGTTTAGTAAAAAGATTTTCAATAATTTTATTGTTTGAAGAAAACTTCAATAAAAACTGTACTTCGATAACTTTATTATGTAAAGCAAACTCCGATAATTTATGTTTAGTAAAAAGATTTTCAATAATTTAATTGTTTAAAGATAACTTCAATTAAAAAGTGTACTTCGATAACTCTTTATTTAAAGCGAACTCCGATAATTTATGTTTGGTAAAAAGATTTTAAATAATTTTATTGTTTGAAGAAAACTTCAATAAAAAGTGTACTTCGATAACTGTATTATTTAAAGCGAACTCCGATAATTTATGTTTAGTAAAACGATTTTCAATAATTTTATTATTTAAAGAGAACTTCAATAAAAAGTATACTTCGATAACTTTATTACTTAAAGCGAACTCAGATAATTTATGTTTAGTAAAAAGATTTTCAATAATTTTATTGTTTGAAGAGACCTTCAATAAAACGTGTACTTCGATAACTTTATTATTTAAAGCGAACTCCGATAATTTATGTTTAGTAAAAAGATTTTCAATAACTTAGTTATTTAAAAATAACTTCAATTAAAAAGTGTACTTCGATAACTTTATTATTTAAAGCGAACTCCGAAAATTTATGTTTAGTAAAAAGATTTTCAATAATTGTATTATTTAAAGAGAACTTCAATTAAAAGTTGTACCTCGATAACTTTATTATATAAAGCGAACTCCGATAATTTATGTTTAGTAAAGATATGTTCAATAATTTTATTATTTGAAGAGAACTTCAATAAAAAGTGTTCTTCGATAACTTTATTATTTAAAGCGAACTCAGATAATTTATGTTTAGTAAAAAGATTTTCAATAATTTTATTATTTGAAGAGAACTTCAATAAAAAGTGTACTTCGATAACTTTATTACTTAAAGCGATCTCAGATAATTTATGTTTAGTAAAAATATATTCAATAATTTTATTGTTTAAAGAGAACTTCAATAAAAAGTATACTTCGATAACTTTATTACTTAAAGCGAACTCAGATAATTTATGTTTAGTAAAAAGATTTTCAATAATTTTATTGTTTGAAGAGACCTTCAATAAAACGTGTACTTCGATAACTTTATTATTTAAAGCGAACTCCGATAATTTATGTTTAGTAAAAAGATTTTCAATAACTTAGTTATTTAAAAATAACTTCAATTAAAAAGTGTACTTCGATAACTTTATTATTTAAAGCGAACTCCGAAAATTTATGTTTAGTAAAAAGATTTTCAATAATTGTATTATTTAAAGAGAACTTCAATTAAAAGTTGTACCTCGATAAATTAAAAAGTGTACTTCGATAACTTTATTATTTAAAGCGAACTCCGATAATTTATGTTAAGTAAAAAGATTTTCAATAATTTTATTGTTTGAAGAAAACTTCAATAAAAAGTGTACTTCGATAACTTTATTATTTAAAGCAAACTCCGATAATTTATGTTTAGTAAAAAGATTTTCAATAATTTAATTGTTTAAAGATAACTTCAATTAAAAAGTGTACTTCGATAACTTTATTATTTAAAGCGAACTCCGATAATTTATGTTTGGTAAAAAGATTTTTAATAATTTTATTGTTTGAAGAGAACTTCAATAAAAAATTGTACTTCGATAACTTTATTATTTAAAACGAACTCCGATAATTTATGTTTGGTAAAAAGATTTTTGATAAATTTATTGTTTGAAGAGAACTTCAATAAAAAGTGTACTTCGATTACTTTATTATTTAAAGCGAACTCCGATAATTTATGTTTAGTAAAAAGATTTTCATTAATTTTATTGTTTGAAGAGACCTTCAATAAAAAGCGTACTTCGATAACTTTATTATTTAAAGCGAACTCCGATAATTTATGTTTAGTAAAAAGATTTTCAATAATTTAATTGTTTAAAGATAACTTCAATTAAAAAGTGTACTTCGATAACTTTATTATTTAAAGCGAACTCCGATAATTTTTGTTTAGTAAAAAGATTTTCAATAATTTTATTGTTTGAAGAGAACTTCAATAAAAAGTGTACTTCGATAACTTTATTATTTAAAGCAAACTCCGATAATTTATGTTTAGTAAAAAGATTTTCAATAATTTAATTGTTTAAAGATAACTTCAATTAAAAAGTGTACTTCGATAACTTTATTATTTAAAGCGAACTCTGATAATTTATGTTTGGTAAAAAGATTTTTAATAATTTAATTGTTTGAAGAAAACTTCAATAAAAAGTGTACTTCGATAACTTTATTATTTAAAGCGAACTCCGATAATTTATGTTTAGTAAAAAATTTTCAATAATTGTATTATTTAAAGAGAACTTCAATTAAAAAGTGTACCTCGATAACTATATTATTTAAAGCGAACTCCGATAATTTATGTTTAGTAAAAAGATTTTCAATAATTTTATTGTTTGAAGAGACCTTCAATAAAAAGCGTACTTCGATAACTTTATTATTTAAAGCTAACTCCGATGATTTATGTTTAGTAAAAAGAATTTGAATAATTGTATTATTTAAAGAGAACTTCAATTAAAAAGTGTACTTCGATAACTTTATTATTTAAGGCTAACTCCGATGATTTATGTTTAGTAAAAAGATTTTCAATAATTTTACTATTTGAAGAGAACTTCAATAAAAAGGGTACCTCGATAACTTTATTATTTAAAGCGAACTCCGATAATTTATGTTTAGTAAAAAGATTTTCAATAATTTTATTATTTCAAGAGAACTTCAATAAAAAGTGTACTTCGATAACTTTATTATTTAAAGCGAACTCCGATAATTTATTATTAGTTAAAAGATTTACGATGATTTTATTGTTTGAAGAGAACTTCAATAAAAAGTGTACTTCGATAACTTTGTTATTTAAAGCGAACTCCGATAATTTATTCTTAGTAAAAAGATTGTCAATAATTTTATTATTTGAAGAGAACTTCAATAAAAAGTGTACTTCGATAAGTTTATTATTTAAAGCGAACTCCGATAATTTATTATTAGTTAAAAATTTACGTTGATTTTATTATTTAAAGAGAACTTCAATTAAAAAGTGTACTTCGATAACTTTAATATTTAAAGCGAACTCCGATAATTTATGTTTAGTAAAAACATTTTCAATAATTGTATTATTTAAAGAGAACTTCAATTAAAAAGTGTACCTCGATAAGTTTATTATTAGTAAAAAGATTTTGAATAATTTTATTGTTTGAAGAGAACTTCAATAAAAAGTGTACTTCGATAACTTTATTATTTAAAGCGAACTCCGATAATTTATGTTTAGTAAAAAGATTTTCAATAATTGTATTATTTAAAAAGAAGTTCAATTAAAAAGTGTACCTCGATAACTTTATTATTTAAAGCGAACTCCGATAATATATGTTTAGTAAAAAGATTGTCAATAATTTTATTATTTGAAGAGAACTTCAATAAAAAGTGTACTTCGATAAGTTTATTATTTAAAGCGAACTCCGATAATTTATTATTAGTTAAAAGATTTACGATGATTTTATTATTTAAAGAGAACTTCAATTAAAAAGTGTACTTCGATAACTTTATTATATAAGGCTAACTCCGATGATTTATGTTTAGTAAAAAGATTTTCAATAATTTTATTAATTGAAGAGAACTTCAATAAAAAGTGTACTTCGATAACTTTATTATTTAAAGCGAACACCGATAATTTATGTTTAGTAAAAAGATTTTCAATAATTGTATTATTTAAAGAGAACTTCAATAAAAAGTGTACTTCGAAAACTTTGTTATTTAAAGCGAACTCCGATAATTTATTCTTAGTAAAAAGATTGTCAATAATTTTATTATTTGAAGAGAACTTCAATAAAAAGTGTACTTCGATAAGTTAATTATTTAAAGCGAACTCCGATAATTTATAATTAGTTAAAAGATTTACGATGATTTTATTATTTAAAGAGAACTTCAATTAAAAAGTGTACTTCGATAACTTTATTATTTAAAGCGAACTCCGATAATATATGTTTAGTTAAAAGATTTACGATGATTTTATTATTTGAAGAGAACTTCAATAAAAAGTGTACTTCAATAACTTTATTATTTAAAGCTAACTCCGATGATTTATGTTTAGTAAAAAGATTTTGAATAATTTTATTGTTTGAAGAGAACTTCAATAAAAAGTGTACTTCGATAACTTTATTATTTAAAGCGAACTCCGATGATTTATGTTTAGTAAAAAGATTTTCAATAATTTTATTGTTTGAAGAGAACTTCAATAAAAAGTGTACTTCGATAACTTTATTATTTAAAGCGAACTCCGATAATTTATGTTTAGTAAAAAGATTTTCAATAATTGTATTATTTAAAAAGAAGTTCAATTAAAAAGTGTACCTCGATAACTTTATTATTTAAAGCGAACTCCGATAATTTATGTTTAGTAAAAAGATTTTCAATAATTTTATTATTTGAAGAGAACTTCAATAAAAAGTGTACTTCGATAAGTTTATTATTTAAAGCGAACTCCGATAATTTATTATTAGTAAAAAGATTTACGATGATTTTATTATTTGAAGAGAACTTCAATAAAATGTGTACTTCGATAACTTTATTATTTAAAGCTAACTACGATAATTTATGTTTAGTAAAAAGATTTTGAATAATTGTATTATTTAAAGAGAACTTCAATTAAAAAGTATACTTCGATAACTTAATTATTTAAAGCGAACTCAGATAATTTATGTTTATTAAAGAGATGTTCAATAATTTTAGTATTTGAAGAGAACTTCAATTAAAAAGTGTACCTCGATAACTTTATTATTTAAAGCGAACTCCGATAATTTATGTTTAGTAAAAAGATTTTAAATAATTTTATTATTTGAAGAAAACTTCAATAAAAAGTGTACTTCGATAACTTTATTACTTAAAACAACTCCGATAATTTATGTTTGGTAAAAAGATTTTTTATAATTTTATTGTTTGAAGAGAACTTCAATAAAAAGTGTACTTCGATAACTTTATTATATAAAGCGAACTCCGATAATTTATGTTTAGTAAAAAGATTTTAAATAATTTTATTATTTGAAGAAAACTTCAATAAAAAGTGTACTTCGATAACTTTATTATTTAAAGCGAACTCCGATAATATATGTTTAGTAAAAAGATTGTCAATAATTTTATTATTTGAAGAGAACTTCAATAAAAAGTGTACTTCGATAAGTTTATTATTTAAAGCGAACTCCGATAATTTGTTATTAGTTAAAAGATTTACGATGATTTTATTATTTAAAGAGAACTACAATTAAAAAGTGTACTTCGATAACTTTATTATTTAAAGCGAACTCCGATAATTTATGTTTAGTAAAAAGATTTTCAATAATTGTATTATTTAAAGAGAACTTCAATTAAAAAGTGTACCTCGATAACTTTATTATTTAAAGCGAACTCCGATAATTTATGTTTAGTAAAAAGATTTTCAATAATTTTATTATTTGAAGAGAACTTCAATAAAAAGTGTACTTCGATAAGTTTATTATTTAAAGCGAACTCCGATAATTTATTATTAGTAAAAAGATTTACGATGATTTTATTATTTGAAGAGAACTTCAATAAAATGTGTACTTCGATAACTTTATTATTTAAAGCTAACTACGATAATTTATGTTTAGTAAAAAGATTTTGAATAATTGTATTATTTAAAGAGAACTTGAATTAAAAAGTATACTTCGATAACTTAATTATTTAAAGCGAACTCAGATAATTTATGTTTATTAAAGAGATGTTCAATAATTTTAGTATTTGAAGAGAACTTCAATTAAAAAGTGTACCTCGATAACTTTATTATTTAAAGCGAACTCCGATAATTTATGTTTAGTAAAAAGATTTTAAATAATTTTATTATTTGAAGAAAACTTCAATAAAAAGTGTACTTCGATAACTTTATTACTTAAAACAACTCCGATAATTTATGTTTGGTAAAAAGATTTTTTATAATTTTATTGTTTGAAGAGAACTTCAATAAAAAGTGTACTTCGATAACTTTATTATATAAAGCGAACTCCGATAATTTATGTTTAGTAAAAAGATTTTCAATAATTTTATTATTTAAAGAGAACTTCAATAAAAAGTGTACTGCGATAACTTTGTTATTTAAAGCGAACTCAGATAATTTATATTTAGTAAAAAATTTTCAATAATTTTATTATTTGAAGAGAACTTCAATAAAAAGTGTACTTCGATAACTTTATTATTTAAAACGAACTCCGATAATTTATGTTTGGTAAAAAGATTTTTAATAATTTTATTGTTTGAAGAGAACTTCAATAAAAAGTGTACTTCGATAACTTTATTATTTAAAGCGAACTCCGATAATTTATGTTTGGTAAAAAGATTTTTAATAATTTTATTGTTTGAAGAGAACTTCAATAAAAAGTGTACTTCGATAACTTTATTATTTAAAGCGAACTCCGATAATTTATGTTTAGTAAAAAGATTTTTAATAATTTTATTGTTTGAAGGGAACTTCAATAAAAAGTGTACTTCGATAACTTTATTATTTAAAGCGTACTCCCATAATTTATGTTTAGTAAAATGATTTTCAATAATTTTATTATTTGAAGAGAACTTTAATAAAAAGTGTACTTCGATAACGTTATTATTTAAAGCGAACTCCGATAATTTATGTTTAGTAAAAAGATTTTCAATAAGTATATTATTTAAAGATAAGTTCAATTAATAAGTGTACATCGATAACTTTATTATTTAAAGCGAGCTCCGATAATTTATGTTTAGTAAAAAGATTTACGGTGATTTTATTATTTGAAGCGAAATTCAATTAAAAAGTGTACCTCGATAAGTTTATTATTTAAAGCGAACTCCGGTAATTTATTATTAGTAACAAGATTTACGATGATTTTATTATTTGAAGAGAACTTCAATAAAATGTGTACTTCGATAACTTTATTATTTAAAGCTAACTCCGATAATTTATGTTTAGTAAAAAGATTTTGAATAATTGTATTATTTAAAGAGAACTTCAATTAAAATTATACTTCGATAACTTTATTATTTAAAGCGAACTGCGATAATTTATGTTTAGTAAAGAGATGTTCAATAATTTTAGTATTTGAAGAGAACTTCAATAAAAAGTGTACTTCGATAACTTTATTATTTAAAGCGAACTCCGCTAATTTATGTTTAGTAAAAAGATTTTTAATAATTTTATTGTTTGAAGAGAACTTCAATAAAAAGTGTACTTCGATAACTTTATTATATAAAGCGAACTCCGATAATTTATGTTTAGTAAAAAGATTTTCAATAATTTTATTATTTAAAGAGAACTTCAATAAAAAGTGTAATTCGATAACTTTGTTATTTAAAGCGAACTCAGATAATTTATGTTTAGTAAAAAGATTTTCAATAATTTTATTATTTGAAGAGAACTTCAATAAAAAGTGTACTTCGATAACTTTATTATTTAAAACGAACTCCGATAATTTATGTTTGGTGGAAAGTTTTTTAATAATTTTATTGTTTGAAGAGAACTTCAATAAAAAGTGTACTTCGATAACTTTATTATTTAAAGCGAGCTTCGATAATTTATGTTTGGTAAAAAGATTTTTAATAATTTTATTGTTTGAAGAGAACTTCAATAAAAAGTGTACATCGATAACTTTATTATTTAAAGCGAACTCCGATAATTTATGTTTAGTAAAGAGATTTTTAATAGTTTTATTGTTTGAATAGAACTTCAATAAAAAGTGTACTTCGATAACTTTATTATTTAAAACAACTCCGATAATTTATGTTTGGTAAAAATATTTTTAATAATTTTATTGTTTGAAGAGAACTTCAATAAAAAGTGTACTTCGATAACTTTATTATAAAAAGCGAACTCCGATAATTTATGTTTAGTAAAAAGATTTTTAATAGTTTTATTGTTTGAATAGAACTTCAATAAAAAGTGTACTTCGATAACTTTATTATTTAAAACAACTCCGATAATTTATGTTTGGTAAAAACATTTTTAATAATTTTATTGTTTAAGAGAACTTCAATAAAAAGTGTACTTCGATAACTTTATTATAAAAAGCGAACTCCGATAATTTATGTTTAGTAAAAAGATTTTCAATAATTTTATTATTTAAAGAGAACTTCAATAAAAAGTGTACTTCGATAACTTTTTATTTAAAGCGAACTCAGATAATTTATGTTTAGTAAAAAGATTTTCAATAATTTTATTATTTGAAGAGAACTTCAATAAAAAGTGTACTTCGATAACTTTATTATTTAAAACGAACTCCGATAATTTATATTTGGTAAAAAGATTTTTAATAATTTTATTGTTTGAAGAGAACTTCAATAAAAAGTGTACTTCGATAACTTTATTATTTAAAGCGAACTCCGATAATTTATGTTTGGTAAAAAGATTTTTAATAATTTTATTGATTGAAGAGAACTTCAATAAAAAGTGTACTTCGATAACTTTATTATTTAAAGCGAACTCCGATAATTTATGTTTAGTAAAATGATTTTTAATAATTTTATTGTTTGAAGAGAACTTCAATAAAAAGTGTACTTCGATAACTATATTATTTAAAGCGTACTCCCGTAATTTATGTTTAGTAAAATGATTTTCAATAATTTTATTATTTGAAGAGAACTTTAATAAAAAGTGTACTTCGATAACTTTATTATTTAAAGCGAACTCCGATAATTTATGTTTAGTAAAAAGATTTTCAATAATTGTATTATTTAAAGAGAAGTTCAATTAAAAAGTGTACCTCGATAACTTTATTATTTAAAGCGATCTCCGATAATATATTTTTAGTTAAAAGATTTACGATGATTTTATTATTTGAAGAGAACTTCAGTAAAAAGTGTACTTCGATAAGTTTTTTATTTAAAGCGAACTCCGATAATTTATTATTAGTTAAAAGATTTAAGATGATTTTATTATTTAAAGAGAACTTCAATTAAAAAGTGTACCTCGATAACTTTATTATTTAAAGCTAACTCCGATAATTTATGTTTGGTAAAAAGATTTTGAATAATTGTATTATTTAAAGAGAAGTTCAATTAAGAAGTGTACTTCGATAACTTTATTATTTAAAGCGAACACCGATAATTTATGTTTAGTAAAAAGATTTTCAATAATTGTATTATTTAAAGGGAACTTCAATAAAAAGTGTACTTCGAAAACTTTGTTATTTAAAGCGAACTCCGATAATTTATTCTTAGTAAAAAGATTGTCAATAATTTTATTATTTGAAGAGAACTTCAATAAAAAGTGTACTTCGATAAGTTAATTATTTAAAGCGAACTCCGATAATTTATAATTAGTTAAAAGATTTACGATGATTTTATTATTTAAAGAGAACTTCAATTAAAAAGTGTACTTCGATAACTTTATTATTTAAAGCGAACTCCGATAATATATGTTTAGTTAAAAGATTTACGATGATTTTATTATTTGAAGAGAACTTCAATAAAAAGTGTACTTCAATAACTTTATTATTTAAAGCTAACTCCGATGATTTATGTTTAGTAAAAAGATTTTGAATAATTTTATTGTTTGAAGAGAACTTCAATAAAAAGTGTACTTCGATAACTTTATTATTTAAAGCGAACTCCGATGATTTATGTTTAGTAAAAAGATTTTCAATAATTTTATTGTTTGAAGAGAACTTCAATAAAAAGTGTACTTCGATAACTTTATTATTTAAAGCGAACTCCGATAATTTATGTTTAGTAAAAAGATTTTCAATAATTGTATTATTTAAAAAGAAGTTCAATTAAAAAGTGTACCTCGATAACTTTATTATTTAAAGCGAACTCCGATAATATATGTTTAGTAAAAAGATTGTCAATAATTTTATTATTTGAAGAGAACTTCAATAAAAAGTGTACTTCGATAAGTTTATTATTTAAAGCGAACTCCGATAATTTGTTATTAGTTAAATGATTTACGATGATTTTATTATTTAAAGAGAACTACAATTAAAAAGTGTACTTCGATAACTTTATTATTTAAAGCGAACTCCGATAATTTATGTTTAGTAAAAAGATTTTCAATAATTGTATTATTTAAAGAGAACTTCAATTAAAAAGTGTACCTCGACAACTTTATTATTTAAAGCGAACTCCGATAATTTATGTTTAGTAAAAAGATTTTCAATGATTTTATTATTTGAAGAGAACTTCAATAAAAAGTGTACTTCGATAAGTTTATTATTTAAAGCGAACTCCGATAATTTATTATTAGTAAAAAGATTTACGATGATTTTATTATTTGAAGAGAACTTCAATAAAATGTGTACTTCGATAACTTTATTATTTAAAGCTAACTACGATAATTTATGTTTAGTAAAAAGATTTTGAATAATTGTATTATTTAAAGAGAACTTCAATTAAAAAGCATACTTCGATAACTTAATTATTTAAAGCGAACTCAGATAATTTATGTTTATTAAAGAGATGTTCAATAATTTTAGTATTTGAAGAGAACTTCAATTAAAAAGTGTACCTCGATAACTTTATTATTTAAAGCGAACTCCGATAATTTATGTTTAGTAAAAAGATTTTCAATAATTTTATTATTTAAAGAGAACTTCAATAAAAAGTGTACTGCGATAACTTTGTTATTTAAAGCGAACTCAGATAATTTATATTTAGTAAAAAGATTTTCAATAATTTTATTATTTGAAGAGAACTTCAATAAAAAGTGTACTTCAATAACTTTATTATTTAAAACGAACTCCGATAATTTATGTTTAGTAAAAAGATTTTTAATAATTTTATTGTTTGAAGAGAACTTCAATAAAAAGTGTACTTCGATAACTTTATTATTTAAAGCGAACTCCGATAATTTATGTTTGGTAAAAAGATTTTTAATAATTTTATTGTTTGAAGAGAACTTCAATAAAAAGTGTACTTCGATAACTTTATTATTTAAAGCGAACTCCGATAATTTATGTTTAGTAAAAAGATTTTTAATAATTTTATTGTTTGAAGGGAACTTCAATAAAAAGTGTACTTCGATAACTTTATTATTTAAAGCGTACTCCCATAATTTATGTTTAGTAAAATGATTTTCAATAATTTTATTATTTGAAGAGAACTTTAATAAAAAGTGTACTTCGATAACGTTATTATTTAAAGCGAACTCCGATAATTTATGTTTAGTAAAAAGATTTTGAATAAGTATATTATTTAAAGATAAGTTCAATTAATAAGTGTACATCGATAACTTTATTATTTAAAGCGAGCTCCGATAATTTATGTTTAGTAAAAAGATTTTCAATAATTTTATTATTTGAAGAGAACTTCAATAAAAGTGTACTTCGATATCTTTATTATTTAAAACGAACTCCGATTATTTGTGTTTGGTAAAAAGATTTTTAATAATTTTATTGTTTGAAGAGAACTTCAATAAAAAGTGTACTTCGATAACTTTATTATTTAAAGCGAACTCCGATAATTGATGTTTGGTAAAAAGATTTTTAATAATTTTATTGATTGAAGAGAACTTCAATAAAAAGTGTACTTCGATAACTTTATTATTTAAAGCGTACTCCCGTAATTTATGTTTAGTAAAATGATTTTCAATAATTTTATTATTTGAAGAGAACTTTAATAAAAAGTGTACTTCGATAACTTTATTATTTAAAGCGAACTCCGATAATTTATGTTTAGTAAAAAGATTTTCAATAATTGTATTATTTAAAGAGAAGTTCAATTAAAAAGTGTACCTCGATAACTTTATTATTTAAAGCGATCTCCGATAATATATGTTTAGTTAAAAGATTTACGATGATTTTATTATTTGAAAAGAACTTCAGTAAAAAGTGTACTTCGATAAGTTTTTTATTTAAAGCGAACTCCGATAATTTATTATTAGTTAAAAGATTTAAGATGATTTTATTATTTAAAGAGAACTTCAATTAAAAAGTGTACCTCGATAACTTTATTATTTAAAGCTAACTCCGATAATTTATGTTTAGTAAAAAGATTTTGAATAATTGTATTATTTAAAGAGAAGTTCAATTAAAAAGTGTACTTCGATAACTTTATTATTTAAAGCGAACTCCGATAATATATGTTTAGTAAAGAGATGTTCAATAATTTTAGTATTTGAAGAGAACTTCAATAAAAAGTGTACTTCGATAAGTTTATTATTTAAAGCGAACTCCGCTAATTTATGTTTAGTAAAAAGATTTTTAATAATTTTATTGTTTGAAGAGAACTTCAATAAAAAGTGTACTTAAATAACTTTATTATTTAAAGCGAACTCCGATAATTTATTTTTAGTAAAAAGATTTTCAATAATTGTATTATTTAAAGAGAAGTTCAATTAAAAAGTGTACCTCGATAACTTTATTATTTAAAGCGAACTCCGATAATTTATGTTTAGTAAAAAGATTTTAAATAATTTTATTGTTTGAAGAAAACTTCAATAAAAAGTGTACTTCGATAACTTTATTATTTAAAACAACTCCGACAATTTATGTTTGGTAAAAATATTTTTAATAATTTTATTGTTTGAAGAGAACTTCAACAAAAAGTGTACTTCGATAACTTTATTATATAAAGCGAACTCCGATAATTTATGTTTCGTAAAAAGATTTTCAATAATTTTATTATTTAAAGAGAACTTCAATAAAAAGTGTAATTCGATAACTTTGTTATTTAAAGCGAACTCAGATAATATATGTTTAGTAAAAAGATTTTCAATAATTTTATTATTTGAAGAGAACTTCAATAAAAAGTGTACATCGATAACTTTATTATTTAAAACGAACTCCGATAATTTATGTTTGGTAAAAAGATTTTTAATAATTTTATTGTTTGAAGAGAACTTCAATAAAAAGTGTACTTCGATAACTTTATTATTTAAAGCGAACTCCGATAATTTATGTTTGGTAAAAAGATTTTTAATAATTTTATTGTTTGAAGAGAACTTTAATAAAAAGTGTACTTCGATATCTTTATTATTTAAAGCGAACTCCGATAATTTATGTTTAGTAAAAAAATTTTTAATAATTTTATTGTTTGAAGAGAACTTCAGTAAAAAGTGTACTTCGATAACTTTATTATTTAAAGCGTACTCCCATAATTTATGTTTAGTAAAATGATTTTCAATAATTTTATTATTTGAAGAGAACTTTAATAAAAAGTGTACTTCGATAACTTTATTATTTAAAGCGAACTCCGATAATTTATGTTTAGGAAAACGATTTTCAATAATTGTATTATTTAAAGAGAAGTTCAATTAAAAAGTGTACCTCGATAGCTTTATTATTTAAAGCGAACTCCGATAATTTATTATTAGTTAAAAGATTTACGATGATTTTATTATTTAAAGAGAACTTCAATTAAAAACTGTACCTCGATAACTTTATTATTTAAAGCTAACTCCGATAATTTATGTTTAGTAAAAAGATTTTTAATAATTTTATTGTTTGAAGAGAACTTCAATAAAAAGTGTACTTAAATAACTTTATTATTTAAAGCGAACTCCGATAATTTATTTTTAGTAAAAAGATTTTCAATAATTGTATTATTTAAAGAAAAGTTCAATTAAAAAGTGTACCTCGATAACATTATTATTTAAAGCGAACTCCGATAATTTATGTTTAGTAAAAAGATTTTAAATAATTTTATTGTTTGAAGAAAACTTCAATAAAAAGTGTACTTCGATAACTTTATTATTTAAAACAACTCCGATAATTTATGTTTGGTAAAAATATTTTTAATAATTTTATTGTTTGAAGAGAACTTCAATAAAAAGTGTACTTCGATAACTTTATTATATAAAGCGAACTCCGCTAATTTATGTTTAGTAAAAAGATTTTCAATAATTTTATTATTTAAAGAGAACTTCAATAAAAAGTGTACTTCGATAACTTTGTTATATAAAGCGAACTCAGATAATATATGTTTAGTAAAAAGATTTTCAATAATTTTATTATTTGAAGAGAACTTCAATAAAAAGTGTACATCGATAACTTTATTATTTAAAACGAACTCCGATAATTTATGTTTGGTAAAAAGATTTTTAATAATTTTATTGTTTGAAGAGAACTTCAATAAAAAGTGTGCTTCGGTAACTTTATTATTTAAAGCGAACTCCGATAATTTATGTTTGGTAAAAAGATTTTTAATAATTCTATTGTTTGAAGAGAACTTTAATAAAAAGTGTACTTCGATAACTTTATTATTTAAAGCGAACTCCGATAATTTATGTTTAGTAAAAAGATTTTTAATAATTTTATTGTTTGAAGAGAACTTCAATAAAAAGTGTACTTCGATAACTTTATTATTTAAAGCGTACTCCCATAATTTATGTTTAGTAAAATGATTTTCAATAATTTTATTATTTGAAGAGAACTTTAATAAAAAGTGTACTTCGATAACTTTATTATTTAAAGCGAACTCCGATAATTTATGTTTAGTAAAACGATTTTCAATAATTGTATTATTTAAAGAGAAGTTCAATTAAAAAGTGTACCTCGATAGCTTTATTATTTAAAGCGAACTCCGATAATTTATGTTTAGTAAAAAGATTTTCAATAATTTTATTATTTAAAGAGAACTTCAATAAAAAGTGTACTTCGATAACTTTTTATTTAAAGCGAACTCAGATAATTTATGTTTAGTAAAAAGATTTTCAATAATTTTATTATTTGAAGAGAACTTCAATAAAAAGTGTACCTCGATAACTTTATTATTTAAAGCGTTCTCCGATAATATATGTTTATTTAAAAGATTTACGATGATTTTATTATTTGAAGAGAACTTCAGTAAAAAGTGTACTTCGATAAGTTTATTATTTAAAGCGAACTCCGATAATTTATTATTAGTTAAAAGATTTAAGATGATTTTATTATTTAAAGAGAACTTCAATTAAAAAGTGTACCTCGATAACTTTATTATTTAAAGCTAACTCCGATAATTTATGTTTAGTAAAAAGATTTTGAATAATTGTATTATTTAAAGAGAACTTCAATTAAAAAGTATACTTCGATAACTTTATTATTTAAAGCGAACTCCGATAATTTATGTTTAGTAAAGAGATGTTCAATAATTTTAGTATTTGAAGAGAACTTCAATAAAAAGTGTACTTGGATAACTTTATTATTTAAAGCGAGCTCCGCTAATTTATGTTTAGTAAAAAGATTTTTAATAATTTTATTGTTTGAAGAGAACTTCAATAAAAAGTGTACTTAAATAACTTTATTATTTAAAGCGAACTCCGATAATTTATTTTTAGTAAAAAGATTTTCAATATTTGTATTATTTAAAGAGAAGTTCAATTAAAAAGTGTACCTCGATAACTTTATTATTTAAAGCGAACTCCGATAATTTATGTTTAGTAAAAAGATTTTAAATAATTTTATTGTTTGAAGAAAACTTCAATAAAAAGTGTACTTCGATAACTTTATTATTTAAAACAACTCCGACAATTTATGTTTGGTAAAAATATTTTTAATAATTTTATTGTTTGAAGAGAACTTCAATAAAAAGTGTACTTCGATAACTTTATTATATAAAGCGAACTCCGATAATTTATGTTTAGTAAAAAGATTTTCAATAATTTTATTATTTAAAGAGAACTTCAATAAAAAGTGTAATTCGATAACTTTGTTATTTAAAGCGAACTCAGATAATATATGTTTAGTAAAAAGATTTTCAATAATTTTATTATTTGAAGAGAACTTCAATAAAAAGTGTACATCGATAACTTTATTATTTAAAACGAACTCCGATAATTTATGTTTGGTAAAAAGATTTTTAATAATTTTATTGTTTGAAGAGAACTTCAATAAAAAGTGTACTTCGATAACTTCATTATTTAAAGCGAACTCCGATAATTTATGTTTGGTAAAAAGATTTTTAATAATTTTATTGTTTGAAGAGAACTTCAATAAAAAGTGTACTTCGATAACTTTATTATTTAAAGCGAACTCCGATAATTTATGTTTAGTAAAAAGATTTTTAATAATTTTATTGCTTGAAGAGAACTTCAATAAAAAGTGTACTTCGATAACTTTATTATTTAAAGCGTACTCCCATAATTTATGTTTAGTAAAATGATTTTCAATAATTTTATTATTTGAGTAGAACTTTAATAAAAAGTGTACTTCGATAACTTTATTATTTAAAGCGAACTCCGATAATTTATGTTTAGTAAAACGATTTTCAATAATTGTATTATTTAAAGAGAAGTTCAATTAAAAAGTGTACCTCGATAGATTTATTATTTAAAGCGAACTCCGATAATTTATTATTAGTTAAAAGATTTACGATGATTTTATTATTTAAAGAGAACTTCAATTAAAAATTGTACCTCGATAACTTTATTATTTAAAGCTAACTCCGATAATTTACGTTTAGTAAAAAGATTTTTAATAATTTTATTGTTTGAAGAGAACTTCAATAAAAAGTGTACTTCGATAACTTTATTATTGAAAGCGAACTCCGATAATTTATGTTTTTTTAAAAAGATTTTTAATAATTTTATTGTTTGTAGAGAACTTCAATAAAAAGTGTACTTCGATAACTTTATTATTTAAAGCGAACTCCGATAATTTATGTTTGGTAAAAAGATTTTTAATAATTTTATTGTTTGAAGAGAACTTCAATAAAAAGTGTACTTCGATAACTTTATTATTTAAAGCGAACTCCGATAATTTATGTTTGGTAAAAAGATTTTTAATAATTTTATTGTTTGAAGAGAACTTCAATAAAAAGTGTACTTCGATAACTTTATTATTTAAAGCGAACTCCGATAATTTATGTTTAGTAAAAAGATTTTTAATAATTTTATTGTTTGAAGAGAACTTCAATAAAAAGTGTACTTCGATAACTTTATTATTTAAAGCGTACTCCCATAATTTATGTTTAGTAAAATGATTTTCAATAATTTTATTATTTGAATAGAACTTTAATAAAAAGTGTACTTCGATAACTTTATTATTTAAAGCGAACTCCGATAATTTATGTTTAGTAAAACGATTTTCAATAATTGTATTATTTAAAGAGAAGTTCAATTAAAAAGTGTACCTCGATAACTTTATTATTTAAAGCGTACTCCCATAATTTATGTTTAGTAAAATGATTTTCAATAATTTTATTATTTGAAGAGAACTTTAATAAAAAGTGTACTTCGATAACTTTATTATTTAAAGCGAACTCCGATAATTTATGTTTAGTAAAACGATTTTCAATAATTGTATTATTTAAAGAGAAGTTCAATTAAAAAGTGTACCTCGATAGCTTTATTATTTAAAGCGAACTCCGATAATTTATTATTAGTTAAAAGATTTACGATGATTTTATTATTTAAAGAGAACTTCAATTAAAAAGTGTACCTCGATAACTTTATTATTTAAAGCTTACTCCGATAATTTATGTTTAGTAAAAAGATTTTTAATAATTTTATTGTTTGAAGAGAACTTCAATAAAATGTGTACTTAAATAACTTTATTATTTAAAGCGAACTCCGATAATTTATTTTTAGTAAAAAGATTTTCAATAATTGTATTATTTAAAGAGAAGTTCAATTAAAAAGTGTACCTCGATAAATTTATTATTTAAAGCGAACTCCGATAATTTATGTTTAGTAAAAAGATTTTAAATAATTTTATTGTTTGAAGAAAACTTCAATAAAAAGTGTATTTCGATAACTTTATTATTTAAAGCGAACTCCGATAATTTATGTTTGGTAAAAAGATTTTCAATAATTTTATTGTTTGAAGAGAACTTCAATAAAAAGTGTACTTCGATAACTTTATTATATAAAGCGAACTCCGCTAATTTATGTTTAGTAAAAAGATTTTCAATAATTTTATTATTTAAAGAGAACTTCAATAAAAAGTGTACTTCGATAACTTTGTTATATAAAGCGAACTCAGACAATATATGTTTAGTAAAAAGATTTTCAATAATTTTATTATTTGAAGAGAACTTCAATAAAAAGTGTACATCGATAACTTTATTATTTAAAACGAACTCCGATAATTTATGTTTGGTAAAAAGATTTTTAATAATTTTATTGTTTGAAGAGAACTTCAATAAAAAGTGTACTTCGATAACTTTATTATTTAAAGCGAACTCCGATAATTTATGTTTGGTAAAAAGATTTTTAATAATTTTATTGTTTGAAGAGAACTTTAATAAAAAGTGTACTTCGATAACTTTTTTATTTAAAGCGAACTCCGATAATTTATGTTTAGTAAAAAGATTTTTAATAATTTTATTGTTTGAAGAGAACTTCAATAAAAAGTGTACTTCGAAAACTTTATTATTTAAAGCGTACTCCCATAATTTATGTTTAGTAAAATGATTTTCAATAATTTTATTATTTGAAGAGAACTTTAATAAAAAGTGTACTTCGATAACTTTATTATTTAAAACAACTCCGATAATTTATGTTTGGTAAAAATATTTTTAATAATTTTATTGTTTGAAGAGAACTTCAATAAAAAGTGTACTTCGATAACTTTATTATAAAAAGCGAACTCCGATAATTTATGTTTAGTAAAAAGATTTTCAATAATTTTATTATTTAAAGAGAACTTCAATAAAAAGTGTACTTCGATAACTTTTTATTTAAAGCGAACTCAGATAATTTATGTTTAGTAAAAAGATTTTCAATAATTTTATTATTTGAAGAGAACTTCAATAAAAAGTGTACTTCGATAAGTTTATTATTTAAAACGAACTCCGATAATTTATGTTTGGTAAAAAGATTTTTAATAATTTTATTGTTTGAAGAGAACTTCAATAAAAAGTGTACTTCGATAACTTTATTATTTAAAGCGAACTCCGATAATTTATGTTTGGTAAAAAGATTTTTAATAATTTTATTGTTTGAAGAGAACTTCAATAAAAAGTGTACTTCGATAACTTTATTATTTAAAGCGAACTCCGATAATTTATGTTTAGTAAAAAGATTTTTAATAATTTTAGTGTTTGAAGAGAACTTCAATAAAAAGTGTACTTCGATAACTTTATTATTTAAAGCGTACTCCCGTAATTTATGTTTAATAAAATGATTTTCAATAATTTTATTATTTGAAGAGAACTTTAATAAAAAGTGTACTTCGATAACTTTATTATTTAAAGCGAACTCCGATAATTTATGTTTAGTAAAAAGATTTTCAATAATTGTATTATTTAAAGAGAAGTTCAATTAAAAAGTGTACCTCGATAACTTTATTATTTAAAGCGATCTCCGATAATATATGTTTATTTAAAAGATTTACGATGATTTTATTATTTGAAGAGAACTTCAGTAAAAAGTGTACTTCGATAAGTTTATTATTTAAAGCGAACTCCGATAATTTATTATTAGTTAAAAGATTTAAGATGATTTTATTATTTAAAGAGAACTTCAATTAAAAAGTGTACCTCGATAACTTTATTATTTAAAGCTAACTCCGATAATTTATGTTTAGTAAAAAGATTTTGAATAATTGTATTATTTAAAGAGAACTTCAATTAAAAAGTATACTTCGATAACTTTATTATTTAAAGCGAACTCCGATAATTTATGTTTAGTAAAGAGATGTTCAATAATTGTATTATTTAAAGAGAAGTTCAATTAAAAAGTGTACCTCGATAACTTTATTATTTAAAGCGAACTCCGATAATTTATGTTTAGTAAAAAGATTTTAAATAATTTTATTGTTTGAAGAAAACTTCAATAAAAAGTGTACTTCGATAACTTTATTATTTAAAACAACTCCGATAATTTATGTTTGGTAAAAATATTTTTAATAATTTTAATGTTTGAAGAGAACTTCAATAAAAAGTGTACTTCGATAACTTTATTATATAAAGCGAACTCCGCTAATTTATGTTTAGTAAAAAGATTTTCAATAATTTTATTATTTAAAGAGAACTTCAATAAAAAGTGTACTTCGATAACTTTGTTATATAAAGCGAACTCAGATAATATATGTTTAGTAAAAATATTTTCAATAATTTTATTATTTGAAGAGAACTTCAATAAAAAGTGTACATCGATAACTTTATTATTTAAAACGAACTCCGATAATTTATGTTTGGTAAAAAGATTTTTAATAATTTTATTGTTTGAAGAGAACTTCAATAAAAAGTGTACTTCGATAACTTTATTATTTAAAGCGAACTCCGATAATTTATGTTTAGTAAAAAGATTTTTAATAATTTTATTGTTTGAAGAGAACTTTAATAAAAAGTGTACTTCGATAACTTTATTATATAAAGCGAACTCTGATAATTTATGTTTAGTAAAAAGATTTTTAATAATTTTATTGTTTGAAGAGAACTTCAATAAAAAGTGTACTTCGATAACTTTATTATTTAAAGCGTACTCCCATAATTTATGTTTAGTAAAATGATTTTCAATAATTTTATTATTTGAAGAAAACTTTAATAAAAAGTGTACTTCGATAACTTTATTATTTAAAGCGAACTCCGATAATTTATGTTTAGTAAAACGATTTTCAATAATTGTATTATTTAAAGAGAAGTTCAATTAAAAAGTGTACCTCGATAGCTTTATTATTTAAAGCGAACTCCGATAATATATGTTTAGATAAAAGATTTACGATGATCTTATTATTTGAAGAGAACTTCAATAAAAAGTGTACTTCGATAACTTTATTATTTAAAGCTAATTCCGATAATTTAATCTTAGTAAATAGACTTTGAATAATTTTGTCAGTTAACAGGAACTTCGATAATTTATTTTTAGTAAAAAGATTTTCAGTAATTTAATTATTTAAAGATAACTTCAATAAAAAGTGTACTTCGATAACTTTATTATTTATAGCGAACTCCGATAATTTATGTTTAGTAAAAAGATTTTCAATAATTTTATTGTTTGAAGAGAACTTCAATAAAAAAGTGTACTTCGATAACTTTATTATTTAAAGCGAACTCCGATAATTTATATTTAGTAAAAAGATTTTCAATAATTTTATTATATAAAGTGAACTTCAATTAAAAAGTGAACTTTAATAAAAAGTGTACTTCGATAACTTTATTATTTAAAGCGAACTCCGATAATTTATGTTTAGTAAAAAGATTTTTAATAATTTTATTGTTTGAAGAGAACTTCAATAAAAAGTGTACTTCGATAACTTTATTATTTAAAGCGTACTCCCATAATTTATGTTTAGTAAAATGATTTTCAATAATTTTATTATTTGAATTGAACTTTAATAAAAAGTGTACTTCGATAACTTTATTATTTAAAGCGAACTCCGATAATTTATGTTTAGTAAAACGATTTTCAATAATTGTATTATTTAAAGAGAAGTTCAATTAAAAAGTGTACCTCGATAACTTTATTATTTAAAGCGTACTCCCATAATTTATGTTTAGTAAAATGATTTTCAATAATTTTATTATTTGAAGAGAACTTTAATAAAAAGTGTACTTCGATAACTTTATTATTTAAAGCGAACTCCGATAATTTATGGTTAGTAAAACGATTTTCAATAATTGTATTATTTAAAGAGAAGTTCAATTAAAAAGTGTACCTCGATAGCTTTATCATTTAAAGCGAACTCCGATAATTTATTATTAGTTAAAAGATTTACGATGATTTTATTATTTAAAGAGAACTTCAATTAAAAAGTGTACCTCGATAACTTTATTATTTAAAGCTAACTCCGATAATTTATGTTTAGTAAAAAGATTTTTAATAATTTTATTGTTTGAAGAGAACTTCAATAAAAAGTGTACTTAAATAACTTTATTATTTAAAGCGAACTCCGATAATTTATTTTTAGTAAAAAGATTTTCAATAATTGTATTATTTAAAGAGAAGTTCAATTAAAAGTGTACCTCGATAAATTTATTATTTAAAGCGAACTCCGATAATTTATGTTTAGTAAAAAGATTTTAAATAATTTTATTGTTTGAAGAAAACTTCAATAAAAAGTGTACTTCGATAACTTTATTATTTAAAGCGAACTCCGATAATTTATGTTTGGTAAAAAGATTTTTAATAATTTTATTGTTTGAAGAGAACTTCAATAAAAAGTGTACTTCGATAACTTTATTATATAAAGCGAACTCCGCTAATTTATGTTTAGTAAAAAGATTTTCAATAATTTTATTATTTAAAGAGAACTTCAATAAAAAGTGTACTTCGATAATTTTGTTATATAAAGCGAACTCAGACAATATATGCTTAGTAAAAAGATTTTCAATAATTTTATTATTTGAAGAGAACTTCAATAAAAAGTGAGAATCGATAACTTTATTATTTAAAACGAACTCCGATAATTTATGTTTGGTAAAAAGATTTTTAATAATTTTATTGTTTGAAGAGAACTTCAATAAAAAGTGTACTTCGATAACTTTATTATTTAAAGCGAACTCCGATAATTTATGTTTGGTAAAAAGATTTTTAATAATTTTATTGTTTGAAGAGAACTTTAATAAAAAGTGTACTTCGATAACTTTTTTATTTAAAGCGAACTCCGATAATTTATGTTTAGTAAAAAGATTTTTAATAATTTTATTGTTTGAAGAGAACTTCAATAAAAAGTGTACTTCGAAAACTTTATTATTTAAAGCGTACTCCCATAATTTATGTTTAGTAAAATGATTTTCAATAATTTTATTATTTGAAGAGAACTTCAATAAAAAGTGTACTTCGATAACTTTATTATTTAAAACAACTCCGATAATTTATGTTTGGTAAAAATATTTCTAATAATTTTATTGTTTGAAGAGAACTTCAATAAAAAGTGTACTTCGATAACTTTATTATAAAAAGCGAACTCCGATAATTTATGTTTAGTAAAAAGATTTTCAATAATTTTATTATTTAAAGAGAACTTCAATAAAAAGTGTACTTCGATAACTTTTTATTTAAAGCGAACTCAGATAATTTATGTTTAGTAAAAAGATTTTCAATAATTTTATTATTTGAAGAGAACTTCAATAAAAAGTGTACTTCGATAAGTTTATTATTTAAAACGAACTCCGATAATTTATGTTTGGTAAAAAGATTTTTAATAATTTTATTGTTTGAAGAGAACTTCAATAAAAAGTGTACTTCGATAACTTTATTATTTAAAGCGTACTCCCGTAATTTATGTTTAGTAAAATGATTTTCAATAATTTTATTATTTGAAGAGAACTTTAATAAAAAGTGTACTTCGATAACTTTATTATTTAAAGCGAACTCCGATAATTTATGTTTAGTAAAAAGATTTTCAATAATTGTATTATTTAAAGAGAAGTTCAATTAAAAAGTGTACCTCGATAACTTTATTATTTAAAGCGATCTCCGATAATATATGTTTATTTAAAAGATTTACGATGATTTTATTATTTGAAGAGAACTTCAGTAAAAAGTGTACTTCGATAAGTTTATTATTTAAAGCGAACTCCGATAATTTATTATTAGTTAAAAGATTTAAGATGATTTTATTATTTAAAGAGAACTTCAATTAACAAGTGTACCTCGATAACTTTATTATTTAAAGCTAACTCCGATAATTTATGTTTAGTAAAAAGATTTTGAATAATTGTATTATTTAAAGAGAACTTCAATTAAAAAGTATACTTCGATAACTTTATTATTTAAAGCGAACTCCGATAATTTATGTTTAGTAAAGAGATGTTCAATAATTTTAGTATTTGAAGAGAACTTCAATAAAAAGTGTACTTGGATAACTTTATTATTTAAAGCGAACTCCGCTAATTTATGTTTAGTAAAAAGATTTTTATTAATTTTATTGTTTGAAGAGAACTTCAATAAAAAGTGTACTTAAATAACTTTATTATTTAAAGCGAACTCCGATAATTTATTTTTAGTAAAAAATTTTCAATATTTGTATTATTTAAAGAGAAGTTCAATTAAAAAGTGTACCTCGATAACTTTATTATTTAAAGCGAACTCCGATAATTTATGTTTAGTAAAAAGATTTTAAATAATTTTATTGTTTGAAGAAAACTTCAATAAAAAGTGTACTTCGATAACTTTATTATTTAAAACAACTCCGACAATTTATGTTTGGTAAAAATATTTTTAATATTTTTATTGTTTGAAGAGAACTTCAATAAAAAGTGTACTTCGATAACTTTATTATATAAAGCGAACTCCGATAATTTATGTTTAGTAAAAAGATTTTCAATAATTTTATTATTTAAAGAGAACTTCAATAAAAAGTGTAATTCGATAACTTTGTTATTTAAAGCGAACTCAGATAATATATGTTTAGTAAAAAGATTTTCAATAATTTTATTATTTGAAGAGAACTTCAATAAAAAGTGTACATCGATAACTTTATTATTTAAAACGAACTCCGATAATTTATGTTCGGTAAAAAGAATTTTAATAATTTTATTGTTTGAAGAGAACTTCAATAAAAAGTGTACTTCGATAACTTTATTATTTAAAGCGAACTCCGATAATTTATGTTTGGTAAAAAGATTTTTAATAATTTTATTGTTTGAAGAGAACTTCAATAAAAAGTGTACTTCGATAACTTTATTATTTAAAGCGAACTCCGATAATTTATGTTTAGTAAAAAGATTTTTAATAATTTTATTGTTTGAAGAGAACTTCAATAAAAAGTGTACTTCGATAACTTTATTATTTAAAGCGTACTCCCATAATTTATGTTTAGTAAAATGATTTTCAATAATTTTATTATTTGAATAGAACTTTAATAAAAAGTGTACTTCGATAACTTTATTATTTAAAGCGAACTCCGATAATTTATGTTTAGTAAAACGATTTTCAATAATTGTATTATTTAAAGAGAAGTTCAATTAAAAAGTGTACCTCGATAGATTTATTATTTAAAGCGAACTCCGGTAATTTATTATTAGTTAAAAGATTTACGATGATTTTATTATTTAAAGAGAACTTCAATTAAAAATTGTACCTCGATAACTTTATTATTTAAAGCTAACTCCGATAATTTATGTTTAGTAAAAAGATTTTTAATAATTTTATTGTTTGAAGAGAACTTCAATAAAAAGTGTACTTAAATAACTTTATTATTTAAAGCGAACTCCGATAATTTATTTTTAGTAAAAAGATTTTCAATAATTGTATTATTTAAAGAGAAGTTCAATTAAAAAGTGTACCTCGATAACTTTATTATTTAAAGCGAACTCCGATAATTTATGTTTAGTAAAAAGATTTTTAATAATTTTATTGTTTGAAGAAAACTTCAATAAAAAGTGTACTTCGATAACTTTATTATATAAAGCGAACTCCGATAATTTATGTTTAGTAAAAAGATTTTTAATAATTTTATTGTTTGAAGAGAACTTCAATAAAAGGTGTACTTAAATAACTTTATTATTTAAAGCGAACTCCGATAATTTATTTTTAGTAAAAAGATTTTCAATATTTGTATTATTTAAAGAGAAGTTCAATTAAAAAGTGTACCTCGATAACTTTATTATTTAAAGCGAACTCCGATAATTTATGTTTAGTAAAAAGATTTTAAATAATTTTATTGTTTGAAGAAAACTTCAATAAAAAGTGTACTTCGATAACTTTATTATTTAAAACAACTCCGACAATTTATGTTTGGTAAAAATATTTTTAATATTTTTATTGTTTGAAGAGAACTTCAATAAAAAGTGTACTTCGATAACTTTATTATATAAAGCGAACTCCGATAATTTATGTTTAGTAAAAAGATTTTCAATAATTTTATTATTTAAAGAGAACTTCAATAAAAAGTGTAATTCGATAACTTTGTTATTTAAAGCGAACTCAGATAATATATGTTTAGTAAAAATATTTTCAATAATTTTATTATTTGAAGAGAACTTCAATAAAAAGTGTACATCGATAACTTTATTATTTAAAACGAACTCCGATAATTTATGTTTGGTAAAAAGATTTTTAATAATTTTATTGTTTGAAGAGAACTTCAATAAAAAGTGTACTTCGATAACTTTATTATTTAAAGCGAACTCCGATAATTTATGTTTAGTAAAAAGATTTTTAATAATTTTATTGTTTGAAGAGAACTTTAATAAAAAGTGTACTTCGATAACTTTATTATATAAAGCGAACTCCGATAATTTATGTTTAGTAAAAAGATTTTTAATAATTTTATTGTTTGAAGAGAACTTCAATAAAAAGTGTACTTCGATAACTTTATTATTTAAAGCGAACTCCGATAATTTATGTTTGGTAAAAAGATTTTTAATAATTTTATTGTTTGAAGAGAACTTCAATAAAAAGTGTACTTCGATAACTTTATTATTTAAAGCGAACTCCGATAATTTATGTTTAGTAAAAAGATTTTTAATAATTTTAGTGTTTGAAGAGAACTTCAATAAAAAGTGTACTTCGATAACTTTATTATTTAAAGCGTACTCCCGTAATTTATGTTTAGTAAAATGATTTTCAATAATTTTATTATTTGAAGAGAACTTTAATAAAAAGTGTACTTCGATAACTTTATTATTTAAAGCGAACTCCTATAATTTATGTTTAGTAAAAAGATTTTCAATAATTGTATTATTTAAAGAGAAGTTCAATTAAAAAGTGTACCTCGATAACTTTATTATTTAAAGCGATCTCCGATAATATATGTTTATTTAAAAGATTTACGATGATTTTATTATTTGAAGAGAACTTCAGTAAAAAGTGTACTTCGATAAGTTTATTATTTAAAGCGAACTCCGATAATTTATTATTAGTTAAAAGATTTAAGATGATTTTATTATTTAAAGAGAACTTCAATTAAAAAGTGTACCTCGATAACTTTATTATTTAAAGCTAACTCCGATAATTTATGTTTAGTAAAAAGATTTTGAATAATTGTATTATTTAAAGAGAACTTCAATTAAAAAGTATACTTCGATAACTTTGTTATTTAAAGCGAACTCAGATAATTTATGTTTAGTAAAGAGATTTTTAATAATTTTATTGTTTGAAGAGAACTTCAATAAAAAGTGTACTTCGATAACTTTATTATTTAAAGCGTACTCCCATAATTTATGTTTAGTAAAATGATTTTCAATAATTTTATTATTTGAATAGAACTTTAATAAAAAGTGTACTTCGATAACTTTATTATTTAAAGCGAACTCCGATAATTTATGTTTAGTAAAACGATTTTCAATAATTGTATTATTTAAAGAGAAGTTCAATTAAAAAGTGTGCCTCGATAGATTTATTATTTAAAGCGAACTCCGATAATTTATTATTAGTTAAAAGATCTACGATGATTTTATTATTTAAAGAGAACTTCAATTAAAAATTGTACCTCGATAACTTTATTATTTAAAGCTAACTCCGATAATTTATGTTTAGTAAAAAGATTTTTAATAATTTTATTGTTTGAAGAGAACTTCAATAAAAAGTGTACTTAAATAACTTTATTATTTAAAGCGAACTCCGATAATTTATTTTTAGTAAAAAGATTTTCAATAATTGTATTATTTAAAGAGAAGTTCAATTAAAAAGTGTACCTCGATAACTTTATTATTTAAAGCGAACTCCGATAATTTATGTTTAGTAAAAAGATTTTTAATAATTTTATTGTTTGAAGAAAACTTCAATAAAAAGTGTACTTCGATAACTTTATTATATAAAGCGAACTCCGATAATTTATGTTTAGTAAAAAGATTTTTAATAATTTTATTGTTTGAAGAGAACTTCAATAAAAAGTGTACTTAAACAACTTTATTATTTAAAGCGAACTCCGATAATTTATTTTTAGTAAAAAGATTTTCAATATTTGTATTATTTAAAGAGAAGTTCAATTAAAAAGTGTACCTCGATAACTTTATTATTTAAAGCGAACTCCGATAATTTATGTTTAGTAAAAAGATTTTAAATAATTTTATTGTTTGAAGAAAACTTCAATAAAAAGTGTACTTCGATAACTTTATTATTTAAAACAACTCCGACAATTTATGTTTGGTAAAAATATTTTTAATATTTTTATTGTTTGAAGAGAACTTCAATAAAAAGTGTACTTCGATAACTTTATTATATAAAGCGAACTCCGATAATTTATGTTTAGTAAAAAGATTTTCAATAATTTTATTATTTAAAGAGAACTTCAATAAAAAGTGTAATTCGATAACTTTGTTATTTAAAGCGAACTCAGATAATATATGTTTAGTAAAAATATTTTCAATAATTTTATTATTTGAAGAGAACTTCAATAAAAAGTGTACATCGATAACTTTATTATTTAAAACGAACTCCGATAATTTATGTTTGGTAAAAAGATTTTTAATAATTTTATTGTTTGAAGAGAACTTCAATAAAAAGTGTACTTCGATAACTTTATTATTTAAAGCGAACTCCGATAATTTATGTTTAGTAAAAAGATTTTTAATAATTTTATTGTTTGAAGAGAACTTTAATAAAAAGTGTACTTCGATAACTTTATTATATAAAGCGAACTCCGATAATTTATGTTTAGTAAAAAGATTTTTAATAATTTTATTGTTTGAAGAGAACTTCAATAAAAAGTGTACTTCGATAACTTTATTATTTAAAGCGTACACCCATAATTTATGTTTAGTAAAATGATTTTCAATAATTTTATTATTTGAAGAGAACTTTAATAAAAAGTGTACTTCGATAACTTTATTATTTAAAGCGAACTCCGATAATTTATGTTTAATAAAACGATTTTCAATAATTGTATTATTTAAAGAGAAGTTCAATTAAAAAGTGTACCTCGATAGCTTTATTATTTAAAGCGAACTCCGATAATATATGTTTAGATAAAAGATTTACGATGATCTTATTATTTGAAGAGAACTTCAATAAAAAGTGTACTTCGATAACTTTATTATTTAAAGCTAATTCCGATAATTTAATCATAGTAAATAGACTTTGAATAATTTTGTCAGTTAACAGGAACTTCGATAATTTATTTTTAGTAAAAAGATTTTCAGTAATTTAATTATTTAAAGATAACTTCAATAAAAAGTGTACTTCGATAACTTTATTATTTATAGCGAACTCCGATAATTTATGTTTAGTAAAAAGATTTTCAATAATTTTATTGTTTGAAGAGAACTTCAATAAAAAAGTGTACTTCGATAACTTTATTATTTAAAGCGAACTCCGATAATTTATATTTAGTAAAAAGATTTTCAATAATTTTATTATTTAAAGTGAACTTCAATTAAAAAGTGAACTTTAATAAAAAGTGTACTTCGATAACTTTATTATTTAAAGCGAACTCCGATAATTTATATTTAGTAAAAAGATTTTCAATAATTTTATTATTTAAAGAGAACTTCAATTAAAAAGTGTTCTTCGATAACTTTGTTATTTAAAACGAACTCCGATAATTTATGTTCAGAAAAAAGATTTTCAATAATTTTATTGTTTGAAGAGAACTTCAATAAAAAAGTGTACTTCGATATCTTTATTATTTAAAGCGAACTCCGATAATTTATTTTTAGTAAAAAGATTTTCAATAATTGTATTATTTAAAGAGAAGTTCAATTAAAAAGTGTACCTCGATAACTTTATTATTTAAAGCGAACTCCGATAATTTATGTTTAGTAAAAAGATTTTAAATAATTTTATTGTTTGAAGAAAACTTCAATAAAAAGTGTACTTCGATAACTTTATTATTTAAAACAACTCCGATAATTTATGTTTGGTAAAAAGATTTTTAATAATTTTATTGTTTGAAGAGAACTTCAATAAAAACTGTACTTCCATAACTTTATTATATAAAGCGAACTCCGATAATTTATGTTTAGTAAAAAGATTTTCAATAATTTTATTATTTAAAGAGAAGTTCAATTAAAAAGTGTACCTCGATAACTTTATTATTTAAAGCGAACTCCGATAATTTATGTTTAGTAAAAAGATTTTCAATAATTTTATTATTTGAAGAGAACTTCAATAAAAAGTGTACTTCGATAACTTTATTATTTAAAACGAACTCCGATAATTTATGTTTGGTAAAAAGATTTTTAATAATTTTATTGTTTGAAGAGAACTTCAATAAAAAGTGTACTTTGATAACTTTATTATTTAAAGCGAACTCCGATAATTTATGTTTGGTAAAAAGATTTTTAATAATTTTATTGTTTGAAGAGAACTTCAATAAAAAGTGTACTTCGATAACTTTATTATGTAAAGCGTACTCCCATAATTTATGTTTAGTAAAATGATTTTCAATAATTTTATTATTTGAAGAGAACTTTAATAAAAAGTGTACCTCGATGACTTTATTATTTAAAGCGAACTCCGATAATTTATGTTTAGTAAAAAGATTTTCAATAATTGTATTATTTAAAGAGAAGTTCAAATAAAAAGTGTACCCCGATAACTTTATTATTTAAAGCGAACTCCGATAATTTATGTTTAGTAAAAAGATTTTCAATAATTGTATTATTTAAAGAGAACTTCAATTAAAAAGTGTACTTCGATAACTTTGTTAGTTAAAGCGAACTCCGATAATTTTTTCTTAGTAAATAGACTTTGAATAATTTTGTCACTTAACTGGAACTTCGATACTTTATTTTTAGTAAAAAGATTTTCAGTAATTTAATTATTTAAAGATAACTTCAATTAAAAAGTGTACTTCGATAACTTTATTATTTATAGCGAACTCCGATAATTTATGTTTGGTAAAAAGATTTTTAATAATTTTATTGTTTGAAGAGAACTTCAATAAAAAGTGTACTTCGATAACTTTATTATTTAAAGCGAACTCCGATAATTTATGTTTAGTAAAAAGATTTTTAATAATTTTATTGTTTGAAGAGAACTTTAATAAAAAGTGTACTTCGATAACTTTATTATATAAAGCGAACTCCGATAATTTATGTTTAGTAAAAAGATTTTTAATAATTTTATTGTTTGAAGAGAACTTCAATAAAAAGTGTACTTCGATAACTTTATTATTTAAAGCGTACACCCATAATTTATGTTTAGTAAAATGATTTTCAATAATTTTATTATTTGAAGAGAACTTTAATAAAAAGTGTACTTCGATAACTTTATTATTTAAAGCGAACTCCGATAATTTATGTTTAGTAAAACGATTTTCAATAATTGTATTATTTAAAGAGAAGTTCAATTAAAAAGTGTACCTCGATAGCTTTATTATTTAAAGCGAACTCCGATAATATATGTTTAGATAAAAGATTTACGATGATCTTATTATTTGAAGAGAACTTCAATGAAAAGTGTACTTCGATAACTTTATTATTTAAAGCTAATTCCGATAATTTAATCATAGTAAATAGACTTTGAATAATTTTGTCAGTTAACAGGAACTTCGATAATTTATTTTTAGTAAAAAGATTTTCAGTAATTTAATTATTTAAAGATAACTTCAATAAAAAGTGTACTTCGATAACTTTATTATTTATAGCGAACTCCGATAATTTATGTTTAGTAAAAAGATTTTCAATAATTTTATTGTTTGAAGAGAACTTCAATAAAAAAGTGTACTTCGATAACTTTATTATTTAAAGCGAACTCCGATAATTTATATTTAGTAAAAAGATTTTCAATAATTTTATTATTTAAAGTGAACTTCAATTAAAAAGTGAACTTTAATAAAAAGTGTACTTCGATAACTTTATTATTTAAAGCGAACTCCGATAATTTATATTTAGTAAAAAGATTTTCAATAATTTTATTATTTAAAGAGAACTTCAATTAAAAAGTGTTCTTCGATAACTTTGTTATTTAAAACGAACTCCGATAATTTATGTTCAGAAAAAAGATTTTCAATAATTTTATTGTTTGAAGAGAACTTCAATAAAAAAGTGTACTTCGATATCTTTATTATTTAAAGCGAACTCCGATAATTTATTTTTAGTAAAAAGATTTTCAATAATTGTATTATTTAAAGAGAAGTTCAATTAAAAAGTGTACCTCGATAACTTTATTATTTAAAGCGAACTCCGATAATTTATGTTTAGTAAAAAGATTTTAAATAATTTTATTGTTTGAAGAAAACTTCAATAAAAAGTGTACTTCGATAACTTTATTATTTAAAACAACTCCGATAATTTATGTTTGGTAAAAAGATTTTTAATAATTTTATTGTTTGAAGAGAACTTCAATAAAAACTGTACTTCCATAACTTTATTATATAAAGCGAACTCCGATAATTTATGTTTAGTAAAAAGATTTTCAATAATTTTATTATTTAAAGAGAAGTTCAATTAAAAAGTGTACCTCGATAACTTTATTATTTAAAGCGAACTCCGATAATTTATGTTTAGTAAAAAGATTTTCAATAATTGTATTATTTAAAGAGAAGTTCAATTAAAAAGTGTACCTCGATAACTTTATTATTTAAAGCGAACTCCGATAATTTATGTTTAGTAAAAAGATTTTAAATAATTTTATTGTTTGAAGAAAACTTCAATAAAAAGTGTACTTCGATAACTTTATTATTTAAAACAACTCCGATAATTTATGTTTGGTAAAAAGATTTTTAATAATTTTATTCTTTGAAGAGAACTTCAATAAAAACTGTACTTCCATAACTTTATTATATAAAGCGAACTCCGATAATTTATGTTTAGTAAAAAGATTTTCAATAATTTTATTATTTAAAGAGAAGTTCAATTAAAAAGTGTACCTCGATAACTTTATTATTTAAAGCGAACTCCGATAATTTATGTTTAGTAAAAAGATTTTCAATAATTTTATTATTTGAAGAGAACTTCAATAAAAAGTGTACTTCGATAGCTTTATTATTTAAAACGAACTCCGATAATTTATGTTTGGTAAAAAGATTTTTAATAATTTTATTGTTTGAAGAGAACTTCAATAAAAAGTGTACTTTGATAACTTTATTATTTAAAGCGAACTCCGATAATTTATGTTTAGTAAAAAGATTTTCAATAATTTTATTGTTTGAAGAGAACTTCAATAAAAAAGTGTACTTCGATAACTTTATTATTTAAAGCGAACTCCGATAATTTATATTTAGTAAAAAGATTTTCAATAATTTTATTATTTAAAGTGAACTTCAATTAAAAAGTGAACTTTAATAAAAAGTGTACTTCGATAACTTTATTATTTAAAGCGAACTCCGATAATTTATATTTAGTAAAAAGATTTTCAATAATTTTATTATTTAAAGAGAACTTCAATTAAAAAGTGTTCTTCGATAACTTTATTATTTAAAGCGAACTCCGATAATTTATGTTTGGTAAAAAGATTTTTAATAATTTTATTGTTTGAAGAGAACTTCAATAAAAAGTGTACTTCGATAACTTTATTATGTAAAGCGTACTCCCATAATTTATGTTTAGTAAAATGATTTTCAATAATTTTATTATTTGAAGAGAACTTTAATAAAAAGTGTACCTCGATGACTTTATTATTTAAAGCGAACTCCGATAATTTATGTTTAGTAAAAAGATTTTCAATAATTGTATTATTTAAAGAGAAGTTCAAATAAAAAGTGTACCCCGATAACTTTATTATTTAAAGCGAACTCCGATAATTTATGTTTAGTAAAAAGATTTTCAATAATTGTATTATTTAAAGAGAACTTCAATTAAAAAGTGTTCTTCGATAACTTTGTTATTTAAAACGAACTCCGATAATTTATGTTCAGAAAAAAGATTTTCAATAATTTTATTGTTTGAAGAGAACTTCAATAAAAAAGTGTACTTCGATATCTTTATTATTTAAGGCGAACTCCGATAATTTATTTTTAGTAAAAAGATTTTCAATAATTGTATTATTTAAAGAGAAGTTCAATTAAAAAGTGTACCTCGATAACTTTATTATTTAAAGCGAACTCCGATAATTTATGTTTAGTAAAAAGATTTTAAATAATTTTATTGTTTGAAGAAAACTTCAATAAAAAGTGTACTTCGATAACTTTATTATTTAAAACAACTCCGATAATTTATGTTTGGTAAAAAGATTTTTAATAATTTTATTGTTTGAAGAGAACTTCAATAAAAACTGTACTTCCATAACTTTATTATATAAAGCGAACTCCGATAATTTATGTTTAGTAAAAAGATTTTCAATAATTTTATTATTTAAAGAGAAGTTCAATTAAAAAGTGTACCTCGATAACTTTATTATTTAAAGCGAACTCCGATAATTTATGTTTAGTAAAAAGATTTTCAATAATTTTATTATTTGAAGAGAACTTCAATAAAAAGTGTACTTCGATAACTTTATTATTTAAAACGAACTCCGATAATTTATGTTTGGTAAAAAGATTTTTAATAATTTTATTGTTTGAAGAGAACTTCAATAAAAAGTGTACTTTGATAACTTTATTATTTAAAGCGAACTCCGATAATTTATGTTTGGTAAAAAGATTTTTAATAATTTTATTGTTTGAAGAGAACTTCAATAAAAAGTGTACTTCGATAACTTTATTATGTAAAGCGTACTCCCATAATTTATGTTTAGTAAAATGATTTTCAATAATTTTATTATTTGAAGAGAACTTTAATAAAAAGTGTACCTCGATGACTTTATTATTTAAAGCGAACTCCGATAATTTATGTTTAGTAAAAAGATTTTCAATAATTGTATTATTTAAAGAGAAGTTCCAATAAAAAGTGTACCCCGATAACTTTATTATTTAAAGCGAACTCCGATAATTTATGTTTAGTAAAAAGATTTTCAATAATTGTATTATTTAAAGAGAACTTCAATTAAAAAGTGTACTTCGATAACTTTGTTAGTTAAAGCGAACTCCGATAATTTTTTCTTAGTAAATAGACTTTGAATAATTTTGTCACTTAACTGGAACTTCGATACTTTATTTTTAGTAAAAAGATTTTCAGTAATTTAATTATTTAAAGATAACTTCAATTAAAAAGTGTACTTCGATAACTTTATTATTTATAGCGAACTCCGATAATTTATGTTTAGTAAAAAGATTTTCAATAATTTTATTGTTTGAAGAGAACTTCAATAAAAAATTGAACTTCGATAACTTTATTATTTAAAGCGAACTCCGATAATTTATATTTAGTAAAAAGATTTTCAATAATTTTATTATTTAAAGAGAACTTCAATTAAAAATTGTACTTCGATAACTTTGTTATTTAAAGCGAACTCCAAGAATTTATTCTTAGTAAATAGACTTTGAATAATTTTGTCACTTAACTGGAACTTCGATAATTTATTTTTAGTAAAAAGATTTTCAATAATTTTATTATTTAAAGAGAACTTCAATTAAAAAGTGTACTTCGATAACTTTATTATTTATAGCGAACTCTGATAATTTATGTTTAGTAAAAAGATTTTCAATAATTATATTATTTGAAGAGAACTTTAATAAAAAGTGTACTTCGATAACTTTATTATTTAAAGCGAACTCCGATAATTTATGTTTAGTAAAAAGGTTTTAAATAATTTTATTGTTTGAAGAAAACTTCAATAAAAAGTGTACTTCGATAACTTTATTATTTAAAACAACTCCGATAATTTATGTTTGGTAAAAAGATTTTTAATAATTTTATTGTTTGAAGAGAACTTCAATAAAAACTGTACTTCGATAACTTTATTATATAAAGCGAACTCCGATAATTTATGTTTAGTAAAAAGATTTTCAATAATTTTATTATTTAAAGAGAAGTTCAATTAAAAAGTGTACCTCGATAACTTTATTATTTAAAGCGAACTCCGATAAATTATGTTTAGTAAAAAGATTTTCAATAATTTTATTATTTGAAGAGAACTTCAATAAAAAGTGTACTTCGATAACTTTATTATTTAAAACGAACTCCGATAATTTATGTTTGGTAAAAAGATTTTTAATAATTTTATTGTTTGAAGAGAACTTCAATAAAAAGTGTACTTTGATAACTTTATTATTTAAAGCGAACTCCGATAATTTATGTTTGGTAAAAAGATTTTTAATAATTGTATTATTTAAAGAGAAGTTCAATTAAAAAGTGTACCTCGATAACTTTATTATTTAAAGCGAACTCCGATAATTTATGTTTAGTAAAAAGATTTTAAATAATTTTATTGTTTGAAGAAAACTTCAATAAAAAGTGTACTTCGATAACTTTATTATTTAAAACAACTCCGATAATTTATGTTTGGTAAAAAGATTTTTAATAATTTTATTGTTTGAAGAGAACTTCAATAAAAACTGTACTTCGATAACTTTATTATATAAAGCGAACTCCGATAATTTATGTTTATTAAAAAGATTTTCAATAATTTTATTATTTAAAGAGAAGTTCAATTAAAAATTGTACCTCGATAACTTTATTATTTAAAGCGAACTCCGATAATTTATGTTTAGTAAAAAGATTTTCAATAATTTTATTATTTGAAGAGAACTTCAATAAAAAGTGTACTTCGATAACTTTATTATTTAAAACGAACTCCGATAATTTATGTTTGGTAAAAAGATTTTTAATAATTTTATTGTTTGAAGAGAACTTCAATAAAAAGTGTACTTTGATAACTTTATTATTTAAAGCGAACTCCGATAATTTATGTTTGGTAAAAAGATTTTTAATAATTTTATTGTTTGAAGAGAACTTCAATAAAAAGTGTACTTCGATAACTTTATTATGTAAAGCGTACTCCCATAATTTATGTTTAGTAAAATGATTTTCAATAATTTTATTATTTGAAGAGAACTTTAATAAAAAGTGTACCTCGATGACTTTATTATTTAAAGCGAACTCCGATAATTTATGTTTAGTAAAAAGATTTTCAATAATTGTATTATTTAAAGAGAAGTTCAATTAAAAAGTGTACCTCGATAACTTTATTATTTAAAGCGAACTCCGATAATTTATGTTTAGTAAAAAGATTTTCAATAATTTTATTATTTAAAGAGAACTTCAATTAAAAAGTGTACTTCGATAACTTTGTTAGTTAAAGCGAACTCCGATAATTTTTTCTTAGTAAATAGACTTTGAATAATTTTGTCACTTAACTGGAACTTCGATACTTTATTTTTAGTAAAAAGATTTTCAGTAATTTAATTATTTAAAGATAACTTCAATTAAAAAGTGTACTTCGATAACTTTATTATTTATAGCGAACTCCGATAATTTATGTTTAGTAAAAAGATTTTCAATAATTTTATTGTTTGAAGAGAACTTCAATAAAAAATTGAACTTCGATAACTTTATTATTTAAAGCGAACTCCGATAATTTATATTTAGTAAAAAGATTTTCAATAATTTTATTATTTAAAGAGAACTTCAATTAAAAAGTGTACTTCGATAACTTTGTTATTTAAAGCGAACTCCAAGAATTTATTCTTAGTAAATAGACTTTGAATAATTTTGTCACTTAACTGGAACTTCGATAATTTATTTTTAGTAAAAAGATTTTCAATAATTTTATTATTTAAAGAGAACTTCAATTAAAAAGTGTACTTCGATAACTTTATTATTTATAGCGAACTCTGATAATTTATGTTTAGTAAAAAGATTTTCAATAATTATATTATTTGAAGAGAACTTTAATAAAAAGTGTACTTCGATAACTTTATTATTTAAAGCGAACTCCGATAATTTATGTTTAGTAAAACGATTTTCAATAATTGTATTATTTAAAGAGAAGTTCAATTAAAAAGTGTACCTCGATAGCTTTATTATTTAAAGTGAACTCCGATAATTTATTATTAGTTAAAAGATTTACGATGATTTTATTATTTAAAGAGAACTTCAATTAAAAAGTGTACCTCGATAACTTTATTATTTATAGCGAACTCCGATAATTTATGTTTAGTAAAAAGATTTTCAATAATTTTATTGTTTGAAGTGAACTTTAATAAAAAGTGTACTTCGATAACTTTATTATTTAAAGCGAACTCCGATAATTTATATTTAGTAAAAAGATTTTCAATAATTTTATTATTTAAAGAGAACTTCAATTAAAAAGTGTTCTTCGATAACTTTGTTATTTAAAACGAACTCCGATAATTTATGTTTAGAAAAAAGATTTTCAATAATTTTATTGTTTGAAGAGAACTTCAATAAAAAAGTGTACTTCGATAACTTTATTATTTAAAGCGAACTCCGATAATTTCTGTTTAGTAAAAAGATTTTAAATAATTTTATTGTTTGAAGAAAACTTCAATAAAAAGTGTACTTCGATAACTTTATTATTTAAAACAACTCCGGTAATTTATGTTTGGTAAAAAGATTTTTAATAATTTTATTGTTTGAAGAGAACTTCAATAAAAAGTGTACTTCGATAACTTTATTATATAAAGCGAACTCCGATAGTTTATGTTTAGTAAAAAGATTCTCAATAATTTTATTATTTAAAGAGAACTTCAATAAAAAGTGTACTTCGATAACTTTGTTATTTAAAGCGAACTCAGATAATTTATGTTTAGTAAAAAGATTTTCAATAATTTTATTATTTGAAGAGAACTTCAATAAAAAGTGTACTTCGATAACTTTATTATTTAAAACGAACTCCGATAATTTATGTTTGGTAAAAAGATTTTTAATAATTTTATTGTTTGAAGAGAACTTCAATAAAAAGTGTACTTTGATAACTTTATTATTTAAAGCGAACTCCGATAATTTATGTTTGGTAAAAAGATTTTTAATAATTTTATTGTTTGAAGAGAACTTCAATAAAAAGTGTACTTCGATAACTTTATTATGTAAAGCGTACTCCCATAATTTATGTTTAGTAAAATGATTTTCAATAATTTTATTATTTGAAGAGAACTTTAATAAAAAGTGTACTTCGATAACTTTATTATTTAAAGCGAACTCCGATAATTTATGTTTAGTAAAAAGATTTTCAATAATTTTATTATTTAAAGAGAACTTCAATTAAAAAGTGTACTTCGATAACTTTGTTAGTTAAAGCGAACTCCGATAATTTTTTCTTAGTAAATAGACTTTGAATAATTTTGTCACTTAACTGGAACTTCGATACTTTATTTTTAGTAAAAAGATTTTCAGTAATTTAATTATTTAAAGATAACTTCAATTAAAAAGTGTACTTCGATAACTTTATTATTAATAGCGAACTCCGATAATTTATGTTTAGTAAAAAGATTTTCAATAATTTTATTGTTTGAAGAGAACTTCAATAAAAAGTGTACTTCGATAACTTTATTATTTAAAGCGAACTCCGATAATTTATATTTAGTAAAAAGATTTTCAATAATTTTATTATTGAAAGAGAACTTCAATTAAAAAGTGTACTGCGATAACTTTGTTATTTAAAGCGAACTCCAAGAATTTATTCTTAGTAAATAGACTTTGAATAATTTTGTCACTTAACTGGAACTTCGATAATTTATTTTTAGTAAAAAGATTTTCAATAATTTTATTATTTAAAGAGAACTTCAATTAAAAAGTGTACTTCGATAACTTTATTATTTATAGCGAACTCTGATAATTTATGTTTAGTAAAAAGATTTTCAATAATTATATTATTTGAAGAGAACTTTAATAAAAAGTGTACTTCGATAACTTTATTATTTAAAGCGAACTCCGATAATTTATATTTAGTAAAAAGATTTTCAATAATTTTATTATTTAAAGAGAACTTCAATTAAAAAGTGTACTTCGATAACTTTGTTATTTAAAACGAACTCCGATAATTTATGTTTAGTAAAAAGATTTTCAATAATTTTATTGTTTGAACAGAACTTCAATAAAAAAATTGTATTTCGATATCTTTATTATTTAAAGCGAACTCCGATAATTTATTCTTAGTAAATAGACTTTGAATAATTTTGTCAGTTAACAGGAACTTCGATAATTTATTTTTAGCAAAAAGATTTTCAGTAATTTAATTATTTAAAGATAACTTCCATAAAAAAGTGTACTTCGATAACTTTATTATTTAAAGCGAACTCCGATAATTTATGTTTAGTAAAAAGATTTTCAATAATTTTATTGTTTGAAGAGAACTTCAATAAAAAATTGTTCTTCGATAACTTTATTATTTAAAGCGAACTCCGATAATTTATGTTTAGTAAAAAGATTTTCAATAATTTTATTATTTGAAGAGAACTTTAATAAAAAGTGTACTTCGATAACTTTATTATTTAAAGCGAACTCCGATAATTTATATTTAGTAAAAAGATTTTCAATAATTTTATTATTTAAAGAGAACTTCAATTAAAAAGTGTACTTCGATAACTTTGTTATTTAAAAACGAACTCCGATAATTTATGTTTAGTAAAAAGATTTTCAATAATTTTATTGTTTGAAGTGAACTTCAATAAAAAAGTATACTTCGATATCTTTATTATTTAAAGCGAACTCCGATAATTTATTCTTAGTAAATAGACTTTGAATAATTTTGTCACTTAACAGGAACTTCGATAATTTATTTTTAGTCAAATGATTTTCAGTAATTTAATTATTTTAAGATAACTTCAATTAAAAAGTGTACTTCGATAACTTTATTATTTAAAGCGAACTCCGATAATTTATGTTTAGTAAAAAGATTTTCAATAATTTTATTATTTAAAGAGAACTTCAATTAAAAAGTGTACTTCGATAACTTTGTTATTTAAAGCGAACTCCGATAATTTATTCTTAGTAAATAGACTTTGAATAATTTTGTCACTTAACTGGAACTTCGATAATTTATTTTTAGTAATAAGATTTTCAGTAATTTAATTATTTAAAGATAACTTCAATTAAAAAGTGTACTTCGATAACTTTATTATTTATAGCGAATTCCCATAATTTATGTTTAGTAAAAAGATTTTCAATAATTTTATTATTTGAAGAGAACTTCAATAAAAAGTGTACTTCGATAACTTTGTTATTTAAAGCGAACTCCCATAATATATTCTTAGTAAATAGACTTTGAATAATTTTGTCACTTAACAGGAATTTCGATAATTTATTTTTAGTAAAAAGATTTTCAGTAATATAATTATTTAAAGATAACTTCAATGAAAAAGTGTACTTCGATAACTTTGTTATTTAAAGCGAACTCAGATAATTTATGTTTAGTAAAAAGATTTTCAATAATTTTATTATTTGAAGAGAACTTCAATAAAAAGTGTACTTCGATAACTTTATTATTTAAAACGAACTCCGATAATTTATGTTTGGTAAAAAGATTTTTAATAATTTTATTGTTTGAAGAGAACTTCAATAAAATGTGTACTTTGATAACTTTATTATTTAAAGCGAACTCCGATAATTTATGTTTGGTAAAAAGATTTTTAATAATTTTATTGTTTGAAGACAACTTCAATAAAAAGTGTACTTCGATAACTTTATTATGTAAAGCGTACTCCCATAATTTATGTTTAGTAAAATGATTTTAAATAATTTTATTATTTGAAGAGAGCTTTAATAAAAAGTGTACTTCGATAACTTTATTATTTAAAGCGAACTCCGATAATTTATGTTTAGTAAAAAGATTTTCAATAATTATATTATTTGAAGAGAACTTTAATAAAAAGTGTACTTCGATAACTTTATTATTTAAAGCGAACTCCGATAATTTATATTTAGTAAAAAGATTTTCAATAATTTTATTATTTAAAGAGAACTTCAATTAAAAAGTGTATTTCGATAACTTTGTTATTTAAATCGAACTCCAAGAATTTATTCTTAGTAAATAGACTTTGAATAATTTTGTCACTTAACTGGAACTTCGATATTTTATTTTTAGTAAAAAGATTTTCAGTAATTTAATTATTTAAAGATAAATTCAATTAAAAAGTGTACTTCGATAACTTTATTATTTATAGCGAACTCCGATAATTTATGTTTAGTAAAAAGATTTTCAATAATTTTATTGTTTGAAGAGAACTTCAATAAAAAAGTGTACTTCGATAACTTTATTATTTAAAGCGAACTCCGATAATTTATATTTAGTAAAAAGATTTTCAATAATTTTATTATTTAAAGAGAACTTCAATTAAAAAGTGTACTTCGATAACTTTGTTATTTAAAGCGAACTCCAAGAATTTATTCTTAGTAAATAGACTTTGAATAATTTTGTCACTTAACTGGAACTTCGATAATTTATTTTTAGTAAAAAGATTTTCAATAATTTTATTATTTAAAGAGAACTTCAATTAAAAAGTGTACTTCGATAACTTTATTATTTATAGCGAACTCTGATAATTTATGTTTAGTAAAAAGATTTTCAATAATTATATTATTTGAAGAGAACTTTAATAAAAAGTGTACTTCGATAACTTTATTATTTAAAGCGAACTCCGATAATTTATATTTAGTAAAAAGATTTTCAATAATTTTATTAATTAAAGAGAACTTCAATTAAAAAGTGTACTTCGAGAACTTTGTTATTTAAAACGAACTCCGATAATTTATGTTTAGTAAAAAGATTTTCAATAATTTTATTATTTGAAGAGAACTTCAATAAAAGTGTACTTCGATAACTTTGTTATTTAAAGCGAACTCCGATAATATATTCTTAGTAAATAGACTTTGAATAATTTTGTCACTTAACAGGAATTTCGATAATTTATTTTTAGTAAAAGATTTTCAGTAATTTAATTATTTAAAGATAACTTCAATTAAAAAGTGTACTTCGATAACTTTGTTATTTAAAGCGAACTCAGATAATTTATGTTTAGTAAAAAGATTTTCAATAATTTTATTATTTGAAGAGAACTTCAATAAAAAGTGTACTTCGATAACATTATTATTTAAAACGAACTCCGATAATTTATGTTTGGTAAAAAGATTTTTAATAATTTTATTGTTTGAAGAGAACTTCAATAAAAAGTGTACTTTGATAACTTTATTATTTAAAGCGAACTCCGATAATTTATGTTTGGTAAAAAGATTTTTAATAATTTTATTGTTTGAAGAGAACTTCAATAAAAAGTGTACTTCGGTAACTTTATTATGTAAAGCGTACTCCCATAATTTATGTTTAGTAAAATGATTTTCAATAATTTTATTATTTGAAGAGAGCTTTAATAAAAAGTGTACTTCGATAACTTTATTATTTAAAGCGAACTCCGATAATTTATGTTTAGTAAAAAGATTTTCAATAATTGTATTATTTAAAGAGATGTTCAATTAAAAAGTGTACCTCGATAACTTTATTATTTAAAGCGAACTCCGATAATTTATGTTTAGTAAAAAGATTTTCAATAATTTTATTATTTAAAGAGAACTTCAATTAAAAAGTGTACTTCGATAACTTTGTTAGTTAAAGCGAACTCCGATAATTTTTTCTTAGTAAATAGACTTTGAATAATTTTGTCACTTAACTGGAACTTCGATACTTTATTTTTAGTAAAAATATTTTCAGTAATTTAATTATTTAAAGATAACTTCAATTAAAAAGTGTACTTCGATAACTTTATCATTTATAGCGAACTCCGATAATTTATGTTTAGTAAAAAGATTTTCAATAATTTTATTGTTTGAAGAAAACTTCAATAAAAAAGTGTACTTCGATAACTTTATTATTTAAAGCGAACTCCGATAATTTATATTTAGTAAAGAGATTTTCAATAATTTTATTATTTAAAGAGAACTTCAATTAAAAAGTGTACTTCGATAACTTTGTTATTTAAAGCGAACTCCAAGAATTTATTCTTA